>ML661897.1:3384320-3655279 GCA_007570785.1 Antilocapra americana
CTATACACTAACAGTGAGAAATCAGAAAGAGAAATTAAGGAAACAATTCCATTCACCATCGAAACAAAAAGAATAAAATACTTAGGAGTATTTGTACAATGCATTTTTATGGAACATGGACAGTTTACATAAGGGGAGATGTGTTTGTCAAAGCTCCAGAAAGACTCTAACCTGTAGAAGTCCCATCTTAGGATAGAAGCCCCTCCCTACAAGCTTGACGCCCGTCCTGGTCTACCAGTTATTAATAGTTTCAATCCCAGCGCAGTTTCCAGGAATCCTGGGGAATTCGGATTTAGGAAGAGTCACTTCTCCGGAGGACAGGTAGCTTCGCTAAACATGGATGTCCTTGCTCTGGTAAGAGGCCGCATGTTCGTGGGAGGCCCTCAGGTATCCTGTGCCTCTGATCTAGCAGGAGGGAGACTTGTGTGGAACCCCCTGAGGAATGATGCGAGAGGAACAGGGTGGGAATGGGGACAGCGGGGGCGGGGCCTGGGCTGGGGGCGGGGCCGCAAGGTGGACCCCAGGCCGGAGCGCGTGGCGGCGGGGGGGGCGGGGCCCTCCGGGGGCGGGGCCCGGGCTGGGGGCGGGGCTGCAAGGCGGGCCCGCGGCCGGGGCGCGGGGGGGGGGGGGGGCGGGGCCTCCAGGGGGCGGGGTCTCGGGCGGCGCGGGTGCCTTGCCGCTGCGGCCGGCGGGCGGGCAGGCGGGAGGCCGGCGGCGGGAGGCAGCGTGCCCGCGGCGGCACAGCGTCCCGGCTGCGCGACGGGCTGAATAAAGGCCATGGCCGCCTCTCCGGGCCCCGCAGGCGGTGGCGGCGCCGGGGCAGCTCGCGGCTCCGGCCCGTCGGGCTTCGCCTTCGACTCCGGACTCGAGATCAAAACTCGTTCGGTGGAGCAGACGCTGCTGCCGCTGGTCTCGCAGGTAAAGCGGCGCGCTCGGCCCCTGGTCTGCACCCCCGGCCGCGGCCCGCGATGGCGGCGGTCGCTCCCGGCGGGGGCCGGGCAGGGCCGGGCAGGGCGGGAGGCAGCCGCTGCCCCGCATTCGGCGCCAGGACTGCTGCCTCGGCGTCTGATCGCCCTCCTGGGGCTGGAGGACTGGCCTTCGTTGAGGCGGAGGGAGGCTGGACCATCCGGAATCCCGCTGCGGGGCGGGGAGACCTGTGCGGACCCGAGTCCGGCCGCAGGTGCGCCGCCAGCGTTCCCTACCCGAACCGCCCCAGGACCGCGACTCCGGCGGCCCCCGGCCCTGCTCCCGGGGAGCGGAGGGCACCCCCGCGGGGGCTCCGCTGGCGCTCAGGGGCCTTCCTCGCCGCCGTCACACCTTTGCATCTCCAGTCCCAACCCGGACTATGGCCAGTCTGGCTGTCGCCTGCATCCGAGTCCAGCGTGCTCTCCTCTCCCCTAGGCCTTTGTCCCTTCCCCGGATCGTGTGTAAGTCTGCTCCCCAGTCGCCCATTTACCCCGGGCCACCCTTCCCCTTAACCTGCCTGCTCACTTTAATTGGCTTTTGTCCGGCCTCGGAAGGGTGAAGTGGAGGACCGCCTGATAGTTAATCCGGGTACACATTTTTTTGCCAAATCCCATTTGGGATGTATGGTTTATTGAATTTGCTGGTCACAACAGAAGTCTGGAATCAGCTAATTGACGCGCTTAGCTTTAGAGAAGTTTTTGTTACTGAGAGCCGACTTACACGAACCCTCGGGGCTAGAATTCCTCACCTAGGTCTGCAGTGTGCCAAGCACTGTGGGCAGTCAAGAATTCTGTGCCTTAAGGAGCTCGTTGGATGTGTGACTCACAACTCCTTTGTAACGTCTTGATTCACATTCGTATTGCCAAGATTTTCAAGGTAGAAGGAATCTTAAGTTATCTGACTCTGAATTTTAAAAAGTTCTCTCTTACAGCATCCTTGACATCTGGACACCAGAGCCCTGCTTAAATATGCTCAGTGGTGTGAACCTGTAGCTTGTCCATAGAATTTTCAGTATTATTAATATCTCTGATCCATCCCAGCCTGCAAATATTTGATAACAGTAGCCACCCATGTCCCTGTATTCCTGTTGCGCTGATTAAATAAACAGCCCCATTTTCCTCACCTGTGCTTATTTTAGCCTGACTAACAGAACAGTGAATAATCTTGATACTCTGTATGGGCCTTCCCTTCATTGTAGGAAAGAAGCACTGACAAGTGGGATGAATTGAGGATCAGTTAGTGATGTCTACATTGCCCCCTCCCACAAAAGAATACCATTACTGCTACCAACACAACCACAACAGAAAATGAGAAATAGTGGAGTAGTTTTAAGAGAGAGACTTAAGAGAGTGGTATTTTAACCATTAAAAAAAAAAAAATCCAGATAGAATGCTTACTATGGGCAAAACCATGTTCTGTGCACTTTACACATATTATCCCATTTAATTCTCATAAATCTTACAGGGGTAGAGATATGTTTATTTTCATTATATGAATGAGGAAACTGAGGATAAGGGACTTGTTGTGGGACTTTCACCTGTAAATGTCCAACTGGGGTTTGCACCCTGACAGCCTGGTCCCAGAGTCTTAGCTACACCGTATTTGTTGTCTCTAGAGATTAGAAGACGTGATGAGGTCAGCTAGTAGTAGGTCCAGAAAAGAGAGTCATAATGGAAAAACAAGGTTGTTCTAATCTGGAGAAATGGTAACTTTTTACCGTATCACTGCTAAAAATGTATCCTACAAGTTCTGCATTGTGTAATTCACGGGTAAGAGGGTGGAGAGAGTAGGAGAGTGGAGGAGGAATTGTGAATTGGCAGCTGAGAGTTAACTAGAGGTCAATGCTAACGGGAGAAAATGTGGGCTTTTTTTTGTTTTTCCTTCCCTGTTAAAGGCTAATTCAGGGCCATAGCCGAGGTTCTGCATCCCACACATTATGTGTCCACAGCTCTATCTGTAACATTATTATAACTGATATTACTAATGATTAGCTGTGAAAGTGAAAGTCACTCAGTCGTGTCCGACTCTTTTGGACCCTATGGACTATACAGTCCATGGAATTCTCCAGGCCAGAATACTGGAGTGGGTAGCCCTTCCTTTCTCCAGGGGATCTTCCCAACCCAGTGATCGAACCCAGATCTCCCGCATTGTAGGGGGATTCTTTACCAGCTGAGCCACAAGGGAAGCCCAAGAATTTTGGAGTGGGTAGCCTATCCCTTCTCCAGGGGGTCTTCCCAACCCAGGAATTGAACCAGGGTCTTCTGCATTGCAGACGGTACTCAAGAACAAAAAAAGTTAAAGCATGGTTAAAATTTAAAAATATCTATAGCATGGGCAGAACACTCACAAAGCAGAAGTGTGGACTATGATTTAGAATGATTTTTAGTGGGTATTAGTGGATTCGAGTGAAGCTCTCTAGAAAACTCAAGTCCAGGAGTCTCATCTTTCTAAGGATGCTGCATTATTATTCAATTCATGTTTTACCACCATATCCATTAGACTAGTTTAAACTTTTTAGGCAAGCATTTGTTGTAAGCTTTGTAGTTACTGCTCTTTGAGGGACTTGTATTCTAGTTGGGAGATAGGACAGGTACAGAATAGCATGTGGCAAGTATCAGATGAACATCATCAATAGTAAATGCTCTAAGAGCTCAGAGCAGATGTGGATGAGTCAGCAACGATGCCCTAGAGGAGAAAGGGTCTGAGGTGAGCAAGTAAGGCTATTCTTGTACAGTTTAGTCAGTTTTAAACAGTTTCTACTCAGATCATTTAACCTCTTCTGACTAAAAAGTTCTGGACTCCTGGCCTTGTTCTAGGAATGCAAAGTTACATCAGTATTAGACAAATGTACCTATACAATTTTATGCATTCACATATTAGAAAAGATACATGTTCTTTTCAGTGGATATAGGGAAAAAAGTGAACGTGAAGTCGCTCAGTCATGTCCGACTCTTCGGGAAGCTGTGGACTGTAGCCCACCAGGCTCCTCTGTCCATGGAATTCTCCAGGCAAGAACACTGGAGTGGGTTGCCATTTCTTTCTCCAGGGGATCTTCCCGACCCCGGGATTGAACCTGGGTCTCCTGCATTGCAGGCAGACCCTTAACCCTTTGAGCCACCAGGGAAGCATTCTGTTAAATTCAACTCCTCATTGTGATAAAGAGCACATAACAAACTGATAATAGAAGTTGTTCAGTCGCTCAGTTGTGTCCAACTTGTTGTTGTGATCCCATGAACTGCAGCCACACCAGGGTTCCCTGTCCTTCACCATTTCCTGGAGCTTCCTCAAACTCATGTCCATTGAGTTGGTGATGCCACCCAACCATCTCATCCTCTGTTGTCCCCTTTTCCTCCCGCCTTCAATCTTTCCCAGCATCAGGGTCTTTTCTAACGAGTTGGCTCTTCGCATCAGGTGTCAAAGTATTGTAGCTTCAGCATCAGTCCTTCCAATGAATATTCAGGACTGATTTCTTTTAGGATTGACTGGTTTGATCTCCTTGTAGTCCAAGGGACTCTGTAGTTTTCTCCAACAATTCTTCAATGCTCAGCCTTCCTTATGGTCCAACTCTCATGTCCGTATACAACTCCTGGAAAAACCATAGCTTTGACTAGATGGACCTTTGTTGGCAAAGTAGTGTCTCTGCTTTTTAATACGCTATCTAGGTTTGTCATAGTTTTTCTTCCAAGGAACAAGCGTCTTTTAATTTCATGGCTGCAGTCACCATCTGTAGCAATTTTGGATCCCAAGAAAATAGTCTGTCACTATTTCCATTGTTTTCCCATCTATTTAATGTCATAGCAACAAGTCAAATTTAAAATAAATATTTCCTTAAAACTAGAAACGAGGAGAGATACCTGCTATCATAGCTTCTATTCAGTAGTACTTGAAATCATAACCGATGCAACAAGACACAAAGTGAAAGGTGTAAAGATAAGCAGGGAAAAATCAAAGTATAATTATCTACATAGAGAAATGGAGTCTACAAATAAATTTTTAAAATTGAGAGATTTAGTAAGTTCACTCAATGTAAGATTCTTAAGTCAGCTGCACTTTGCTCTGCATTAATAACAGAAAAGTAGTCCTAAAAAATGATACCAGTTATAAATCAACTTCTACTCCATTAAAATTTTGTTTCAATTTTTAAATACCAGTTAGAATAAAAATGAAAGCAAAATATGTGTATATATGTGTCTAGGAAAAGAGCTGCTAAGCTTTGTTGGGAACTTTATGAGAAGGCCAAAGTAGAGCTAAATAAATGGGAAAGAAGTACCATGTTCTTGGCTAGATTGACTTGATGTCGTGGGCATATCAATTTTCCCTGTGCCAAGTCACTTCAGTCATGCCCGACTTTTTGCAAACTCATGGACTGCAGCCCATCTGGCTCCTCTGTCCATAGGATTCCCCAGGTAAGAATATTGGAGTGGGTTGCCATTTCCTCCTCCAGGGGATCTTCCTAACCCAGGAATCTAACCTGAGTCTCCCACCATTGCAGCTGAATTCTTGACTATCTGAGCTACCAGGGAAGCTCCCAGTTTTCCCTGTTGATATGTAAATTTAATGCAGTTCCAATGAAAATTTCAACAGGATTTTTTAAGTAGAATTTGATAAAAGTAATTCTAAAATTTGTATGAAAGAGCAGAAAGCCAAGACTATCAGAAGAGAAACAAAGTGGGTGGAGTTGCTCTACCAGATTTCAAGTCTTATAAAGCTAGAGTAATTAAGACAATGTGGGTTTAACAGAGATAGAAAAAGAGACTAGTGAAACAGAATAGAGAACTTAGGCACAGTCACATATGTATGGAAACTTGATCATTCACAGAATGGGCACTGCTTGTTAGTAGAGAAAGGAAGACCTTTTTAAAAAATGAGGACGATTGGTTGTCTAAATAGAAACACAAGATATTGCATCTCTGTCTCACAGTATATACAGAAACAGTTGCAAATGGATTAAAAATATCAGTATGAAAGTAAAAACTTACAGTACTTTTAGGGAAAAAAAAATTGGGCAATATTTTCATCACCTCACAGTGGGAAAGGAGTTCTTAATAGACCGAAAGTGAAGATTAATATATTTGCTCCATTAAAATGAAGAATCTTTGTTCATCAGAATTGAAAGGATGAGTCATAAAGCAGAATATGATTACAACAGAAATAACCAGCAAATGATTGTAGCACCCAAAGTAAATAAAGGACTCCAATAAATCAAAAGTAAGATTACCCATTAAAAATTGGTAAAATAAACAGTCATGTTGTAGAAGAAGAAACAGATGTCTAACACATATGTGAAAAGATGCTCAACTTTATTAGAAATCAGTGAAGTACAAGTTAAAACCACAATGAGCACAAGCGTTGGAATGCGGAGCTAATGGAAATGTCAGTAGTACAACCATTTTGGAAAACAATTTGATGTAATATATTAAAGTTGACAGTGGGTATTACCTACACCCAGGAATTTCACTCTTAAATCCACACTCCCTAGAGAAAATCCTGCACGTGTGTTAGCAACATAGTTTGGAAATGTTGATAGATAATTTGCTTCTAATGGCCCCAAACTGAAAACTACCCAAACATCTTTTAACAGTAAAGATGTTTAAATAAAGAGTGCTACGTTCATAAAATGAGATACTACTGCAGCAGTGAAATAAATGAACCATAGCTATAATTATTGGCTTCTCAAATGTTAAGGAGAAAAAATTAAAAGGTTCAGAGCAGGCAAAACAAACCCATGTATCATTTAAGGATATAACATAGGTGGAATAGTTATAATAAGGGAATGATGAGCACAAAATTAGGATAGTGGTTTCTTTTGGCTGGTGAGGGGGTGATATGGAAAGTGAGAGACCCATAGGGCACCTGGAATTTCAGAGGTGCTGGTAGTGTTTTCTGAAGGTTGGTGGTAGGTGTGTTTTGTCTTCCTGTCCTTTTTTTAAATGATACAAATATCTGTTATATACACTCATTTGTTGTATGTTTTGTAATTCAGACAGTTTTTTTACATGCTCTGGGCTAAGTCCCAAGCACAGTTCCTGCAGAGCAGCACCCACCTTCTTTAATAATCACTTTATTCTTCCTGTCAAAACTCCCACTCCCAGTCTTACAATGCTTTTATCCAAGGAAGGGAAGAGGGAAATCTGCCACACAGCCCCACCCTAGCCTGGAATGTTATTCTACCACCCACCAGTCTTTTCCTGTCTGTGATAGATTTACTCCACTCACCATTACACAGAGGCTTGAAATCTCTAGGGTAGCTCGGCTGTCTTCTCGCTTCTCGCTGCACTGCCCTGGAAGCTTTCAGGATCGTTGGTCTCACCAAGTTGGAGATGAACTGAGTCCATGTGGGACGCTCTGCTGATTTGTGTATGTGAATATAGGTGTTTTTAATGCAAAGATAGAACACAGAAATGGCGTATAAAGTGAGTGAAAGAAGCCCCTTTTCCTGCTTTTAAAGACCTCAACATGACTCAGTGTGCTTTCTTCTATATTGGTTTCTATAGCAGATTAGTTGATTTTTATATGTAGTGATTTTGAGAGTTTACTGGTGAGTTAAGTCCAGAGAGGAATTTCTCTGTCCTGGGCTGACTCCCTTGTTTTTCAGGTCTCAGGGAATTAAGACTTTGTTCTGTTTTCTGGCCTACTGCCAGGTTTTTTTTTTTTTTTTCTTCCTGGATCTTCACCTCTTTTCTTACCTTCCCACAAAATAAACTAAGATAATCCATTTCAATCAAGAGATTACTGTCAGTTATTCTAGAAAATAAGATAGTATCACAAACATAAGGAAAGAACAGAGATTCTAGAAATGTAAATTGGGTAACATCTAATCATTATGTGAAAGTGTTAGTGACTCAGTCGGGTCTGACTCTGTGACCCCCAAGAACTATAGCCCACCAGGCTCCTCTGTCCATAGAATTCTCCAGGCAAGATTACTGGAATGGGTAGCCATTCCCTTCTCCAGGAGATCTTCCTGACCCTGGGATCCAACCCAGGTCTCCTGCATTACAGGCAGTTCCCATGTGGCTCACATGGTAAAGAATCTGCCTGCAATGCAGGAGACGGGTTGGATTCCTGAGTTGGAAAGATCCCCTGGAGGAGGGCATGGCAACCCACTCCAGCATTCTTGCCTGGAGTATCCCATGGACAGAGGAGCTTGATGGGCTACAGTCCATAGGATTGAAAAGTCTCAGACAGGACTGAAGTGACTTAGCATGCAGTCGTTATGTAATGTTTACTAAATACCAGACACTCTTCTAAGCATTTATTTACCACGTGGGTCTCTCCATAGCATTGGTTGTCCTCCATGATTCGGTAGCTGGTTTTCTTCCACAGTGATTGATACCAGAGAGGGAGAGAGAGAGAGAGAGAGAGAGAGAGAGAGAGAGAGAGAGAGAAATGTAAGTCACAGGTGTGTTTTAATACCTACTCTCAGAGGTACATCATTGCTTCTGCTTTATTCTATCCGTTAGAAGTGGGTCGCTAATTTCATCTCACTTAAGGGGAGAGAAATGAAGCTTGAAAGGAGAAATATTGAAAACTGGAGCACACATTTGAAAACCACTAGTGAGATTATACCACTGTTCTCAAAAACTGTTCAGTGCCTTTCTGTTACGCACAGAGTCAAATACAAACTCTTTATTCCAGTTCACAGCCTTAGGTGGCTGGTCCCTGCCTGCCTGTTGGGTATCGGTTTTACGCTTGTCCTCTGCCCACTATTTGTTAACTATTTCTGGCCTTACTTTATTCTTTGAATAAAAAGAACAGTCTCATTCTGAAGGATGCTCCTTTTTCTTTTCTTCCCTTATTTTTCTTAAACAGTTATTTCTTCTCCCTGCAATACTTTATCCCCTGATGTTTACCAGCCTCTCTACTTGATATCATTTAGATCACAGTTTAAATATCACTTCTTCGTAGAAGGAAGGTCAACTAATCTCAGGTAGCTACACAGATACTTTCTGTCACATTGTCTTATGTTAATGTTTTGCTCAGCATTTGCGTTAATTTCTTTAACCTATTTGTGTGATTATTGTGGCTCCCCTCACTCCACCAGACTGTAAGCTCTTTGAGATTGTGGGCCTTTTCTTTCTTGTTCATTGCTGTGTCATCATTGCCTAGAATTTTATTTGGCATATGATATTCGACAAATATATTTTGTACAATTGAATTATTGTCATCTGGTTAGACTGTAAACAGAATGAGGGCAGGATTGTGTTCGTCCCGTTCCGTGATGTATCCTCAGGACCTGGATTCTAGAACATTTTCAAAATTTGAAAAACAGTATGAGAGATGAGGAAATTTAGAGAGATTTTTAAGTAAATTTCCCTAAGTCATTTAGCTAGTGATGGCAGAGCCGAGAAACATACACAGGCCTTTCTGACTTAAAACTATTAATACCAAAACACAAAGTGCTTGCCACATAGTTGTTGATTAAAGAGCAAGCCTGTTCCTCTTAATTCTCTATCCTGGTCTTTGTTATATACTTATAGAAATCATTTAAAAGTTATACACAGTGGACATGTACCATTTGGGATTTACATTTTTCATGTAACGTTCTTTAAATATTTTTATATGTCAGTATAGTTCATGTACTAATTTTCTAGGACATTTTGAAGATTTATATTTGTTGCAAGCAGCTTAACTTTTCACCTTTTATATTTTATTTCAGGGCCTGGAGTCAAGTGTTAAAGCTCTTGGTATTTTATTTACTTTGAGTCTACAGCAAACCTTGGCGAAATATAAAACATAGATTACGTTGGTCCTTCTCAAGTGTCTGGTTATTTCAGTAAGCATCTGTGGTTCACATAGCATTTTATACAACCTACATTCTGTGCTAGGCAGCAGAGTGAAGTGCCTGGTGAACAAAATGCTGTCTCTACTCTCTCAGCAGCCCAGGTCACGGTTGAAGCATCTAGACCTGAAGTGCTTTGGTTTTCTGTGGATTCTTTGGTAAGAATCCACCCTCTTCTACTTTTCTGCTGTCTTTTAAGATTTGTTGATCTATCTGGAGGGTTTACAGAAATGTGTGCCCTTGATAACCCCCTTCAGGTAAATTTGGAATTGTTATTAAAGGAAACATTGACCTCAGGAGAGATGAAAGATGATTTGCTGATTGTCTCTGGGTTGAAGCATTAAAGCTATCAATTAATTGAGTTTATTAGGCTAGTGTAGTATGCTGGGCTTAATTTTCTTGGTCTTTGTGATATCACTTTTAAAAAAAGTACTGGGATAAACTATAAGCAGTTTGCTTTTATCTTTTATTTTTAGATCACCACACTTATTAATCATAAAGATAATACCAAAAAGTCTGATAAAACTCTGCAAGCAATTCAGCGTGTAGGACAAGCCGTCAACTTGGCAGTTGGAAGATTTGTTAAAGTGGGGGAAGCTATAGCCAATGAAAACTGGGACTTGAAAGAAGAAATAAATATTGCCTGTATTGAAGCTAAACAAGCAGGTATGTTGAAGCCTGTTTATACCAATTTTATTGCTTTAGATATCATGACAAATGATTGTCTTATGTTGAGTAAAGATGTGTACTGCCTTTTAATCCTGTTAGTACAGATGCCTTGGTCATTAAAGCCCTGGATTAGCCTCCAGGAATATTGATTAGGATCAAGTCCTAAATCTGAATTTTTTCACTGGGCAGGGTAGAAGCCCACCGTCCTTGTATATGTATGCACTCAGTCATGTCCAACTCTTTGCAAACCCATGGACTGGAGCCCACCAGGTTCCTCTGTCTGTGGAATTTTCCAAGCAAGAATACTGGAGTGGGTTGCCATTTCCTACTGCAGAGGATCTTCCCGATCCAGGGATCAAACCCACATCCCTTGCGTCTCCTGCATTGGCAAGTGGATTCTTTACCACCCTTGCCATCAGCCATTGAGCGTGAGAGGTGTAGAGAATGTGAGGCATGGACTCTGCTGTCAAGGAGCTTAGTAACCTATTTGCCACCATATGGAAAATGGAAAAAAAATAAGCATGTGCCTGTGTCTACAGGAGACAAATCTGACTTCAGATTTCCTGATGTCTCAGAAATCTCTATAACAGGTGGCCTAGAAGCCTGAGAGAACTGGGGAGTTTTGCTGGATACAAATAGTTTTGTTGAGTATCATTTATCCACTTATTCTTTAAATAAATATTTATTGAGTGCTGGCCATATGCCAGGCTTTCTTCTAGACCAAAGGGATATAGCTACGTAGAAGTCAATAAAAAATCTGTCCTTGTGGAGCTTGTGTTCTAGAGAGGGAGACACAGACAAATGAACAAATAGAAAATGACAGGTAGTGATAATTACGGAAGAGATAATAAGGCAGCATAAGGGTTCGGAGACCAAAGGAGGTTTCTTTTAGGGAGGCCAGCTGGGTTTCTCAGCTGTGATGCTGTTGATGTTTTAGGCTGGGTAATTATTTGTTGGTAATTCTTTATTGGGATTGGGGGCTGCCCTGTGCATTGTAGAATCCCCAACTGCGACCTATTGGATGTCAGAACATCCCTTCTTCCGCCATTGAGACAACGGAAAATGTCTTGACATTCCCAAGTGTCCTTTGAGGGATCAAAATGGTCCTGAGTTGAGAACTACGGAAATGAGAACTACTGAAAAGGGGGAGAGGAAATCTCGCTAAGGGGTAACACTGGAGCAGAGACAGCACTGACGTGAGGACCCCAGCTATATTAGTATCTGGGGGAAGGACTTTGCTAGCCAGGAGTAGAGTGAGAACAGGTATGGCTTTCTAGGCAAAGACAGGTACTTTGGACTGTTTTCTCAGTGTCTTAGAGCGAGTGGAAGGTTTGGTGCAGGGTAGTGACACAAGTTCATTTGTATTTTAAAAGGATCCCTGGTGGCTTCTGTACAGAGAATAGACTTTAGGAGTTACGAGAGTGACGTCAGAGAGCAGTTAGGAGGCTGTGATAGATGATGCTGACAGGCCCAGCGATAGCATTTGAGGTGGTGCCAAGCAGTTGTGTTTGGCTGTATTGAAAAGGAGGGGCTGGTAGGTCTTGCTGATAGTTGGGATGTGGGATGTGATGGGAAGAGGGGTCATGGACAACTCCAGGGTTTGCCCGGTAGATGGTGGCACTGTTATTTGAGGGGGGCGACCCTGAGGGAAGAGCAGGTGTGTTTGGAGTGTCATCGTGGGGGGAAGGGAGTGGGTGAGATAAGGCCAAGTAACGTGAGGGGGCCAGCCAGACGATACCTTCCCCAGAGGTGCGTGGTTGGCTTCAGCTACTGTTCTGTACTTGCTAGGTGGAGGAACTTGGGGCCAGCTGATAGACAGCAGTTTTATGTTAGAAGTCTTTCTGGTTTCATGGAGGAAATGAACAAATGAGAGATGATTGAGAGACTGTTGAGGCTGACGGCAGAGAGATGGATATGGAGCTAATATGCTTTTCTGTTGAACCAGGCCAATTCAGGACAGTGTCTTAGGGGTGTAAGAAGCAGAAAAAGTACACTAAATATTTACTAGGTGATTAAATGATAGAATTTGGTTATGGATTAAAGCAAAGGGAAGATTCTGAGTTTGGGTTTCTAGTCACTTACTAGGATATATCAATAGAATAGGAATGAGACGGCCTCAGTCTATTCATAATTTATGTTTTGCCTCATATTAACAGAGGTTTAAGGAAATTTCCTTGTGGTTCAGTGGGTAGGACTCAAGCTCTCACTGCCATGGCACAGGTTCAATCCCTGACTGGGAACTAAGATCCTGAAAGTTGTGTGGTTTGGCCAAAAAAAAAAACAAGAGAGAGAGAGATGTAAAAGAGTTACAATTAAATATATGATTAATAAACCCATTAAAATAGATGAAGATAAGTATACTAGAAACGAGTTGGCCAACATTGTTACTCTAATTAAACATGAAATTTATCTTTGTACTTCCTGAAAAGCTAAACAAAAAATGTGGGAAAGAAATGGTTATTTAATTCTCATTGTTTGTTGGAAGGAAACAAAGCAGCTCGTCAAGAGGAGAGAGGCTTTTTTCCAGGAATTAAATTGTGTGGGCCCTTACACAACAGACATTATTACATAAGGCAATGGACAATTCAACAGAAAATGTAGAGACGTTCTTCACATTATTGTTTCTTAAGCAAGCCCTTAGCTAAAGCAAGAGGAAGGATTTTTAAATGAACGGGCAGTCGGAGTCCTCACCTTACTCGCTTCATAGCATGTCACGGTGCTCTAAGTGTTGGCGGAATGAGGACGTGGACGCCTACCCCAGCTCCAGTAGACTGTGCAGCCCTGAAGGTCCTGTAGGCCGAGGAGCTCCATGCAGGCATGTTTTGGAAGCTGTCTGGTGTCATGGTCTCCACATGTTCTCTCTTATGTGCAATGCCCTTTTCCTTCTTGAGAACTGCCTCTTAAAGTCACTCAGATAATAGGGTGAGAATGGTCGTTTGAGGAACATGATCTCAGTTTTCTCATCTCTAAAATGGGGATATTGTTAGTGATTATAGAAGTGTTTTGATATAATGCATTTGTGCATTTGACACATAGAAAGTGCTCAGTAAATATTAGTTATTATAATTATTAGTTTTTTCTTGTATTGAACTTTTGCATTATAGTTTTGCTTTTTTCTAATTTGAGGTATAATTGACATACAGCTTTATACTAGTGTCAGGTAGTCAATGTAGTGATTTTTTCTTCTTGCAATGAGACCTTAAGGTTTACTCGGTAACACCTTTCAAATATGCAATACAGTATTATTAACTACGGGTGCTAGTCTGTACATTTATATCCCCATGACTGATTTATTTTATAGCTTGAAGTTTATACCTTTTGACTCCACCCATTTCATCCACCCCGCCACTGTTTTTACTTGGCTTCTAGTCAAGCTTTACATTTCCTATGGGTGCTCAATAAATATTTGTATGTGACTGACTTCCAAGTTTTTGCTTTAAGACAAAACACCAGCACATATAACAAGTTAAAAAAATGACAACCGTGAATCTATAAGGCAACTTTGTGACTCTTCCAAGGAACTAATTTCAGAGTAGTCTGTACTTGGAACAACTCTGAAATGTTAAGGAAGCATTTAACTTTGTTGGTACAGCTAACCAAATGTTACCATGTTGCAAATTTAAAGCTGAATGCCTGAGGTTCAGTCAGAAAAAGGAAAGGTTTAAAGATGCTACATGTGTGATCTCATATTAATGTATTTGATGATTGAGAACTACTGGAAAAAGGAACGTTTTCCAGGGGTGCAGAGGAAACATTTTTATACTACTTGCTATTGCAAAGTGATACTTGCCCTCCAACTCCTTTCTCTCTACATTCAAGTTTAATTCTAACCTCTCTTTTCTCTTTCTATTTTGCTGTATAATCTTTGTGCTGGTTACCTATTGCTGTGTAATGTATTAACCCAAACTTAGCAACTTAAAACCACAAACATCTCTTCCCTCCTGTAGTTTCTGAGGGTCAGAAATCAAGGGGCAGCTTAACCAGCTGGTTCTGGGTCTGTGTCTCTCGTGAGATTGCACTCAGGGTGTTGGCTGGGGCTACAGTTGTCTGAGCATTTGGCTGGCCTGCAGGATCCGCTTTCAAGTTCCGTGTCTCGGTGATCGACGGGCTCCACGTTTTTGCCGACTGTTGAGCAGAGAGGGCCCAGTTTCTCCCCGTGTACCCGTCTGTGGCTGTGGCTACATTCAGCATGGTAATGGCTTTCCTCAGAACAGGAGAGAAACCGAGGTGTGAGCCTCATCGTCTTTAACAATGACTTTGGGGTAATGTACCATCACTTCTGCCATGCCAACCCAGGTACAACGTGGGAGGAGGTAACGAGGATGAAAATACCAGGAGCCCCCTTGGAGACTGACTGGCCACCACGGATTTCACCTGTTAGTGGAACTCCAGCTGTGTTCATGATATATAACCATCCCATATGTAGTGGCTTATCTTTTGGGTTTTCCTGTGTCATTTCAAGTTCCTGTTGTCTGAAACCAAATTTATCATCTCCCTTCCCATGCCCTACTGACTTTTTTAAGTGACTTGGATTTACAACGTTGAAGCCATTTTTTTACACTTTTCCTTTCCTTCTTATCAGTGTTAAGGTCCTGATTTTGTATTTTCTTTACTCAGTCTCTCAAATCATCTTTTTTTATATTCCTATGGCAGTCATCCTGGTAAGATTCTTACCACTTCACATCCACAATTAAAATAGCTGCATAATTAGTAGCCTGGCTCTGAATCTCTCCTTTCCAGTCCATTTTATATGCTTCTACCAGACTAATCTTCCTGAATCTTGACTTCATTATATCGTACCTTAAGATATGTCCATTAAAATTCAGATAATTTTACTCAAGATCCTTAACCTTGTGGGTGTATGTAATAGTATTGACAGGAGGGCTTTTGTGAGAAAAATCGATCCATTATGGACTCAGATTTATTTAGGACTTGAAAAATGATCTTGAACATTACAAGATGATGAAAAGCTTATTTAAAGAAAATCTACATAATTAAAAAGTACAGTCCAGTTTCATTTGGGGAGATAAGAAATATTTGAATTGTTTTATTGATGGATAATTGCTACTACAGAAATTAAAATATTTTCATAGCAACAGTGAAGAGGAGACTTTTTCTAGAGGTGGGGAGTTGGTTTGATAGAATGGCTTAGGCTGGGCTTAATGAAAGTATATATTCAGATGGCAAGCGTGAGGGCCAGCCTGGGACTTGAGTTCTTAGGAGGAACAGTTTTGTTTTGCCACCAGAGCCCAGGCTGACCAGCAGATGAACTTGCTTATTGCTTCCCTCTGCCTACTGAGGGCTGATTTTTCTAGTTCCCCTTGTCACTGAGGACGCCTCCCATTGGTGCCCCAAACTTTGTCTTCTCTCCCTGGTTGTCTGGAAAAACCCACACCCTTTCAGATTGTAAAGACAGGCAGTGATGCCTTCTCCCCTGTAACCCCCAAACACGCAAACATGCCCCGCCCCCCCCCCCCCCCCCCAGTCTCTATCCCCTCACCGCTGGGCAAACCCTGGGCAGCTGTTTACTGCTCTGCTTTTAGGTTCTTCTTGGGTTATTAGCTCTCAGGATCGCTCTTACTTAGCCTTATAGAACAGGCTTTTGGGATCATGTAGTTTGCATACCATTGGAAACAAAAGTTATTTTTCAAAGTCACTGAAGGCAACAGGTTTTTACAGTTCTTAGGAATGTGCCATTATTATGCCTTTAGGGAACCTTGTATGATAATCTCTGGGCTCATCAAGGAGCTATTTCTTATCCCTGAAGTCGAGTTTCTACCCGCTGAACACATTACCTTAAAGATTAAAGTCTGGATTTTAATTTGTTTATCTTATTCCCAGTTTAATTCTCCCCCTCCCCCACCCACCACCGCCTTTCTTCTTAGGGGAAACGATCGCAGCGCTTACAGATGTGAGCAGCCTGAATCCTCCAGAATCAGATGGCCAGATCACAATTTTTACAGATAAAACAGGAGTCATAAAGGCTGCAAGATTACTTCTTTCTTCAGTGACAAGAGTGTTGCTACTGGCAGACCGGGTAGTCATTAAGCAAATAATAAGATCGAGAAATAAGGTACTTACCTCTCTGATGTTTCTACTTGTATCTTTCAGGGTTGTTCAAAAAGTTGTTTTTTTAAGTTAATTGCAAGTGATTTGGCAATGTTTCATCTATACCTATAACTCCTAAATGTGGTGTATACTGGACCTAAACTTTTGAATACAAATAACATTTCTTCTCAGAAAGCCATTATCTGCTTGTTGAGGTTTATTGGTGAAAACTTTTGATGTGTACAAATTTGGGATAAAAAGTCAAGTACCATGACAATGTGTATAGTGGAAACCTACCTGATGAAAATACTGAATTCCTCAGTACCTCCCTCCACCAAGTCAGATATAATAGTAACAGTTTTTATGCTTAAGAAAAATGGTTGGATGGAAGGGAGGCTTAAGAAGGAGGGCTTATGTATATATTTACAGCTGATTCATGTTGTTGTACAGCAGAAACCAACTCAAGATTGTAAAGCAATTATCCTCCAATTAAAAAAGAAAAGAAGCAGCTCAATCACCTGAAACCACAATTATGCACGTTATAAAATTTCTGTATGCAGAGTTTCTAAATATTACTGAATAATCACAAATTTTAAAGAACAGATTTTCGCTCTCCCAGTCTAGACCTCTTCTAGTCTGTCAGCTCATGGCCGTTGTCTTCTCCATCAGCGGGGAGCCGAGGTGTGTACTGATACAGTCCCTTCTTTCCCTGGATAATCCCTCAGACAAGGAGAGCAGTCAGCCAGGGAAGGGACCCTCCCACTAGTTTGAGGACAAGACTACCAGGAAAAGTGTAAGATTGAAGAGAAAAAGAATTTAGAGAGGTGGATCCGGCTGTGCTAGAGGAATAAGAAAAACCTTCCTCTCTCTGGAAGACAGAGGTTTTGCTCAGTGGTGGGATCTGCCTTATCTGGCTTAGTCGCCTGGACTTCCTGAGCTGCCAGCGCACATTAACGAGCCAAACATCTATCATAGCCTCATTAAAAATAAGTAAACACAGGATATCTGTGTTTTCTCTACCTATCTTGGCCTGACTAAAACTAATCCAGTACTGTTATTTTAGAGAAAAGTATTTGAAAATATGTTTCACATCCATTTACTTTATTTATGATACCAAGAAAATACCTAACACTGTCTGTTGGCTGTTACAGACATGCCATCTGTCCACCCCTGGCTGCCCCAAACTTCACAGGCAGCTTCTGACTGATGAAGACTTTTCCTGCTCTTGAAGTCCCCCATCTCCCTTCTCCTCAGTCTTCCTTCCACCTTTCTGAAAAGGATGGGGTTTCGCCAGCTCTGGTTCTCTGAACCTTAAAGCTCCTTGTATCATCTCTTATGCTCATCCCTGTCCTTGTTCTCTAGCCCTGCCCAGTTGCCACCTTCTCCAGACTTTGTTACATAAATGCGAGCTCTTGCATATTTAGTCATTTCATTTACTTTTTCCTTTAATTTTCAAGGAAGGCCAAGTCTTCCTATCCTAAAAAGAAATCATTGCCTAGATGACTCTAACTTTTGAATCTACTTCTTCTCTGAGCCCCTCCTTCTTCTCTGTCTTCTCCTGGGACTCTTTCCCAACTTTGATCTAGAATTTAGAATTTCTCTTTTGTTCCTCTGTTGCCTCAGGCTTGATGTCTTAGTTTCTTTCACATCTAAACCTGAAATAAAATAATCTGTCTTGCAGGTTCTTGCAACTATGGAAAGACTGGAGAAAGTGAATAGCTTTCAAGAGTTTGTCCAAATATTCAGTCAGTTTGGAAACGAAATGGTGGAGTTTGCACATCTAACTGGAGATAGACAAAATGTATGTATTTACCATGTTTAAGTCTTGCTGCTGCTGCTAAGTCGCTTCAGTTGTGTCCGACTCTGTGCTCCCTAGTGGGAGCAGCCCACCCAGGCTCCCCCGTCCCTGGGATTCTCCAGGCAAGAACACTGGAGTGGGTTGGCATTTCCTTCTCCAATGCATGAAAGTGAAAAGCCAAAGTGAAGTCGCTCAGTCAAGTCCAACTCTTAGCAACCCCATGGACTGCAGCCTACCAGACTCCTCCGTCCATGGGATTTTCCGGGCAAGAGTACTGGAGTGGGGTGCCCTTGCCTTCTCCGTTAAAAGTCTTGAGATACACGCATATTTTTCAGTTTGGTTAAAGATGTGATATTTGTGATCATTTGTATTGGTTGTCTTGCTTATTAAATCTAACCTTGCTTATTAAATTAACCTTGCTCTTAAACACCTTTCCTAAAGAAGCCAGGATAAAGTAAATAGATCTGTGTGTCTTTTGTTGCTCATGGATAATAGTTAAACATTTTCCCACCTCTCACACTGGGAAAGGTCATCCTTGCCTTCAAGGCCCAATTCAAGTACTTCCTCTTTTACAGAATTTTCCATTTGACTCTTCTACAAGGGCTCAGGCAAATAAATGAGTCATCATCCATATCCTGATAATATATTATTACATATCTCTGTTATTGTTCTTTGTGTAACTTGTTATATATTATTCTATTGTTACATCTTTCTACATTAGTTTAATAGTAAGAACCCAAGTATTGGGCTGTTTGCATTGGCTATACGTTAGCTACTTAGTATTCATGATCTTGTTTGATTCTCAAAACAGCTGTGCAAGTAGGTATTGTTGTTACTGTTTCACACCTGAGGCTGAACTTGAGAGGGTAATAAACTTTCCTGAGGTTACTCTTCTAGCAGATTGAACTCAACTATGTCTGATTCTAAAGCCTGTAGTTTTCAAGCTGCACCGTGAACACTTTGTAGTAGTGCTCCCCAATTCAGACTGTAAGTTCTGAAGTTTAGGGGAGGTAGAAGACCACATCGTAGCCAGGACTGCCCTTCTTTGTTGGGGTACTTGTGCATGAGTTTATCATGTCAGTTTAAATACATAATTGACCTCTTCTTGAGATGCTCTGGTAGAGTCCCATACACTGGTTTTGGGCATGAACTTTCCAGAGTTGAAAGATGATTATTGGCATGAAAAGTTGCGGGCTGGATTATATGCTTCACTTGGTGCTTCTTGGACATCCAGGGTTAAAGAGACCCCTGTTTTGTCCTGTGGACCAGCTCTCTCACAGATTGAGATGCCATCTTTTCTGATCACTTGCTATCACCATACAATACATGGTGTAATGTATGGTTTACAAGTGTTATGTACATACACTTGATGCCCTGTCATTTAGACCCTCAGGGGTTTTTTTTGCCAGAAGTCCTGTTCAGTATGTTAAAGACAAGGAATAGGTGGAAATTTTAGCAGTGACCTCAACTTTTATTTTTGATAACTATTCCTGATGGATGATAACCACAGGTAGGACCTTTGGAATGTTACCTTGTGATCTGAATTAGCTTTGGGGTTTTGTGCAGTTTTTCATTTACTAGGTATAACTTTGTTTCCTATTAAAGAAAGCTGTATTGGGATGCAAGTGAATGAGAGTGATATTAGTGTAGAGATAACTTTACATCCACTCTAATTTATTAAATAAATGGCAAATCATTGTCAAGCTTTAGGTCTTTCTTATTTGTAAGAAAAGACTTTTCATCCAATTTACAAATGAGAAAAAACTACTATGAAAATTTTATGTAATCTAAATTTTAGTGTCCATAAGTAAAGTTATTACGGCACAGCTATATTGATTTGTTTATGTATTGTCTCAGCTAGCCTTCATACTACGCTGGCAGAATTAAGTCGTTTCAGAGACCAAATGAACCAGAAAGTCTCAAAAATTTATTATCTGGCCTTTTATTGAAAATTTTTGCTGACCTCTGATTCAGATGGTTATAATCAAACTATTATGAGAGTATTTGGTTGTAGATTTAATCAGCAAGATTTGAGGATCCTCTGTGATAGCATACCTTCATATTGAAGGTTCTATGAAGACAAACCAAATGAAAAAAACAAAATACAGTGTCTACTTCAGAGTTTATCTTCTAGTTGGGGAAAATTAGATACCCAAGAAACAGCTTACAAACATTTTAGAGCAGCATATAGACTAACTTTAGGATTAAAAAAAAAAAATTCACATCGAGATGAATAAGCACTTAGATGGTATTAATCAGACATGGTCCCTGAAAGAGCTGACTTCTGAGTATCTAATTTTAAGGAAATAATGGTCCACAAATGCTGAATAAATAAGTCACTTTTAATGGCTGTTTCTGGTTGGGAATGAGGTGTACTCACCAGGGCACAAGAATGTCAGGTGTGCAGGCCACCAGATCGTGAGCCACGTGACAGCTTCTATCCATCTCACTCCCTGGCTCTGCCGCCCTTGCGGAGGGCAGCCGTTTCTACTCCGTTGTGTTAATATGTTTACACTGAAGTGGTAACATTTTATTAAACTTTAGTCTGTTTTTGTTTTTCAATTTGTCACTTTTTTTTTAAAGCAGTGTTAAATTGTTGAGTAGTGTTTTTCTTGAACAAATGGTATCTCAAGAAATTGAATTTTTTACATGATCCTAGGCAGCTCAGTGGGTTTATTCTGTTTTTAGGATTTGAAGGATGAAAAGAAAAAGGCAAAAATGGCAGCAGCTAGGTCAGTTCTTGAAAAGTGTACAATGATGCTGCTCACAGCTTCAAAGGTAAGAAAATTTTTGTTTTACTATGTTGTAAGTTAATTAGAAACCCTAAATGCACATAATTTTTATATATTTCACATTTTAAAAAGATGAAAGTGATAAATTGGAATATAGGCTATAGTAGTCAAATTTCAGTTATTCTTTAATAGGAAAGTTAACTTCCATCCCCAGTCCAAACATCAGGTCATCTGTGAGTGAGCTTTGATTGAGCAACTAAGCAGAAAATGGCTTATTAGGTGCTGTGAATGGAGGCCAGTCACACAGGGTCAGTGCCTGTATGTCCTGCACTGTCTCACTGCTGGGGAGCCCACACACACGCGCTAGAGAAAACTAGGCGAGTTGGAATCTCTCAAGTTATAGTGGCGTATTAAGTCAGCCCTTGGTTTGTTTATTCTGTAAATTCATACCTTTAAGTCCTTATTCTGCTTTTCACAAAATTGTCAATCAATAGCTTGTAATTCCAGACGGCAGTTGGCCAGCAAATTGGTACAATTCAAGAATGAACTGCTAAACATCTCATTAGCAGTTTGTTGGGAATTGCCTTTTCTGCTCAGAACATTGCTTCCATGCTAGGATTAGTGAAGGCACAGAAACAGGATTCCCTGGAGCCTGCTTGGAAGGCTCTGTTCAATTAGACCCTGGAATAGTTCCTCCTTTCTATCATTTTTTGAAAATCAAAGATGCCTCCACAGTCATAAAACATCTGTCCACTTTTCCTCATTCCTTTTTTAGCTCTTGCACATATTATGCAACATTTTAAGTTTTAATCATGATGAAGATATAGGGTTGTTTTTTTCCTCCAGAGTTTTAGGTAAGCATGTTACAGTCTAAAGATGCAGTTTTGTACCCTGCTTTTTTCACTTAAACTTGCTATTACTCTTTACTCATCCTGCTTCCATCTTTAGTGAGGAGAAGCGCTGGGTGAGCCAGGGACACAGGAGATTTTGGTAAAGAACCATTTCTATTAGCATGGTGTATTCTCTGTAAGATTTTGTGTGTTATGATATGGGTCAAATCTTAATGTAAAATTTTTCAATTGTTTCAAAGACTTGTCTCAGGCATCCCAACTGTGAGTCAGCCCATAAAAACAAAGAAGGAGTATTTGACCGGATGAAAGTGGCATTGGATAAAGTCATTGAAATTGTGACCGAATGCAAACCAAATGGAGAGAATGACATTTCATCTATCAGTATTTTTACTGGGATTAAGGAATTCAAGGTAAGAATACAGAGAGTATATTTTGTTTTTTTCTTGCCATTTCAAAGAAACATAATTATAAATAATACTCTTAGTTTTGTGTGATATTTTAGAATATACATGCTTCACAAAGCGAGATATTTGTCTTTAAAACAATGCTATAGTAATAAGGAAGTTCCCTGTTGGCTCAGATGGTAAAGAATCTGCCTGCAATACAAGAGACCCAGGCTTGATCCCTTGGTTGGGAAGATAACCTGGAGGGGGAATGGCCACCCACTCCAGTATTCTTACCTGGAGAATTCCATGGCTAGAGGAGCCTGGCGAGTGACCTATAGTCCATGGGGTCACAAAGAGTCAGACACGACTGAGTTACTAACACACTTACAGCGGGTAAACTTAATATTCAGTAACATAAGGCTTAGTGCAGTTTGCACAGAGAATGCCAGTGCAGGGGTATGGTAGTTACCCTGGATGTGTTTAGCTGTATGGTTTAGGGGTAGCCTCCTGTCCTCTGTTCAGAAAGCCTTTCCGTTCGCAGTCTGTAGAGTACGTAGTACTGTACCATCCACATCTGATGACAGACAGTAAATCAATTCTGATGGAATTCCTGCTCTCTCTGTGCTATAGAATTGATACTTTGAGACTGTAGTGATAGCAGTAGTATTAATTGTAATAGAAAATTTTTAATGAACAATAATACATACTAACATTTATCAAACACTTACTCTGTGCTCATCCTAAATGCTTTAAATATGTGTGTGTGTACATCGCACAAGAATGTTATTATTACGGCATTATACTGTTGCTGCTGCTGCTGCTAAGTCACTTCAGTTGTGTCCGACTCTGTGCTCCCTCGTGGGAGCAGCCCACCAGGCTCCCCCGTCCCTGGGATTCTCCAGGCAAGAACACTGGAGTGGGTTGCCATTTCCTTCTCCAATGCAGGAAAGTGAAAAGTGAAAGTGAAGTCGCTCAGTCGTGTCTGACTCTTAGGGACCCCGTGGACTGCAGCCTACCAGGCTCCTCTGCCCATGGGGTTTTCCAGGCAAGAGTACTGGAGTGGGGTGCCCTTGCCTTCTCCATTACACTGTTGAGGAGACTGAGAAACAGGAATTAAGTAACTTGCCAGCTAGAAAGTGCCAGAGTTAGGATTTGAAAGTCAGCAGCCCGACCCCAGAATCCCCACCGTTTTAGGGCAGAACTTATTGCACGTCAGAGAGGTGGTGACAAGCACTTTTTGGTAGGAGCAGTGCCTAGTCGGGAAAACCCTAGGAAGTCATCTAATAGCCCGTATTATTTAATGGATGGGAAAACTCGGACCCTGAGAAGCTCTCTAATACTCGAAGGGTTACGGTTACCTACGTCTCCAGCAGCCAGGACTGCAGCAGGAATGGTATTCTTTCCATCTTACTGGCGCTTGGACTTTTTTTTTTATTTGGCTGAGCCACACAACATGTGGGATATTCGTTCTCTGACCAGGGATCAAAACTGTATCGCACTAGAAGCAGAGTCTTAACCACTGGACTACCAGGGAAATCCTGCACTTTGCCTTTTCATTGTGTAAGGGTCTGCGTAGGAACGTGGGGTGACAGAGAAAAATGGAACACTTGTTCTCAATATTTTCTCATCTGTTCTCTAAACTTCCCTTTTGGGTGAATATTATCGTACCCATGTTTTTGAGGAGGAAGGTTAATCTGTGATAGAGCCCTCGTTTAGAACCAGCACTGTGATCCCAGAGTCCATGACCTTTGGCTTTCCACCTCTGGCTTTGTTTACGTGCTGTCCCTCTTACCCATATCTCTTCCTGAGAGGAAGGAAGCTACAGGGACCAGCCATTCTTCCAGAGTCTTTATTCCTGAAAGGAATCTTAGGGATTATTTTTCTAATCCCCTGTTTTTGTTAAGGCTGAAAGGAGAGCTGTCAGAGGACCTTTAGGGAAACCAGTCCGTGTAAAGCCAGGTCTCTGGCCGCCTGCCAGGGCGATCCTGGTTCCGGGTTAACTAGCCACTAGACCTGTGGCTGCTGCCAGCCTTTCGCCAGCAGGCATTCTGCACGGAGAGCTCTTTTGAATACACTCAATCTCACTGTTGGTGGTGATCTTTGCATCTGTAGAGGGAAACTGGATGTATTCATTACTTCAACTATATGGACAGATCTTATGAAAACCTGCAAATGAGTGGCTTTCATAAAATGCTACTGAGTTGCTGTTTTAAAAGCCATATATGATTCTCTTTAAAGGGAAAATAAAACCTTAAATTAAATGGTTTGTAGGCTGATTTTTATGTTGCAGTTATCTTAAAATCCTCAAATTCTCGGGTTCTCCTTGTCAGTTCCATATACTTCACTTTTATCTCTGTTCTTTCCTGGCTTAAAAAAACCAATCCTGTCTCCATAGGACAGAGTGATTACTGGAGATAACTTGGGCCAAGAGAAGAAGAAGCTATTACTTCCCTGTAACCTCTCGACCTTCCCAAATGTTGGTATTTTCATGGGTCCTGTTAAAATGGGTCTTATAATAAGGATCAATTTGAAATAATAGTTGTGAAAAGACCTTGATGTATGAAGCACTTGTAAGTTATCTTTATCTGCACAAGAATCTTGCCCACAATCGTGATCATCACCGCTTAGTGCTTCTTAGCCCAGGTTGTTTCTATGGGATGTTTCAAGGGCTAGAGAGAGAGAAGATTGCCCTAGTGGGCATGTGTTCATCACACATTCAGGGAACTCGAAGCACAGGACGGCGGAAGTGAAAGGAGGTTTAGAAACTCAGGAAGGTGAGAGGGACTGTTGGAAAGACATAAAGTCAAGACCCTGGAAGGGTTTGTGCTAGGCACTGCAAATTTGGTTTTATATGTGGCGAGGAACCAATTAGAGGGAGGTGGCACTATCTGAAGGTATACATTTTAGGAAGATTATCCAGGCCCCCGGTAGAGAATGTTTTGGTTAGGGAGGTCTGATGGGGACATGAAACAAAATGTAGGGAGACCAATTTTGCTGAATTAATGAAGGAAAAATTGATGGCTTTCCCAGCCCTTTCTGTACCCCACACCCTCCACACCCTTCCCCCTGGGCTCAACACATACTCGTTTTTGGCTGTAACATCCTCCAGGACTTTGCCTTGGCATTTTCTCAGATAACAAATCCTTGATCTGGAGGTTGGTTCATTTTCCCTACCTGTTGCTACATGATCATGCTCTTTCACTGATTGTATAGAATGTTTGTTGACAGCTGTCGGAATGAAGCTTTGCACAGCCACTGTTGGCTCTCGAGCAATGTGGGCCCCCTGGGTTTGTCGACAATAAAGTTCTTGTTGGAGGTTGTTTTCTCCTGAGCTTTCAGACAGGGAAAGGAATTGCTAGCTTCTTCTTGGGCCCTGGGAGAGAGTACAGCACATCTGGTTAGGTGGGAATGTTGACTCCTGTGGATGTATACCCTTTTTGTTCTCAGATGAATATTGAAACTCTTCGGGAGAATCTTTATTTTCCGTCAAAAGAGACTCTCTCGGTGATGTTGGAAGCTGTCTTGGAGCGCACGGAGGGCTTCACTGACTGTGCCTACACCAGCCATGAGCACCGGGAACGCATTTTGGAACTGTCGGCTCAGGCGAGGATGGAATTGCAGCAGCTAATTTCTGTGTGGATTGAAGCTGTAAGAACTTTATTTCATCAAAGTAAATCCTCTGTGATTGCTTTGCCCTAGAGTTCTGAGAGTTATGCAGGTACCGTAATCATCAGGAGTGTGAGTGTGGTCCAGAATGGGACAAGGGTATCTCAACCCTTTTCTGCCTCCTGCTTGACCAGAGCATCCTTCCCATCCAGCATTCACAGTACTTGGCATCTCCCGGCCTGTTGCTTTTCACCCTGATCAGTCTGGATTCTGAGTCACCATCACTAGTTCCTCCTGTTGTCCCCACTCGTCCACCAAAATCACCTCTGGAAAATCCCTGCCAAAGTGCTTCTTCAGAGTAAAGATCAGAGTGGTAGAACCCCTACCTAGAGGTTCTTGGGACCTGAGTCTTACTGCTGGAGCCTTTGGGGTGTGCACAGTTCTTAATTCTGAGGACACCTGATTAACAGATACAAGGATTTGGAAAACTCGTTGAGGTTCAGATGCAGGGAAGACAAGGGTAGATCTAGCTGTCAGGCCAAAGATTTTTCGTCCTCACAGATTCCTGGTCTCAGATTGGTGGGAAGCCCCTTAAAAAGCCTTAAATAGGTTGCTGATGTGCTTCAAACGTGGAAGTTATGTGGGCAACAGGGGCAAAGACTGACAGCAATGGTATAATACAAGGAAGCGTGCGTGCAGTCTCTTACAGATCTGAAAGCTAGAGCCCTGACACGTGTCTCTGGCACCGTTTATTTATTTCTTAGACCTAGGCTATATCAAGAACGCCTTTAACATGATTTTTACAGCATACAAATTGGAAATCATGGACATAAGCTTGGGCAGTAAAGGTGAGGGATGAAGGTGCCTGGAGACCCAGCAGTCTGCTTCCGTGTGAGGAGATGGGTTTGTGAATGAAGAGTAGGGTAAATCAGTGATTTCCCTCAGATTTTCTTGGCATCACAGCATTGCAAATGCTCACATTAACAAGGAAATGTAACTCGGGTAGAATGATGTCAGGGTTAAAAGCAGTATTTTGTGTTTAGCTTGAATTGAATTATCTATGTGGTATCTAATCTGAAGTGGAGATTGCTTCAGAGTTAAATTTTAAGCCCAACATACAATATAAAGAGTTTCTGTGAGTAAACACTCTTTGTGTTGGGAGTCCAGTTCTATCAGGACTTACATTTGCAGGTTTCACATATTTCACAGCACTTGGATCTCTGATTCTGCATATCAGATATATTGTTCATTCATTTACCCTTTTCAGCAGTATTGCTCTGTGCCTTTTATATGCCAGGCATCAGAAATCAAAAGATGGATTAAATAAAATCTTTGACTGCAAGAATTTTGCAATGTAGAGAGATGTGAAACATGGGAGTCTGTGAGAAAATACTGAAAATGTGAGATAAGAGACAAGTCCAAAAAACTGTGTCCCAAGAGAAGGGACAGGTCACATGTTGAGAGTGTTTGGAGGAGGGCAAGTTTATATGTAGCAAGAGGAATTTAGAAGCTTCATGAAGAGATTGACACCTAGCTGGGATTTAGTCATTCAAAGAATTGAATACCTGCTACCTTGCATTTGCCATGCCAGGTATAATGCGCTCATCAGTGAACAAAATACGTGTGATCCCAGCCTTCACAGAGCTTATCAAAGCCTATTTGTTTAAATAAACTTTAAACCAAAAAATAGAAACTACACATATAATTGGAAATTAAGATGATTACTTTGAGAAAAAGTTAGAGAGGGTAAGAAGAGGGTCTAGTCTAGATTGTGTGATCAAAGAAGGCCTTTCTGAGAAATAGAAATTTCTGTAAGGATTTGAAGATTGAATATTGTTTTAATTTTTGATGAGGTTAAGAATGAAGAGATGAGCATTACAGGCAGAAGATAAAACAGATTAGTTTTAGCCATGATGAATTTATTAAAGAAAATTAGATTTTAAAAATTGCCCTGTTGGAAAGTTAGAGTTGAAAAATGTAACTAAATATTCTCTTTGCCACTTTAACATAAACAGGTGAACTTTTAAAATTTACTTTTCATATAGTTCACAGAATGATATTAAAATTTTATTGTTATTTGTGGTTAGAGTAGAATTGGAATTGCTAGATGAAAAAGATAACTCTTCACATGAACTTTTAAATTTTTTTTAGCAAAGCAGGAAAACAAAAAGCATCGCTGAAGAACTGGAACTCACTATATTGAAAATCAGTCACAATCTCAATGAACTTAAGAGAGAGGTAAGTATAGTTGGAAATCTAGCATCTTTTAATTCTTTGCAAGTTGTCATGTTGTAGGGTATGTACAGAATACCTTAGAATTAGTATGTTCCTGTGCCCAGAGAGTGTTATTTAGAAGTTTTCCTTTGCCCACGTTATTTTGAAGTGATTGTTTTATTGGTGCCATCATCCTCAAAACTTGTACACAAATGTTTATAACAGCCCCAAACTGGAAAAAAATCTAAATTTCCTTCAACAAGGAA
This sequence comes from Antilocapra americana, assembly GCA_007570785.1. Lineage (NCBI taxonomy): Eukaryota > Metazoa > Chordata > Mammalia > Artiodactyla > Antilocapridae > Antilocapra > Antilocapra americana. The sequence continues at coordinate 3,412,636 of ML661897.1, forward strand.
ATTTATAAGTGAATTTTGGTATAACTATGTGATTATGCCAAATACTATTCAGCAATGAAAGGGAACACTGTTAATATGAGTAACAATATGGATGAACTGCTTACACCTAACAATGAGTGAAAGAAGTCAGACACAAAAAGTTGTGTGTGTGTGTGAGATTCTATTTAGAAAAAAAATTTTTAAAAGGCCAAATCCATTTACAGTGACAGAAACCAGATCAGTGATTGCCTGGGGTCATATATAAGGGGAATATTTACTACAGAGGGGCTTGGGAGAACTTCTGGGCATAATTGAAATGTCATAAATGTTGATTATGGTGGTAGTTACTTGGGTGTAAATATCAAAACTCATCAAACTCTACCCTTGGTACATTTTGTTATATGTAAACTGTACCTTAATAAAGTTGATTTTTAAAAAATCTTTTGATTAAGAAGATTTCCTGTTCCCTGAATGAAAACTTAATCATTTAATGGTTACTCTTAGGTAACTGAAAGTCACCTTAAGTCAGGGGTTTGTGAACTACAGCCAGGCTGTTTTTATAAACGAAGTTCCTGGGGACATAGTTCTGCCCATTTGATTTGGGCAGTTGTGACTGGGTGGCCTGAAAAGTCTAATGATTAACTCTCTGGCCCTCTACAGAAAATGTTCATCAATCCCTGCTTTGGGTCGTAAGACACAATCTCAGTTAAAAGTGAGAATGTTCATTCCAATATATTCATCAGTGTTTTGATCCACTCAGTTGTATGCTTCCCCTCTGTTCCCACTCCTCTGTCCTGCACCCCAGGGCTTTGGGAGGAGGTGTGGTCTCTTGTCTCTTCCAGGCCCTTCATCCACTATTGTCTAGCTTCTGTTCCAGATCTTTGCCAGGCCCTGACACAGGGAGAGAAGAGAGGAAGTAGAGAGGTAGAGAGCTCTTGGTGACCAGCGTCCTTCTGAGATGCACTGGGCTCCGAAGGTGTTCACAGCTGACTCTCTCTGTCATGAGTCCTTGAGTGTGCTCTGCAGAGGCTCTGCTGGTGCCTCCCCTGGCCAGCCCCTTACTTTGTAACCCCACTGCCCCTTGTTCCTCTACTATGTGTGTGCCGGGAGGGGAACTCACTGTGAGTGAGCCAGTGCTCCAAACAGATCTTCCTTGCAAAAATGTTCCTTCTCAGTTACCTCTAACTTTATAATTTTTAAGAGAGTCAAGGGCTCAAAAGAAGGGAGCTGGTTTGGGGGAGTTTCATATATTAATTATATGGTGATGTTTCATTGACTTCTGTTGAAACCTTCATTTTAACATCCTATTAAACATAGAATGGTATGGTCTTCTATGGTTTAAAACAAGCCTACTCATTTTTTTCCAGCCTATTCAACTAAACTATTGTTAAGACTATCAGTAGAATGTAAAATTGTTTGGTGATAGACTGAGTGGCATTCTATAAACTTCATTTTTCTTACCTCTGAAATGGGTATAAGGATTAGGGAGATAATGTCTATAAATGTGTATAACGGCTGCTTTCAGTACCTAGCACAGAGCAGGAACTTCATGTTTATTCATACTTCTTCCCTTGGGGTTTGTAAGTTGTCTCTAGAATCATTTATGAGATTTATGTGACCTTGAACAAGTCACTGTCTTTAGGGACCTGTTTCATAGTCTGTAAGATAAAGGTTTGGCATTAGCTATTTTCTAGGGCCCTGATGGTTAAACAAAATCTTTTGAATTCTTACGTGCGTTTGATTTCCAAAGGAAAATGCATTTTAATGTCTTTGTTTCTGACTAATTATTCTCACTTGAGTTCATGAGTGCAGGCTACCCTATTGTTAATTTTATACAAAGTCCTGTAATCTGAATTGACATTGGATTACTTCCAGGAAAAAAAGAATCACTCCGTACAAATAGGCTTAATTAAAAATCAGATTAAAAATTTTCTTTTTCTGGTTAGCCCCAAAATAACCTGTCATATCTTTTTTTTTTTTTTTAAGACAGGATAAGGAGAAGAAAAGATTTTGGAGTTGATTGTACACAGAAATATTCAGTGAGAGTGAACCATGTTTAAAATCCACTCCACCTAAAGTTACATAAAGCCTTGAGGTTTTCATTATTCTTTTATCCCTCATTTCTCCTGTGACCCAAGAGTTAGAGCATAAAGTTTGGATGGCAATATAGATTAACTGTGAGCTCCCTGAGGGAAGATGTTGCGTCTTACTTGTCACGTATGTCCAGCGTTTAGGCTAGTGCCTGTCCTGACGTAGGTATTTAATATTTGTTGAATACGTATTTGACTATATCTCACAATGATACTTGCCCAAATGTCTGTTTAAAAATGCGTTAATGATCATGAACTGCCATTTGATCTTCCTCTTTGTATACAGAATACCCTTCTCTTCATAGTATTCTGTTTTCACTAACTTTAAGAGTAGCAGAAACATGGTTAAGGTAAGAGAGAAGCCATGTGGGAAAAGAGCTGGTTGATAATAGGATGAAAAGAGGTCCAGGCTACTCTGCCGGGGTGACCAGTTCATCTTCTGCAAACAGGATTACTGCCAACACCAGGGGACTCAAAGATGTCAGTCTCCTTCCTGCCCTTGGGAGAAGTTGCAAGCTCCCAGGGCTTTGCAGTTCTCCTGTTACCACAGGAAACTCTGCGCTTTTCCCCTCAGCAGATCAGGTGGGAGTGACCTGAGGCTGCTCCTCTTTAGTTTTTAAAGTACTCCTGAGGTTTTTCATCACAAAACCCTGTTGTTTGTTGTCTTTGTTTCACCCCCCACATCTGCAGCTTCATAATACAGCAGCTCAGCTGGCGGCAGATCTGTTAAAATACCATGCTGATCATGTGGTTCTAAACGCATTAAAACTTACTGGAGTAGAAGGAAATTTAGAAGGTTTGGCTGAATATGCCTGCAAACTCTCTGAACAGAAAGAGCGGCTTGTTGAGGTGAGTAATAGGTTGCTTGTTAAAGAAACTTTAGTTTAATGAAAGCTGTACTGTCATCAGGGAATATTAACACAAATACAGTTTTTGGCTTACTCATAAGAGTGTTTTCTCTCTTGCCTTTGGGAATTTTAAAAATATCATGTTTTTCTGTTTTACAAGTTTGGCCTCTAAAAACAATAAAAAGTGCTAGAACCCACAAGGGCACTTCTTTTTTAAAAAAAAAAAATTTATTGGAAGATAATTGCTTTCCAGTATTGCACAAATGCACTTCTTAGTCTTCTTCCTTATTCCATCAGAGAAGTTAAATCTTGGAGTAGAGCAGTGGAGATACATCATGTGACCTTGTTTGTATTTGAATCTTTTGAGTCTCAACAGGAAAAAGACGGCACATTCAAATTAGGTTAATTTTAAGAGGGTTTAATAAAGGAGCTGTTTACAGTTGTATGGGTAGGGTGTGGGCGAAACCATGAGAGTACAGGAATTGGGGTTAGTGACAGCAGAGCTGATTCTGCTCCTATGACCAAACTAACATGGGGAGTGTGTGTTTTGGAAACTGGGAGGGCATGGAGTCCTTCAAGAACCTGGAGAGGTTGTGATTTTAGGACTAAACACAGGCAACCTCCAGGGAAAGAGCGTGAGAGCAAAGACCCTCCCCCTCCTCACTCCTGCTGCTCCATTGCTGGGGCTCCCACTTCCAAGCACAGCTGTGGAGCGCACAGGTCCGTCCCCCAAGAAGGAAGAAGAATGGGCATGGAAGGACAAAGAAAGCAAGAAGAATGGGCATGGAAGCACAAAGAAAGCATTCAGTGTAGTATTTGTTCTCTGGGTTTCTCCTGCCCAAATCTTTGTTATGAGTTATTGGTGCTTTACTTGCCCCTTTTGTTATAATTCCAATTATTGATTGATATTGTAAGACTTCTACTACTGCCAGATATCTGCTAGTAAAGAAATGTATATTAGCCTATGTACATATGAAGAATATGTACAAACACACACACACATATACGTATGAAGTGTGTGCTAGCCAACGTGTACATTAATGCACAGATATGAACCACCTAGCTGTCTTCATGTTATCTGTTAATATTACCCTACTCACTAAATCTCACATACTAGTGGTTAAAAGGAACTTTCAGATGAATTAAACTAGCTTCTCCTTTGTTGTTACTATCTGAAAACTACTAGGGAGCATTCTTTTTATTTATTTATTTTTGATTGAAGGATAATTGCTTTATTATAATGTGTTGGATTCTGTCATACATCAACATGAATCAGCCATAGGTATTCCCCTTTCTCTTGAACCTCCATCCCGCCTCCTACCCCATCCCACCCCTCTAGGTTGCCACAGAGTACCAGTTACAGTTACTAGAGAGCATTCTTAAAATCACTGTAAATATATCTCCTTTAAAAAATAGATTTGATGCTGTTTTGTTTATAAACCAAGTATTATGACCAGAGGCAAACTTGCTAATTGTAGGAATCCTGCAGCAAGTCTTTTTAAAACATGAAAAAAAATTTCCTTTCCTAATTTTCTGTTTTAAGCCTCAAGATTATTTTTTTCCAGAGTTCAAAATGGATGCATTTTGTTTTCTATGAATTATATCTCAAAAAAATAGATTTTAAAATTTCTGGATACTGACTCAAATATTCTAAGAACTAGAAACACAGGCCACTACTGATGTAAGGGGTTCAGATAGAAAAAAAGTTCTAAATTGCTTTATTGCAAAGTCCTAGTTCTTCATATAGTAGCCAGAAACACTGATGCATTCTCTCAGCGTTGGTTATTACTACTAGTTCAACTTTTCATGCTTTTTCACTTAGGTTGAATGTTTTCCAAAGATGCTCCTCAAACCGCACAAATAGGCTTTTATAGGGCAGCCCCATCTTTCTCCTGGAAAAACTTGAACATGGTGTAAAACTTGCTAAGTTGTGTTCAACTCTTTGCAACCTCATGGACTGTAGCACACCAGGTCTCCCTGTCCTTCACTGTCTCCTGGAGTTTGCTCAAACTCATGTCCATTGAGTTGGTGACACCATCCAACCATCTCATCCTCTTATCTTTTTTAGATAATGCTCGTAAATGTTAAATGCACTGGACTCTGGGTGATTTTATAGGTGGAAATCATATTGCTTCTTGTAAACAGCCTGCCTTTATTTTCCCCAAGGCCGTTACTTTGTTTTTGTTGTTCTCTTAAGTTTTGCCAGGAATTTTATGGCTCTACCTTTGAAGCAGTTTGTAGTGCTTGGCATCAGTAGTGGGTCAGGGTAATATTATAGTCATGTTTCTCATATTGTGTATAACCTTGGTATAGTCCTTCTGAATTCCAGTGTGGAATAAAATTGACTTTTTTCTTAAAGAAGGGAATTTACTTCTATAGTGAACTTCAGGGACAGAATCATGCCCTTTGTTAGAACTGGATTAACAACCACTGGGCGCCATAGTGAGAAGACCGCTGCAGTTGGCACATAAACACAGTAAATCATAGAAAATAGACTGGCATTGAGCAAAATGCCAAGTTGTTGGATCTGCATGAGGGACAGAATTAGATTTCTTCCATTAGTGTTGCTCTGTCTCCAAGGTGAGAATGATATGGTGAGAATGAGAAGGATTTTAAAATGTGTTATATAACTCTGATTAGATTGCTCATGTATTGATGAGTGACTTATTCAGATCAGGTGAGGTGGGATAAATGATGGAAAAAGAAAGACAAATTCTTCGAAAGGAAAATCATCTATAGTATTGACTATATTCTTGAGAGTCCCTGGGACAGCAAGGAGCTCAAACCAGTCCATCCTAAAGGAAATCAACCCTGAATATTCAGTGGAAGGACTGATGCTGAAGCTGAAGCTCCAATACTTTGGCCACCTGATGCGAAGAGCCAACTTATTGGAAAAGACCCTGATGCTGGGAAAGGTTGAAGGCAGGAGGAGAAGGGGATGACAGAGGATGAGCTGTGTTTTGGATAGCATCACTGACTCAATGGACATGAGTTTGAGCAAACTCTGGGAGATGGTGAACCTCGGTCCATGGGGCCACAAAGGAGTCGGATATGACTGAGCGACTGAACAACAACAACAAATATATGATTTCTTGATTCCTTCTGCATATGGTTGTAATCAAATTCAACTTTTCCTATTTCACATACAAAATGATCCTGGGAATTGGACTGGGAAGAGAATTTCAATTGGCTTTGACAGGTTGTAGTAATTTTCAACATGGTTTTGAGATAGTGGTTTTGCTTAGCTAATACATATTTTTCAATATTGTCAATTGAGACAGAAACCCCAAACATTAGAAAACTGCATACTGGCTGTTTTGTGCCAGGAAGGCACATTGACTTTAGTGTACAATGTTAAGATCATGAATTTTGCAAAGTACAATTGCAAACACATGTTCTATTGCAAGGCAGGCAATGAAGAGCAAATTAAAGAATAAACAATACAAATGGATTTCACTAAGAAAAACTGAATAACACCAAGGGTGTGTTAAAAAATTACAAAGTTGTACAACCACTATAACTAGTTTCTGCATTGCTAATATTTTAATGAGTCATATTGGTTGTGCTAATTCTTTCTACTTTTTAAATAATTGAGATTAAATCAGGGAAGCTTGTAATTTACAAATTCAGTCTTCTTTTTATTAGTGAAGGCATTTTAAACGCATGAGGAACTAATTTGAGGATGATTGAAATTTTAATTTAATTATTAAAAGTGGTCTTTTCTGAAATTTTATTTTGGTCAGATCAGAATACCACAGATTTTAAATGAAGACTGATGTAGACCAGTATAGACCATTCCAGACTGGTTTAGACCAGAATACACTGATTCAGTCTGGATCAGATTGGTCTAGACCGGAATAGACTGGTCTAAACTGGAATACACCAGTTCAGACAGAAATAGACTGGATCAGATCAGTTCAGACTGTTAAGCCTCAAGATTTTCAATAATTTTTGCTGATACAGACTCTTGATTCATTATATCAGTCTGCCTAATCCAGGGTTCTTTCCAGTAAAAGATGTGCTAATTGACAGAAGTGTTGTTATCAGAAAGAATGTGTAGCTTGTGGCAACTGACATAGTTTAACTGAGAGATCTTGGGTAAGTCCTTCTCTGAATCACGTTTCTTCATACATAAAACATGCGGGCACTCCAAAATCTTTTAGGGTTCCTCCTGGTTCTTTTTTTCTTGGCCGAGCCATGTGGCATGTGGTATCTTAGTGTCCTCACCAGAGACTGAACCTGCGCCCTCTGCATTGGTAGCATGGAGTGTTAACCACTGGACCACCAGGGATTTCTCCTGGCTCTTAGATTTTGTGACCACCTTACAGTGTTCAGATGGGAGTAGAAACAATAGTTTATATGCTCAACCTTTATTTGTTCCAGTTTTGCTCCTAGAGAATCTGTTTGGAACCAGTATAGTATAAAAATCTCATTAATGTACAAATTTATTTTTTAGGTTTTAATGTCTTATTTTCTTATTGATATTCATTTATGTTGGCTGTACTGGGTTTTCATTGCTGCACTTGAGCTTTTCTCTAGTTGTGGTGTGCAAGCTTTTCATCTCCGTGGCTTCTCCTGTGGCAGAGCACAGGCTCCAGGGCACACGGACTTCAGTAATTACAGTACTTGGGCGCAGTAGTTGAGGCTCCCGGGCTCCGGGGCACAGGCTCAACGTCCCTGGTGCATGGGCTTAGTTGCTCCACAGCACGTGGGATCTTCCCGGATCAGGGATCTAACCCGTGTCTCCTACATTGGCAGATGGGTTTGTTACCACTGAGCCATCAGGAAGCCCTGTTTTCTTTTCTTTATTAATTACTAAATGATGCTATGTATTGCAAAGAAGGAGAAAGCTGAACTATAAAAATGTTTTCTTGTAGACCTGTCGATTGTTGAGACATGTATCTGGGACAGAACCTCTTGAAATAACCTGTCTACACGCAGAGGAGACATTTCAGGTGACTGGCCAGCAGGTATGATGAACAGCAGATCGTTCCTTCTATGTTACGTTTTATCTGAGTGTCATAGCAAATTGTGTGCAAGGAAGACACAGATAGTTCTGTACGGGCACAGGCCAAATCTACTGAGAGAAATGACGGCAATGGGATGTGTGTTGATAGTGTGTCAGAACATTCCTCTGGATTATCCGGTCATCTGCCAAACTAGAGATCGGCTCATTTAACTGATGCCGTAGTTTATACCTATTTAAATGAAAGGCTGTTTACAGTGTAGGTTGTTATGACATGTTTGCAAACTAGGTTATCATTATGTAACAAGCCACAAAAATACTCACGTTTTGACCCCAAAATTCCTAAAGACATGAGATTAAAGGAAAGTAAAAACATTTGTTACAACATTGCTTATAATAAGATTCAAATAACAATCTTAAATTAGGCAAATAGTATAGTATATTATGACATTAGGATAATAATTAGGATAACTAGAATTAGCAGCATCAAAAGGTGTTTTATTAAAATGTTAGGTGACAAAAGCAGAGTACAAATTTGTTTATATGCTATACTTGCTACATATAAAATGTACATATATATGAAAATGACTGTAGGATTGTGCAGAAATGAATGTTCTACTTGTTAGGGAGAATTGTGAGTTATTTTTTTCTGAATTCTCTATAATGTTACTTTGTTTTTATAATTTTCAAAAGCATTTTAAAAATGGATATACCATTTAAAAATGTCTCTGTTGAGTTAAGGGAAAACCTGAGGGACAGACCTTCTCCTTATTTAGGTCTAAGCTCTAACATAAAATTTACCAACTGTTCTTATTTCATTTATCATGGCAGTCAACAGGGCTTACTCCTTTTTTTGCATTATTGGATGACAGATGTTGAGCCCCTGGGTTTACAGTTGAGAACAGCAAAAGCTGCTTAGTATGTGCTGTCTCTCAGACCCATGCTGGATGGATGTTTATGCTCCCCCGTAGAGGACAGTGTCAAAGGCTTGGAAGCAGAAACTATATGAGTGACTATCCACAGTGACCATCTGCTGAGCATTTTGTTAAAACCAGAGGATCTCTGTTTACTGGGGGAAACCAAGGTTTCAAGATTTACTTGTCCACTTGGGAGTCATACTACTTGCTTTGGCTGTAAGTGTATTTCAGTAGAACTAAAGTCCAGATCTGTGATGTACAATCAGCATTTGTAGTCCTCAGTCCCTACTAGCTCTATGGTTGCAATTCTCTGCTTACTGTTTTTGTGGCAGCAAGGATATTAGGAAAAGCTTATTTTCTTCCCCAGAATGGTGATAGATAGAGGCTGTTGTCAGTTTCTACAACTTGAAAGGTTTTTTCTATTCCCTTAGCCTCAGCTTTTATTCCTGGTCTTACCTATCTCTCAAAGTGGTAATTTAAGAAAGTAGAGCTCACCTCTAGGATAATTTATATTATTTTGGACATCTCTGCTTTGGCAGTGTCATTTTTCTGTTTCTTCTACAGTGTTCCATCATACCCAAGGCACAGCTGGACCGTTAGCATGCTGTGCAGGGGCTCCCGGTTGAGAAGCCCTCACTGCTGTGTCTAGCTTCTTGTCCACTGGCGAGCCACGTACCCACCTTCCCTGAGGATGGGGAACCTTGCTCTCCTCATAAAGCTGCCACCTGCTTGTCCAGCCTGTGCCTGTGGGACTGTGCCCACCCAGGAGGAGCACCTCGGTCTAATTCTCTCGAAGGCAGCTCTGACCATATCGGTTTCCTTTTTTTAATTGAAGTCTAGTTGATTTACAACGTTGTGTTAGTTATTAGTGTACAGCAAAGAGGTCCAGTTCTATGCTTTTTCTTTTTCCTATTCCTTTCCATTACCTGTCAGTTTCTGAGAGCTCTTCAGTGATGCCCTGTCTCCCTCAGAGTAAAGCCTAGCCTACAGTGTGCATTTCTGCATCACAAAATCGTTGGTGACCTTCCTTTTCCCCATGTTAGTCCAGTCACACTGGCCTGCTTGGCTGTTGTCGGAATATATAGAAATGTCTCACCTCAGATGCCTTTGCCCAGGCTTCCCTGTGATTCCCTCACCTTTTCACTTCTTCATGTACATGCCCCCTTTGCCAGTGAGCGCCTAGCTTAAAATACTGTGACTGCCTAATACCTTCCATCCTCCTTGCCCTTTGCTTTTGTACTTATCATTTATCATCTTTGAAGATACTTCATGATTTACTTACAAGTTTTTAATCATCTGTCTCCCCATATTATAATATGAGCCCCATGAGAGAGGAACATTGATCTGTTTCACTCACAACTGTTTCCCCAACACCTGGAACATGGGTACAGTGCCCATGAAGAGCCATATACAAGTTAGTTGGTATCTTTGAGTTAATGAGACTCTCTAGTCTCAGTTTCTCCAGCTATAAAATCGGAATCATGCTTATTTGAAAAGGATAGTATTTTGTTTCTGTGTCGGAGGATTAATACTAATGTATATCAAGCACAGTGCCTCAAGGGTGAATCTACCATGTGCTCGTAGGCGTGTGCATATGTTACTGTTACTACCATTACCATCATCGTTACTGCCAGGGCCACTGCTGGTACTGACCCCAATTCTACTACCATTACCGCTGTTTCTGGATCACCAGTACCAGTACCGACGGCGATATTGCCTCTCATCACTGCCACCGTTACTGCCGCTGCTGCTACTGCTACCACGGCTACACCTTCTCTTCTGCAGTTTACAGTACGCTTTGTAGTCTAACTCTGAATGATGCTATGGAGATAGCTGTATTGAAACAGAACGTTCCTTGAATGAAGATAATCGCTCACGGAATAAAGGCTTGTATATAATAATGCCTACTGTTTATCTGTAGATAAGATTGTAAGAAACAGTAAGTTTCATTCTACTGTGTATGTCTGTAATGCCCAACATGGGACTTCCTTGTGGAAATTGTATTAATAGTTGTGTCACTGCGTTGATTTTAAGTTTGGTTTCCAGTATGATTCTGAGAGGTAAGATTTTGAAGTTTAAACCCGTGTATTGTTTATTTAGATAATTTCCGCTGCTGAAACTTTGACATTGCATCCATCTAGTAAAATTGCTAAAGAAAATCTAGATGTATTCTGCGAAGCCTGGGAATCCCAAATTAGTGACATGTCAACACTGCTGAGAGAAATCAATGATGTGTTTGAAGGAAGACGAGGTGAGAAACTGTTCATATACTGAAATATATTCGTATTTTAATGTAACTGTTAATTTTTTAATGTCAAAAACGTCAGATGCCAAATGAATAACTTTTATAACCCAATTGGATTATTTTTATAATAAAGTGTCTTACACAAAAAATAGTAAAAATATTACTTGTCCTTCAATGTAGTATCAAAGCAGTAAGATTTGTGTACAACAGTATAGGGGATTCTTTTGAATTAACATTGTAGCTTTCTTATTGAAATTAAGTCATTTTTATATTTCTTAATTTGTTTTTTAGTTTTAGTACAAAAGCTCTTCTGTAGTACAGTAATTCTCTGATATAATTCTACTAACTTCATAATGAAATGAATGTAGTTATTTGATTTTCAAATTGCTTTCCTTCCACTTGGATGGAATCTCTTTCCTTGATGACTACATAATCTTGGAATATTTCATTTGACGGGTAAGTTCACTGGTATTTCTACAACGTGTAGAATAGCACCATTCAATGTACAGTGGCATAAGTTTTACTCTTTATTTTAATATCAACTTGGATTTTTATTTCCCTTTGTACTGTGTGTCCAGTTATTTATGTTTATGTGTTTTTACGTATTTTTTTTCCTTCTTAATGGCTTCTGTTAGTGTCAGCATGCTTGTTTAAAATGTCATTTAAAGTCAAAATAACATCAAATTACATATTTATTTTTACTGAATATGAACATCTAAACATATCATATTTTTTTAAAAAACCCATTTAGGATAATTATTGATTTATTTAAAAGTCAGAGAATAGTAGACTTTGTAGATATAATGTAATTTATAAAATGTAATAAATGCTTAACACGCTTCTGCATTTAAAAATCGATAGCTAGTCTGAATGGCACATTATTTTGATGCTTTGATAAAGTACTTATAGCTGAATGGGTCTTTATGTGTGGCAAGCTTTGTATACTAAAAAGTAAATTGATTATAACTGACCCATATTTAAAGAAAAGGATCATTTAACCATAAGACTTGTACAAGAAATGAAGAGAAGCTTCCCAGTCTTTCTTAAGGTTTGGGTAACCTGTCCCCCCAGATCAGGATTTTCTTAACTTCCTAAGTGCTGAACAGAAATTCCTCTTTAGGAAGGAAAGTCCTGCCTTTGATCAATGGGACACCCATTCTTTAACTGGTAGTATCTTGCTGTTCAGAAGCATCCTTCTGAATGAATTGAGACAGAGCTGCTTCATTTCTTGCATTGCCTTTCCCCCACCCGACTGTTACCATGAAGCCCATGCGTATAGCTCTTCCTGCAAAGAAGTCCAGCTCTGAGTTGGCTGTCACTGATGAGCCGAGCCAGTGTGGCAGCGCTGCTCTCCCCGTTCTGTACGGTTATTACGACGAACGTGCCTGGCACCTCACGCCTGCCCCCTGCCAAGGACAGAGTGGGTCCTTCAGATTCTGGTTTCTCTTTGCTACTGTTGTAACTCATAACTATGATTGGAAAGCCTCTACTCTTTTAGCCACCTTAGTTCTGCTCTGCATATTTTGACTCCCCTGATTGGGAAACTAATCAAACCAATCAGGTAGCGAACAACATGCTAACCGGTGGGAAAGAGCCTTTAGTGTTCGCATCTCTGAGGTCAGTCTGAGAGCTAGGCGGTTGTCCCCTTACCAAGAGACCCTCAGATTTCATAATAGGGCCTCCTGGGATTGTGTCAAGAATTCAAAAATCAATCCTTGTCTTCCTGCCTCTCTGTCTTCATCTAATTCTGCCTTTAGGGAGGCCATGATCCCCCTTTGTATTAGAAAGGACCAGAGCAAAAAGACTCCACCTTTCCTTAGTGATGAGTGTGTATCAGCATTTAGAATTTGAGATTATTTTAGACAAAAAAATGTCAAATTCTTGTTTTCTCTCCTAGCCTGCAGATTCTGTCCCTTATTTAAGGAAGCTGAATTTCCTTTGTCCTGTTTGAACCATCTTGAAGTTAATCTGACTAGCCTGTAGTTTATAGGGAGGTACCAGGTTCCACGCCTCTGCACTCTGTCACCTGGCAGACTGGATGTATGAGATGTTGCTCACTGAAATGGGGTGACTAGGAACAGAAGCATGCTTATGGATGGATATGAACTTACTTGGGGGGGTGGGGTGTGAGTTGGGAATAAGGGAGTGATCCAGCCAGACAAAAGATAACGGGGCCATTTCTAATAGTAGAAATGAAGATGAGAGGACTGACTTAAGAAGAATTTTACAAGTAATATTGGTAGGATTTGATGAGTGTAGAGGTAAGAGACAGGTTGAGGTTAACAGCTGGGCTTGATCTAATCCAAATTCTGTAATACCCCAATCCTATCACTGAGAACATGAATTTTTTTTCTGATGATCATGCCATGTAAAGTCCCTTTCAGGACCAAAACTAATTATAAGAACTTCTAATATGGAATAATAGAGCATATCTTCAGTGAAATAATGAGGCTTTCCTGTCCTTAGGTGGTTAACTTTGTTTTGGAGATGCAGAAAAGCTCTGGATATTGAAAGTGGACTTCAATTAGGTTGTCATGAAAAATCATTTTGCGTCCTCATAAGATGAGAGGGCCTTTGGAACTTAATTCTGGACTTAATTTATCTAGAGGTGTAAACTCAGAAGTAAGGATGGCACAAATGTCATCTTGATGTAGGGAATATTAAACATAAATTGTGAAGACAGTGCTTCAGAAACAATTTTATAAATCAAAATCTGTGCCAAATATATTTTTTGCATGTTCACAAACCAAATGACAATCTTATTCCTCAGCCATATGTAATTATTAGACTAAATTATCAAAACTAATATAATAACATTTATTTAATAATATTTTAAAAATTAAATGTGAGTAGTGGGAAATTTGTTTTAAATTATATTATGTTATTTGCAGGAGAGAAGTACGGATACCTTTCACTTCCAAAGCCAATGGTAAGTAGAAGACCTTTGTCCACTTGAGAATATTTTTATTCAGAATCCAAGTTATACTCTTGCTGCCTGTTGCTACTCCCCGCAACCTCCAATAACTGACGTTACAAAAAAATGAGGATGTTAAATGTGGACTGTTCAGAATTGTTATTCTGAGTAGCAATCTAAATGTGGCCCATAGTCTGGTTATTTGTGTTTGGTTTGGGGGTCGAGGGAATAGGTCATGGATTTCATGGTTAATAAGAAGCCATAATCTGAAGTCAGGGGTTCTTTGTTTTTCATAGCTTGGGTCTAATTCACAAGGTCATGTTGGAACCATTTTATGCAGACTAGAACTTTCTGAATGCTTTCTACCTTGATGAAAGTAAGGATTTGTTTGTTTTTAGACTTTTTTTTTTTTAGCTTTATCCGACTAACACTGATGCATCTGACTGCATTATAAAATAGTGCCCACTAGATGGCAGACTTGGTTATATTATTAGGGTGGTTTCTGTACCTTTTCAGGCAATTCCCTTTCAGTCTTCATCAACCACTTTAATAATAATAATTTGTAAAATTAAAAATAAAAACAATGAAAACACAACTAAATTGAAAAGAATAAAGGTGGAATGTAAAATTCCAAATAAAACCTAAAAACCTCTAGGGTATTCTTAACTTTCTTAAATACTTTTATCAATTGCTTTATAGTCTACTAGACTAAGGAAGAAAATACAGATGATGTAATTATACCTGGAGCCAAAGAAATCATTGGTCATCTCTGCTTATTTTCTAATGAACCCAAGAGGCAGTGTGTGTATGTGTGTATAACTTTATAGAGTCTCTGAATTTATGTCTATCCTTTACCTCCTCCCATTTCTTTTATGGTACACAACAAATATAAACTGTGGGATAGAAAAAAAGGAAAAACTTGCAGTTGTTCTGTTCTGCAGTTAAACTGGTGACAGAATAGCTGGTCAGAAGTAGTAAGTCATGGTGATAATAAGGGAAACAAAAAATGGAGAAGTACAGATATACTTCAGATTTAAGTATAAATCTTAAGCAGACACATGCGTGTTTTATTGTAATTTGCACTTTGTGTCCGTGTGTTTGATTTAAGTAAATGTTTCCTTTAAAAAGTAAATTGCTCCCTGGTCTCCTGGCCCCTTTATCTCTACTAGCCCAGCTGTTCTGGAACTGCTGCCCCAGCTAGGGGAGTTCCCACCAGATCTCAGAATGCAGGGAATACCCAACTTGGGCTGCCACTCAGAACTTCTCAATGTATTTTTCAAAGAAACACTGCTATAGGGAGTGGTTTTTACAAGTAAGCAAGCATCTATGGGCCAAGCTAGTAACCAAACTGGTGTACAGTGGTTCCTCCTGCCTCAGGGGAAATATGCTCTTGAGTTTTAAATAGCCTACATAGAAACTAACTTGCTGTTTCAAAGCTCGGGGCCATAAAAACATGCTGGTTCAATAGTGAATCCTAAATTCTAAGTATAATTACCTATATAACCTGGGATATAGGATTAGGAATCTGGATGTAAGTGAAACCAGGAGGCTGAAATTTATCCCTCAAAAGGGCAAACTGGTTAAAGGAAATGAATTCCAGAGTCTTAACATTTGGAAGGTATTGAAAGCTGCATGTACCAGTTAACTTTATTACATCATTTCTTAAGAATAATTTAGCGGAGGGTCCAGGGAGGTTTGGGTGTGTAGTAATTGGTCTGTGGGAGGACTGCGGAAGTCTCTAAGAGTCTGAAACACAGATGCTTTCCATAGCCCCAGATTTCTACTTACCTACCTGTTCAAAGCTGAACCCACGTATTTGGGTATTTGCCATTCAAACCCTTGAACGTCATGGGTTTGAACTCTGAGGTCCACTTATTAGTGAATTTTTTCTCAATAGTACATACTGCAGTGCTACACCATCTGGGGTTGGTTGAATCCACAGATGCAAAACCACAGATACGGGGAGCTATGGATATGGAGGGTGGACTCTTTTTAAGTTATACAGAGGTTTTTGGCTAAGGTGAGGGTCAGCACCCTTAACCCCCACGTTGTTCAAGGGTCAACCGTGATGGCTTTTACTTAAACAGCTTAATGTAGTTTAAGTATGAACTGAAAAAATTTCAGTTAAAATTTTGTTAAGGTGCTTCGTTATGCTTTCTGTTGCTGTTGCATGTCTTCACAGTTAACTGTACCGATTTTTAAGATGCTCTCATCTTTTCATTGTCACAGAAGAATAGCGCAAACCTGAGATCATTAAAGGCAGATAAGCCTGACTCTGAGGTGAGATCTTCTCTTTTGCGATAGTCTTACCTCCAGGCTTCCTTTTACATGGGCAATGACTACATCGCTGTGATTGAAATGTATGTTTTGCAGGAGCAGGCCAAGATCGCAAAGCTTGGACTCAAGCTGGGTTTGCTCACCTCTGATGCCAACTGCGAGATTGAGAAGTGGGGGGATCAGGAGAACGAGACTGTTCTCTACGGACGGAACATGTCCAGGATGGCCCACTCTCTGTACTTATTCACTAGGTAAACGTACTCACGTTACCTTTTAAAACGAATGTTAACGATATCTGGTATAAAGAAAAAGTGCCATGTTGTGTCACTGGTAGGCTGAAGTTGGTTTCAAATATGTGTAAAAAGACTACACATATTCACTTCTTGTGAATGCAGCAAGAAGACATTCCTTTAACGAGGTCTTAGACGTGATGCTCTTCTAGGTTTGTGTCTCATTCCTTCCACAGTTCTCAAATAATTTCGCTTCCTGCTTCTTCATCACCCCACCTAGCAGTGTCTCTCCCAGCCTGCCTCGGTTAGGTTTAAACGACGTGCCTTTGAAATCTTTACGCAGTGACTGCTTGTACACAGATCAAAGAATAGACCCGTGAGGTCTGCCACGTAGGTAGGGTGCCACGCCTCCATGGATCAGTGCTCATTATGTAGCAGAGAGCTTCCCTAACTTTACATTCGTCTGAGCTACATTCTCTGTCTTTTCTTATAACAGTGGAAGATTATACATATGGCATAGTATCTCAGTGTGGTTAAAACTTTAATCAGTTATGCACTTGATAACCTGTTATACCCGTGGCAGATTCATGTCAATGTATGGCAAAACCACTACAACATTGTAATTGGCCTCCAATTAAAATAAATTTATTTTTTAAAAAAAGAGAATTTTCTCAAGGAATGACCTGACTTTTCACTCATTTTCTGATATATATCTTACTCATTTTTCAAAACTGGAGAATACTTCATATCTTCAGTGCTGTGGCTTCTCTTCTACTCATTTTGATTTTGAAATTACAACCAGCAGTGGGTCACACCTGCCGCTTGTTTCAATATTCTGGAATGTAATCCGTTTGGTCTGAAGTCTGAAGCCCAGCTAAACTAATTGGGGTCTCTACCACAGTGTGGGCTTTGGGGCTCAATAAAGAGCCCCTTTTTCTTCACCCAAATTCAGAATTAACTGAAAAACAAGCAGAATAGGCAGATGGGGCCAGTGGCATTTATAAAGCTGATAAGTGTATAGCCATAGGCAAATAGATTTTTAAAAATAATACCTAGAATTAAGAAATATTACCCCATAGGGGAAGAATGTATCTCTCTTAAAACACTTGAAAGACCAGATATATTCCAAGGGTACCTTTACTACCAAGAGAAAAAGGAAAAATGAAAGGGCTATTATGTCCAATTTATTTTTGCAAAGTCACCAAAAAGACTGAAAATAAAAATCAGTAACTGTCCACCCTCTTCTGAGGGGTGAGAAAAGTGAGAGAGCAGAGAGTAGTGAAGGGAAGGGCAATTAGGAATGAGGAGGAAACGTCCATGCTTGTCGAAATGATGACTTCTGCCTTTGCAACAGAAATGACAGGAGCGGAATGGTGTTGCCTCTGGTCAGCAGTCACTTGTCAGTATCTCTCCATATTTTCCATCATGGAAGACCTTTTCATCCCCACCTTCAGTGGTTTCCTTCCTTTGTTCTTCTTAGCAACCTTCTCCCAGAATTGAATTTTCTCAAACTAGTTTTGACCTCCTTTCTTAGTTCATATCACTTAAAAAATCCAATGAGTCAAGTGTGCAGAAGAAAGTAAAATAGAATTTCTTTGTTTACCTACACTCAATGTGTGGTTAACTGAAATGTGAAGATTAACTGAAGAAACAGAGATCTTTCCTTTGCGCTGGAATCATGCTAGTTATCTCATGGTGATAAAAAATCAAGATTAAAAAAAATTTTTTTTTGACTGCTAAAAACGGAAGAAATACGTTTTTACTTACCAAATGTAGTTTGATATATAAAGTGAAAATGTTAGCTGCTCAGTCATGTCCAACTTTTTGTGACCCTCCCTGGTCTGTAACCCACCAGGCTCCTCTGTCCATGGAATTCTTCAGGCAAGCATACTGGAGTGGGTTGCCATTCCCTTCTCCGGAGGATATTCCTCACCCAAGGATTGAACCCGGGTCTCCTGCATCGCAGGCAGATTCTTTACCATCTGAGCCACCAGGGAAACCCTTGGTGTAGAAAATCTTCCCAAATAAAGGGAAGTAGAATTATTTTTTTTTAAGTTTGTGACTGCCTCTTTTATTTCTTGTTATCATCTCAGGATATTTCAGGATTATATGGTCAGCAGTTTTTGTTTGAGTCACAATAGAGGATCTTGGCAAGGGACGACATGTGTCCCACAGAGACTAGGAAGCATGAAAGGCTCTATTGTGAAGAGAAAGGACAACTAAAGCTCCGTGGAGGGGGACTTGTTCCTGGGGTATGGTTATTGGACAGGAACCACTGACATTCAGGAAAACAAAATGGATTTTCTGTAATGTATAACACCTGTGTCATTCTGGCAAGTCTCCGTAATGTAACTGTAGTAAACTCTCAAGCTGGCTTTGTTTTCTACCCACCCTGTCAATATACTTGTTTCTCCCCCAGATAGTTTTTCTGTTTTCCCAGCCTCATCTAGTTGCTTTTTTCTGAGACTCATCTGTTAGTCTTCACAGTACCGGTTTTATAATTTTCCTTATAGTTATTATTAAGGCTATTATTTAAGGTTGACTTAACAATTTATATAGTTTTTCATTTATTTACATTTCTCGTATTTCTTTATAATTTATGTATTTTAGATTTTCTAATGCATTATACTTTTTAAGGATTTCACACATACCAGTGCCATGTAGTTTTTAAAGTGGTTTCTGCTTCATAATTTCATTTATCCTTACAACAGTTTATCAGAGTAAAAGAATATTGTGTTCATAACTAGTAGCTATTAAGGGCCAAACCGGTACCTACTAGATTTCAGATCTTCTGATTCATGTCTAGGCTGCTGCTCTTCCTAATGTATTCTGTTGCTCTTTGTTGTAATTTACTTTTCACCTGTGAAGTTCTTAATTCGTCTTGGTAGCTTTCAATATGATACTCCTTAATCTTCTTGACGACAGTGGTAGCACAAATATTGTCTTGCTTATCTTATAGACTCAGAATTGAAACTTAACTGATGTGTCTCATCAAAATCACCTAAATTCTTGCCATAGTTGAGATTAGAATCAAAAATGAGAATTTCCTGATTTTTGGTCTCTTCTTTTATCCATTATGGAACAAGGGCCTTTTATTTTCAGATCTCGCATCTTGAGTTTATGAAGCAAAATGAAGAAGGTTGAAAAAAGAAAAATAAGACTTAAATATAAGTTGTAAGTTTTATTTTTCTTTACATTATAAAATTAATGTATATAATGTTTGCCAGCTTTTAAGTGCCTTAAGAGGTAAGAGTTAAATTTTAAAGCTGCTTTCACAAGACTGAAAATGTTACTCGTCTCTTCAATATTCTTCTTCAAAATTTGGGATCTGTAACTATACAGGATGCTTTAAAACTTTAATATAAAATCAATTTCTAGGCAACAACTTTTTCTTACCTCCTTAATAATTATTTTATTTCAGGGGAGAGGGGCCACTAAAAACTTACCAGGATTTAATTCATCAACTAGAGGTATGTTTAATTTCCATTTTATGACAATGCTTTAATTCTGGACTAAAAGTTGGTAACAGATAGTTTTCTAAATGATTTACTGTATCATATTAGTGTGTCTACCTGTACACACAACACACATGTACAGTAGAAGAGTGATAGAAAAGTCAGGGGTTTGCATAGCATATTTTAGAGCTAAATCTAAAAAATGATGATCTTTTTGGAAAAAAACATAGGGATAAAGTAGAATGGGCTTTGATAGTCACTAGATGGAATATTAAGTTTCAGGTTTTCCCAGGCAGGTAAAAATGTCCTGTTAGGAGATGCCTGTCTCTTAGATTGTCCTGAACACTAGGAAAGCTTTTTGACTTCTTCATTATTGTACTGGATGAATGGTATTGATTAAATGAGGAAACACGTAAGAAAGCATCTGTCACAGACTTGAGCCCATTAGAGCTTCTCAGTACACGTTAGTTTCCTCCTTCCATAGTCCTGGTGGTTTAGGGCATTCAGGGAGAGACAGAAACACTGATGCCTACCCTTCTGCCCTGTGTGTCTTACGCAACTTCACAGAGGCCTAACTCTAATCCTCCCCCCTTACTTAGAGGCTTAGATGGGTGGGATTATAAGATGCCATTCTTATTTCCCCTGACTCTCATGTCAGTCTGTTTGCCTCTTTAGAACCAAGGACATTCTTGCATTTGAAATTTTAAATTTATATCACTTTATCACCTTTATATAGGTTCCTTTGGCATTCCCATGTGCTCTTCAGGAAAGGGATTTCAGCTTGTGAGGATGCTAGTCAACAGAGTCAGAAGAACTGCAGAAGATATTTCATTTGGAATTTTCTGTAAAATTGACTATAAGGGAGCTATTTCTGTTTAAAAAGTTGGAGTTTCTGTAAAATTGACTATAAGGGAGCTATTTCTGTTTAAAAAGTTGGAGTAAACTCTGGATCCATTTTGTTCAGTCTGACCTATATCCACTCCAAGGCAGACCACATTGTAGGGAGTATTTCACTGCAAAATATCCACTACTCACCTTCTTCCTGTGTGAGCTTACTTATTAAACCAACATCTATTTAAGTGTCTACCTAAAATGTTTATCAGATAGGCATTGAATTTGTACTAATGTGTCAGATCCTGGGGATAAGAGCTGTGTGGAGAAAAGTGAAGAAAAGGAAGCCCCTCCCCATGGAGCTTACATTCTCGTGGCAGCAGATAGACAATATACAACTCAGTATATAATGCCATATATAAGTACTTAGGAGTTAAAATCATATAAGATAAGTGATAGAGGGGTGGTCATAAAAGACCTCTTTAGGGAGGTAACATTTGAGTAGAGTGTTGAAAGAGTGAGCTAGATGGATATCTTGGGGATAGAATATTTTGGGCAGACGGAACAAGTACAAAGGCCCTGAGGCATAGGAAGTGCAGGTGTCTGAAGAACAAGGAGACAAGCGTGGGTGGAATGGAGTGAACAAGCAGGAAGGTGGTAACATATGACATCTCTGAGCCTTGGGGAAAACCTTGATTTTTTTTCCCAAGAATGATAGAGAACCCATCAAGGTTTTCTGTTTTCAAAGGCTTTTGGTTTGACCAACAGGGTAAACAGTAGCACCATTTACTGAGAAAGGAACAGAGGGACAACACTGGATTTAGAGGCTGGAAATCAAGCATTTAGTTTTGCTCAAGTAAGATGTACAGTTCATGTCAGGATAGCTCAGGAATGGAGAGAGACTTGGGAGTCACCAGCTTTAAGGTAGTTTTGAGACCGTGATACTCTTTGAGACAGGGATTCTGCTCCTAGGGGTCTGCAGGCTAGAAGGGGTGAGTGGACAGGTACAAAGGCAAGTGGTAATGTGGGAAGATGAGGAGGAGCATGTGGGTTAAGGGAGTCATTCCACGGGGTTAGGAGGCTGGTGTGAAACACACTGGTTTCCCTTTTAAAGGCTAAGGAAGGATGTAAAGGGCTGTTTGACCCTGAGATCAGTTTATCCCATGATAGCAAGGCTGTTGGAAAAAGGGTTAAAGTTAGCCCTTAAATGACTTTCTCCTTCTTCATATGCTTTCTCTTATTACCATGATGAATTATTTTTCTTCAAAAATCATTCTCAAATTTACCGTTTCTTTTTACTCTTCCTGCTGCCACCTAAAGCTGTGTCTTCATTTCCTTGGTATCTCTCGCTCTAAAAGAGTATACATACCATTTTAAAATAATCATCCTGGATATTCTAAAGTATTTTCCAGCATTCTTTCCTATCACCCTATTCTCCTTACTAATAAATCATAGAATGTGTGGTTAATAGTGAAAATGTAATCTGAATTGGTCCCCTCAGATGGCTGGTTGAAGAACATGTGTGGGTGACAGATTCTCTCTTGTTAAGCCAGAAGCAGAAACCAATGTTCTAATGCTTTTGACCTCATGTTCCAAGATTCATCACCCTTTTATAATTGGGGATATTATGGGATGAGCTTCAGATCTATTCAGAAACCCAGACATAATTTTTCTAAGTATCACATGATCCTCCAGAGTAATTGGAGGTGGCCACATGTAGAGGAGCCTCTGCAGGGATAAGTTTGCATCAGGTCTGGGAAATCTGCTTGTGGATAGAGTTAAACTCTTGTGTTTTCCTGGGCACAGCAAAAACCTTAGGAGTTCCATGACAGGTGTTTAATGTTTGGGTTTTAGTTTTAAAATTCCATATGAAAACTATCTACGAGCATACTTGTTACCAACTACCTAGGAGACATACACCTAAAGTTGTGATGTTTTTCCTTTCTACCAGGTTTTTGCTGAAGAGGGTTTGAAGCTTGCTTCAAGTGTACAGGCTTTCTCAAAACAGGTAATTCACATACCCCCCTGCCTGGTCCTGGTGGTAATGTCAGAAATACTCATTTTGAGAGTACGTTATTAGGTATAAAGGTATTTGATGTTTAAAAGATGGAGTTTCACTGGAATTGTTATAACTGCCATATTTACATTTCAGCTGAAAGATGACGATAAACTTATGCTTCTCCTGGAAATAAACAAGTTTGTTCCTCTCTGCCACCAGCTCCAGACAATAATTAAGACCCCTTTACAGAATCAAGTGTTTCTAAAGGTAAAAGGGACAGTGGGATATACAGGAAGGCACTTGAGAAACTTTCACATTCTTTTATTAGGTTAGCTTCCAGCCTTTTTCTTCAAATAAAGTGTTAATAGCCAAAGTACAATTTATTTCCATTTTTCCTGCCTCAACTGCAAGAACCATTTATCATCTGCAGTTGTAACTGACCTCAGGGAGCAGTAGGTTTGCCAGATGAATTAGCTTTTTGGACATGATCAATGCCATAGCACTGAGCAGCTGCACCTACATCTCACCATCATCACTTGTCTAGGGCGCAGGCCCTTCAGAAAGGCTTCTGTTGTTTATCTTAGGAAGACTGTGTGCAGCAAAGTAGAGTGCAAAAGACTGCAGTGAAGGGGTTCGCTGCCACTGTTTGGTGCACACTGAGAAACCCCTGAATGGTCTGAAATAGAGCAGGTTGATTTTCCATTCATTCTTCCTGAGGTTCCATGAAATTGGCACAAGACTTCAGCAGCAATGGCAGCATCAATTCATCAAGTCAGTTCAGATGCCTTAACCTATATACCCTTTGAGGTCCCTTAGATTTCTATCATGGTGGAATCTTAAATGATAAAGTCTTTTGAAGGCCTCCTGGTAGGAATTTGATTTGCTTGCTTTCTGTCACTATAGGTTGATAAGTGTATTACAAAGGCAAGATCCGTGATGGCTGTTTTGGTTCAGCTTCTCTCACTTAGCTATAAACTGTTGAAGAAGGTGAGGTGATTTCTGTCATATTTTAAAAACTATTGTAATTAAAAATGCAAAAGAAAATAGATATTGTTTAATTTTCCAATTTTTATTTTAAGTGTGAAGCAGAAACTAATTATCTCAATTCTTTCCAGCTTTAGATGGAAAACAACGGATGGGTCTCAGTTAAACTGTGGATGGTAAAACTTGAGAAACTTTTGAGGTCAAATCTTGGGAACACCGCGTGGCAACACTGACCGTTTTAGAAAGCAAGTGATCCTTTATGTTTCAGAAACTCAACAATTTTGCAGAGAAAAGAAACTGAAATCTTGCTTTACTTTCTGATCATGAAACCGACTGTGACGCTTTCTGACAACTAATAAACGCCATGGTAGTTGCTATATTTCTAATTGCAGGGTGACTTTAAAATGGGACACTGCCTTGAATAATGTTGAGTCAAACCAAACATCCCAACTGTCTTAATGACAGTTTAATCCAAAGAAGCTATTTTGAATATATGCTGATAACTTAACTTTCTATTTTATAAAATTTAAACTTCTCATCTAGGACACTAATTTGCAGCAGAAGATACACCGTAGTCTCGGTGATGCAGTTTTCCTTAAGCCTGCGGGCTCTTCAGTCCCTCCTGTCCCCTGAGAATGACTGGGCCTCTGCCTTCCCCTCTAGCAGGTCATCCATCCTCAGAG
Organism: Antilocapra americana; assembly: GCA_007570785.1. Taxonomy (NCBI): domain Eukaryota; kingdom Metazoa; phylum Chordata; class Mammalia; order Artiodactyla; family Antilocapridae; genus Antilocapra; species Antilocapra americana. The sequence continues at coordinate 3,437,054 of ML661897.1, forward strand.
CACACGTTTGCTCTCTAGGGTTTCAGAGCACAGGCAGTGTATTGTGATGCACATGCCCCCTCTCCCTTCCCAAGAGCGGGATCCTGGAGCTTACACCACACAGTCCTGGAGGGAAGTTCACTAGGAGGTGGCTGTAGTTCTCATTCTAGCATAGCTGGCCTGTTTCTGCCCTGAACATTAGTTGGAAGCCTGTTACTGGCTTCAGAAGTAGTTTTTGTACTTCTCAGTAGTGACTGATGGAATGTAAGATAGAAGACAGAATAATGAACTAAGTTGTTTAAATTCGGAGTAAACATACATTTTATATATGTGCCTTTGGAATGTTCATTATAAAACAAATAAACATCTTTAGTCTTTTTAATTTTAGGGTTCAAAGCTTTTGTTTTTGTGGGGTGGGTTTGTAGGATCAGTTTATAAGTTCTGTCCTGATGCTATATTAACTTTGTTTTTCTGTTCTTTTATCACACTGCTTTGAACTTCATTTTGAAATCTAACAGGACATGCCAGTTGCCAAAAGGCAGTATTCCTATAGGCTTGTCTGATGATAATCATCTGGTTCAGCCCTCATAATGAATATGCACCAGATCCTGAAGAACCACAGAACTACCACCTAGCCAGTCAGTATTTTATTGAAGGAAACTTGAATTTACTGTAGGCCTTCGGGAAAAAATGGGATGCTGTCAGCTTTGTTATGATCTTTATAAAATATTTCTTTATAAATATCACCAAATTGATTATTTATTCCCTGAAACCAGAATATTCTTTTAAATTACAGTGGAAATAATGGGAGAATGCTGTGAGGTAACAGTATATGTAAAACAGATATATAATTCTTTTGCTATCTTTAGTATCTTTGTTTTATGACATCTCTGGGAATCATTTGTGTTACATGAAATGGGAATTTTCTGGTTTATGCTTACACTTTCAGCTCACAGTACTATCAGAGCAGAGGTTCAGAGTTACTACTTGTATCATGTCTGGTGGATATACTTAGGGGACAGCCGGCACTTATAAGAATTTTCCTTATAAATCAAAAATAATTCAAAAACTTTATTCACAGAAGAGCTTCTATACTTGAAATGAGAATTGTTGTTCATTTGTGTCCAACTTTGTGACCCCATGGACCACAGCATGCCAGGCTTCTCTGTCCTTCACTATCTCCCAGAGTTTGCTCAAACTCATGTCCATTGAGTCGATGAAGCCATCCAACCATCTCATCCTCTGTCATCCCCTTCTCCTGCTCCCCTCAATCTTTCCCAGCATCAAGGTCTTTTCCTTTGAGTTGGCTCTTTGTATCAAGTAGCCAAAGTATTGGAGTTTCAGCATCAGTTCTTACAGTGAATATTCAGGGTTGATTTCGTTTAAGATTGACTGGTTTGATGTCCTTGCTGTCCAAGGGACTTTCAAGAGTTTTCTCCAGCACTACAGTTTGAAAGCATCAATTCTTTGGCACGCAGTCTTCTTTATGGTCCAACTCTCACATCTGTACGTGACTACTGGAAAAACCATAGCTTTGACTATATGGGGACCCTGGACAGCAAAGTGATGTCTCAGCTTTTTAATATGCTGTCTAGATCTGTCATAGTTTTCTTCCAAGGAGCAAGTGTCTTTTAATTTCATGGCTGGAGTCACTGTCTATAATTATTTTGGGGCCCAAGAAAAGAAAGAAGTCTTTGTCACTGTTCCATTTTTTCACCATCTATTTGCCACGAAGTGATGGGACCAGATGCCATGATTTAGTTTTTAGAATGCTGAGTTTTAAGCCAATTTTTTTACTCTTCTCTTTCACTTTCATCAAGAGGCTTTTTAGTTCCTCTTCACTTTCTGCCATAAGGGTGGTGTCATCTGCATATCTGAGGTTATTGATATTTCTCCCAGCAATCTTGATTCCAGCTTGTGCTTCATCCAGCCCAGCGTTTCTCATGATGTACTCTGCATATAAGTTAAATAAGCAGAGTGACAATATACAGCCTTGAGGTACTCCTTTCCCAATTTTGAACTAGTCCGTTGTTTCACGTCTGGTTCAGAATGCAAGTGGGGGTGGGAAAGGGATAACTTACGACTTGAACAGCGAAAGTTGAGGGAAGTCCAAAAGAATTTACACATCAATTATAACTTTTATCTAAAAACAAATATTTGTATGTTTGTATGTGTTTCAGCCCTTAAGGAAAAAATAACAATTTAAAAAGCCCTTTTATTTGAAATTCATTGTAAATATATAATCTTAAACCATAAATTCATAGATTTTTGTTTCTTTAAATATGAAAGCTTTTTTTTTCTGTTCAAAGGCATCTGTGTCTTTGAATTATCGTTAACTTCTTCACTGGTTATCCTATAACTGAAGTGTGAGATTGAGTGACCACAAATACACATGTTAATTAACACCACATGGTAATACTTCCATGGTATCAAAGCCCCTTTCAAAGCCTTTTTATGTGTCCCCCATTAAGAAGCCGGTGTTACAGGGCTACATTGTTCAGAGTGGAAGGCCAGCCTAGAGGAACAGGGAAGGCAAACTACACACCCTTGCCTCTTCTTGGCAACCTAAGGGAGACGATTCGGTGGTGTCACACTGAAGCAGACTGGGGAAGAAAGGCCGGTTGTTTTTCAGCTTCAAAATGACGGAAAATTAAGGCAAAAACAATTACCATGCCATAACATTCAAAGAGAATAATGTCAAATCACAGTAATTAATGGGCTACAGGATAATGAGTAAATTTTTCCTCAAAATGCTTTGTTGGTTTGTTTTTAACCAGGAAAACATCTCTTGCTTGCCAGTTGTTAGAGAAAAGCAAGAGAAGAACAGCGAGTACATAGGCAGTCAGATCTGAGAGGTTGAAGACAAAATAGAATTGCAGCTTGTTATGTAAGACAAAGAAGGAAAACTAGGTCAGGTTTTCAGGTCGGGCCTCCCTGCAGATGGCCGGGTGTGCAGTCGACTTCACCCATGCTGGTTCCTCCTTGGTGCACAGGCTGGTAGGTCAGGTAAGGACAAGGATGCCTTGCTGTTTTTACTCCATCTCAGTCCTCGCACCGCATGAGGTAGCTGTTGTGGCTTTGAGGCGTTTCACCACAACTTCTTCATACTCCTTTTGTGTCAGTAACCCTTCTGTTATACTTTTACTTTCTTCAAATTTGGGCAACACAACTGCAATGTAGCCTTCGGTAGATGGCTAGAAGGAAAACAGTATCTAATGCTGTTGAATGATACAAAAATCAGATAGAGAGTACAGGATGGGCTCCCATTTCCCCAGCCCCTTTTACCTTCTCTTGAAGAATAGATGGTTTATGGAGGATGTTTTCGTTCACTTCCATCAACCGCCCTCTAACACAGCTAGTTAAAAAGAAAACTGTTTTGAAGAAAAATATTAACCTCTGTTTCTCCAAAGTTGTGGCTCAAAAGTAACTTACCTAGATATGGTATATTCTTCTCCATCTGAGCAGTAAATCTTACACAGAGGCGCAAGTTCTGTGAGAAACTGTGCTCCCTGATAATAAAAGGGAAGAGAAATTAATTGATGTACATTTTTACTTTTTGAGAGGCAGCCTCAGTGTTACAATAGCATATATTTCTGGAATTAGTGTTTTAAGTAAAAATGAGTGAAGTATAGGAAAAAACATTCATTTCTTCAAACATTTATATATTAAATGCCTGCTATGGGTCAGGTAACATACTAAGCTCTATGGGAGAAAGCAGTCAAAGACACATGATAATAGTTTAATTATGTATTAAGAATATATTTTATCTTATTTATACTTTGTATTTAACTGTATATGAGAAAGCTCCATATATCCAAATATAAAGATAACAAAAGGGCAGGGAAATCTTATCAATAAACAATATAAAATCCAGGATTATAGCAAACGACAACAATGTCATACAAAGTTAGTTTCATTAAGATTCCCACTTATTTTTATATTAGAACTTTAATAGATAAAAAGACTTCTTTATTAGGGTCAATCACTAAGGCTTTTTGAAGAGGCATCTTTTTTCTAATTTAAAAAACATGCACTTTAAGGAAAATGTGGAAAACAGAAAAGTTTTAAGTAGCAGTTAAGAGTAATTTACTCCTTACCCTGTCTCCCACTAGGGAATACTACATTTTGACATTAATCTGTCTGAATGTCATAACACGGTTTTAGCTCCATGTACTCCACTGGACGGATATATCTGCAGAGGTTCTAACAGATACCTACAAGAAGGCTCAGAGGAAACGGATGCAAGCATGTCTCGTGTGTTGCTCCTTTCTTCCAGGAATCTTTACTGCAGCGAACATCTGAGGTCTAGGTGCTGTTCTTTAGGGCCTCTTTACCACTCACAATATTTACACAGTCTTCAGCTGTTGTTAGCATGCGCCCTTCACTTCTCTTGAATGTGGTGATTTTGTTTCAAAATACTAGACAATTTGACTCCCCACTTTCCGGAGAAGCAGTTAGGGATTCATCCTAGATGGTTTCTCTACCACTGGCTCTGTCACCTCCCTTAGGAGAATAAATGATGAGCAGTGCTGAGATCCAATCAGTTCCATATGCAGGTCCCTCTCTGTTCCTCAGTAGCAACAATGGTGTTCCTGTTTTGGACAAAGATTTACTACAGGAACATCACAAGCACTAACTACAGGTAAACTACACTGTTACTTGTAGTTTGTAGACTTCAAAGAATGGTCCATGCTTTTTAAAGTCCATTTTCTTTTGAAAAAAAAGCTTTCCTATCCAGGGGCTTTTTCAGGATATTTTAGTATGGTATTGAATTGTCCTTGGTGTGATATCCTCCTTTAATATTAATAATATTGATCTTGCACAGAGTTGTAGAGGATAGAGCTAACATTTTTCTACAACTGAACACTATTTGGAGGAAGAAGGTATAGCTAGATGTGTACTAAATTGGCAATGATTTAGGAATGGGAAATGATAAGAAGCAAATACTGTGTATTTTCTTAGGCTGATTTTTTTCCCCACTACCCCAGTACTTTCTTTCCTCTTTTAAATTCACACGTGAAAATATGTGACAAAAAAGCACTGATCACTTAAATTTTATAAAATTTGACATACTGGTAAAATTAGAAGGGACAAAATATCTTATATTGGTATTAGAGTTCTTTCAAAGGCCCACTTTCTCCATTCGTTATCCTGGGGATGGTAGTACAGAACCTATATGACAGATAATAGACCTTTTGAAATACCTTATCTTTTTGGTCTGAGAATTTCTTTTAGAGTTAAAAGTTAAACATGATTCTTAAAATCATCTCCAACTGCCAGGGAAGTATGCTGGATATAAGACTGGCTCTATCATTATTATGATAATAGAGGATTTAAGTAAAGAAATACAGGTACATACCCGCTTAAATTTCCCAGAGACTTTGTTCTGAAGTCTGCTACAGTTGGTACTGATTTGATAAGAAATGCTTTTAATCGTTTTTCCACTTTGAAGAACTGGATGAGATCCTGCCAACGTGATGACACATATTCTACAAGGAGCAAAAATGGATCCTATATTATTGCATGGTATAATTCCTCCTCCTATAATATAGTATTCCTACTAGCACAAGAATAGCTGAGCTGACATTTGTTTAGCCAACCTATCATTCCCTCCCCACCCCCTACCCCCCTTGTGCTTTTTTCCCCCAGCTACTACTAGAGTTTAACTGAAGAATACAATAATAAAAATGGAGAAAATGGGATTGAACTTCCTTTCCCTAAAAGGGAAGAATACCGAGGTGTTTAGATAGCACTGTGGCATGGCCATATGTATATCTGTGTTTCCACCCTGGCTCTCTCCATGGGCTTGGGCAATTCCATGGTTAGGCACAGGCTGGTTACTTGAGGTAGTAGCCTCAAGGGTATGGTCCTCCATTTGGATGTCTGAGTAATCAGGTTTATTTGTTTAGTGTAAGCATTGAAAAACTCATTCTTGTCAACCAAACACCTATTGTACATATAATACCATCTCAACACAGTGGAAGATAATCATTTAGTGAATATTCAATACAAGATCATACCAGGCTACAATACCGGAAAAAAATTTTTTGGATAATTTAAAATTTTCAATTTGCTTACCGGTTAGAGTGTTGTAGTATACAGTGGTCTTCACAGGGTTTCCCTTTGACATCTAGAAGAAATGAATGAGTCTGTGTCTCTTGAGTCAGTATTTACTGCCACTGTGTGGTACTTTCTTTGGTTCATAGTTAATTGTGAAGCCTAGATACATATGTCACTGGTATTGCCTCATTACTCAAAAAAGATACACCTAAAGGCTTCCTATAAAGTTAAACCTGGACCAGATGGAATCATTCATTCTATGTCAAAGTGATGTTAATTCTTGGCTCCATCTGGTTCTGTCCTCTAAGATTACACTCGTTATTTCTATTAGAAAAAAAATGGTGAGTGATGCATCATTTTAATATAGTAGCACATGTTTTCTTGGTAAGTTTTAGTGAGGAACTCATCCTGGTTTGCCCAGGACTGTTCTGATGTTAGCACTGAAAGTCATGTATTCCAGGAAGTCCCTCAATCTAGGATAAACCTGATGGTTACACAAAGTTTGGCCAATAAAACCTAGGCTATTTGAAAATATTTCAATATTGCAAAAAATGATCACACTTATCCCTGAATGAATATAAGCAAAGATGTGGAGGAGGGTCTCCAGTGATGCTCCCATCACTCTTCTCTAAAGGTACACAAAGCTCTCCAATAGGATACCTACTTATAAGAGTGTGTTAGTCCTTCAGTCGTCTCTGACTCTTTGCGACCCCGTGGGCTGTAGCCCACCAGGCTCTTCTGTCCATGGGATTTTCCAGGCAAGAATACTGGAGTGGGGTGCCATTCTCCTCTGCAGGGGATCTTCTCGACCCAAGGATCGAACCTGGGGTCTCCTGCATGGTAGGCAGATTCTTTACCACTGAGCCACCAGGGTGTGGTGACGTGTAATAGATTCTGCTTTGTTGTTGTTTAGTAACTCAACTTAGTTGTTGTCCGACTCTTTGCCACTCCATGGGCTGCAGCATACCAGGCTTCCCTGTCCTTCAGTATCTCCTGATGTTTGTTCAAACTCATGTCCACTGAGTCGGTGATGCCATCCAACCACCTCATCCTGTCACCCGTCCCCCCTTCTCCTCCTGCCCTCAATCTTTTCCAGTATCAGGGTCTTTTCCAGTGAGTTGGCTCTTTGCATCAGGTGGCCAAAGTACTGGAGCTTCAGCATCAGTCCTTCCAATGAACCTTTGGAGCTGATTTCCTTTAGGATTGGCTGGTTTGATTTTGCTGTCCAAGAGACTCTCAAGAGTCTTTTCCAGCAACACAGTTCAAAGCATCTGCTATCTAAATGCCTCTTTCTAACCCATCCTCTTTTCTCCCTCCCTATGCCTCTACTTTAGTTTCAACCTAATTGTTTAAATCATTTTATGGTGCACTGAGTCCCTTAAAACCCTTTAGGTACGCGAGGAGATTGCAAGCCAGTTCCTACCTCCCTCGGAGATCTCCCGTTAGAGTATCATTCTTCCCCCAAGCAACCCACCCTCCCCAGAACGCACCCTGCTGTTTTTCCACGTCTCTGCAAATACCGTTCCCTTGGCCTAAAGGGGAACAGAGACCCAGTTCCTTCCGCTGTGGGGAGAGTGCGCGTGGCTTATCATCTGTCATCGTAGTGCCAACGGGGCCCAGGAGAGACGGACATCATTCCCCACTTACCCGCTTTGTACCAGCGAGTAAAGTAACGATCCACAAGCGACGGCACGGCGGGCTCCGCAGCCGAGGCGGCCACAGGGTCCCCGGGCTCGGTAGTCATGGCGACCCCCAAGGCTGCAAACCCCGCCCTCCGGGACCTGGACTTCCTCCCGCGGGCCCAGGAGTCGGGCGTCTTTCCGGCGTGCGGCCCGAGACGCGCGGTGTGCGCACGCGCGCTGCTCCTCCGATTCCCTTCGGCTCCGCCTACCAGCGTCTGACGTCAGAGCAGAGGTCAACTACAATAGGCTGAGCCGGAAGACGTAGCGGCAGGGGGCGGTGGCCAGCGCGGCTCCAATTACCTCGCAGGGCCCCGCGAAGGCTGGCCACGCCCCCTCCCCCGCGTGACCGTCCTCCCGCGCGGCTCGGCTGGGGTCGCTGGCTCGTTGGGGTCCTGCGGCTAGCCTCTCCGAGGCCCCGCTTCAGCCACAGCCGGAGGGGGCCGAGCGGCGCGGCGACCCGGTGCACGCAGCCAGGGCTCGAGAGCCGCGGACAGAGGCGAGTGCGCCACCCAAGGCGGACGCACAGCTCTTGGGGGGCCCTCGGAGTGCGTTGCAGGTGAGCGCTCGGGCGGCCTGGGTGGGCTTGGGGGCACGGGGACGGGCCTGTCCCCCAGAGGGTGTCCAGTGGAGAGGTCCCCCGAGCGCTCCGCCGCTGCCTGCTGCAGGCCCCGGAGTGAGGTGCGGCGTGACCGCCTCTGCCCTCGAGCCCTCTGTCTGCCCACCTGCTGCACCCGCGGCCATCAGGGGGCCCCACGCGGCTGCAGGCGGGGCGTGACGTGCTGCCCCCCCAGCCGCACGCTTGACCCAAGCTCCGATTCCTTGCAGGGGAGGCCAATACAGCAAAGCCTAGCAGTGTCCTTGGGAGAGAGCGGGTCGGAGAAGCTCAGATGTGTTGCGAGCCCCTTCTGGCACCTGCGACTTTGTCTTGGAGATGTCGTCCCTGTTTTATGCTGTCTTAGATGGCCCTCTCCCCTGTTACCGTGTGGCTCTGTGGAGGCAGTGACTGTACTCATTTCGTGTCCAGAATGAGCACCTAGCGAGTGCTCAGTCAGTATTTGATGTAGGCGATGGTCGGGTTACATACCGTGTAAAGGATTCAAACCGAACATCGACAGGCTGGTCAGTAACTGTGAAGCTGTGGGCAAAAGAGAAGCAAACACTGTTTGAGCTTGAAGGACAGAGAAAGTAGAAATGGTCAAGAATAGTAAGCACTTAACAGGTTGCATTTGACGTGCATTTGAGAAATCCTTGTAGTAACAGTAGAAGGCTGAAAATGTGAGTTTAATGTGCAGTTTGGGAAGGGTCAGGGCTAAACATTTAGATCTAATAAGCATGTTAATGATCTGTTTGATACTTTTAGTTATGGACACGATAGTTAGATAAGAAGTGGATGGATGAGGAGCAAGGGAAGAAAACAGTGGCATTGTCAGAGTTTCAGATCCAGAGTTGATGGTGTGGTGAGATCTTTAGCACATTAGCGGACAGAGAAAGAATGAGTCGTTGAGGGCAGGGGAGTTTGAGATTGCAGATGTAATAAAAAAGGGGGACTGATAAGCTGAGGTCCTGGGGAGTTTGGAGGGTTCTCCTTTCCTGGTATTGAAAAGAATAGGACACTTCTGAGAAGATAAAGAAATAAAGATGATGGGTGTGAAAATTTAAAGAAGTTCATTTTAAGGCTGGGAGGATTGTGGAGAAGGGGGATGAATGATGAGCTGCTCGTGGCTGGTGATACTGAAAGCTCGGTGATTTGAGAACTCAGGTGGTTTGCTATGTCTGTCAGTTAGGGTCTAGTCAGGAAAGCAGAAAACACTGTATTTGAACAGAATTTAATATGAAGAAGTGGTTAAATAGCTCCTGGAAGAACAAAAAGCAGAAAGGAGCAGTGAAACAACTAAAAAATAAGCTGACGGAAGAAGTTACAACACTTAAGTAGATCTGAGGATCAAAACAAGGGAAGCCATTGGGGTTATCATGACTTAACCTTAGAGAGACATTGTAAAGCTGGTGTTGATAACTCCGGAATTTAGAGGAGGCACTTCATGTTAGTAGATGTCAAGCACCTGGAGGGGCACCTGTCTGGTTAGTGCTGGTACCAGCTTGTTACCGGGCTGGTCCTGGGAGTGCTAGAGACTGGGACCAAAGGCCCTTGGAAGGAGGAAGGTCCGCTGCTGGGGTAACATTGACTGGAACAGCAAGGTTACAGAAAAAAGGGAGTCCTCAGTTCCTTGTGCCTTTTCTTTCCAAATTATTATGTTAGGTCCAGAGGTTATTGATGAATAGAATCCAGGTTTATAGAGAGACGTTTTGATGATCTTATCATGGCAACAATAACAGCATAATTATTATTAGCTAAACCAGAATGAACTACATCTCATCCTCTGTTGCCTGTTTTCATCTCTTGCTGTTCCTTGTTTACCCCCTCCTCTAGCCCAGACAGTTTTTCGTCTCACATCTTCCTATCCTTTCAGATCTATGTCAGTGGTCATCTTTGTGGTGTCTTCAGATGAAAGATAATGTAATTTCTATATACTTTGAAAAAAACCAAGCTTTCTATATAGGATTAGAACTAAATTAAAAGTTTGCATGGTAGAATACAGGTTCAAATAATTCCCAGAAATTCTTAAATATGTGTGTCATGAAAGCTTACAAAACCACTGTCTGCCTTGATTCTCTTCCTCACTTCTACAGTGTGTGGGCTTGCCTCCTTCTTAACTCACATTTTATGTTGTCTCATTCAAACTGTGCTTAATCTGCTATGTAGCGTAAGAAATGACTTGTGTTTATTCTCTCATTGTCACATGTACAAAATGCAGAATAAGAGAATTCACTTTGGATTAAGGTGACAACTAGGCCAGTGTGGTCTGTGTAATTGTCACTGCTAACGTAAGTTAGGGGATTCTACTTAAAGGGGTCTGGGTATAAGTATCTAGCATATAGGCTTTTCCTTTTTTCTCTTAGATAATGTTATGCATTAAAGCAAGTCTGATTTTGCCAAACCGAAGTATATTTCCTACTGAGCATTCATTTCTCAGCTTTTCTGTTGCCCTGGTGAAAACCAGACCAGAAAAGTGGAGTTACATGAAGTAGTGATATCAGATTATCAAGCTCCTCCAATTGTTGATCATTGTTTTGAAGGATCCTGTTGTAATTTCGTAGTGTCTTTTCTCTCTGAGAGCAGTAAGTGCTTTTCTTTATTTCTATGTTTGATTTCAATTTTAACTTTTCAGTTAAGATATAATGCCAGATAATGTAGATGGTGATATTAAAGTCATTGTACTTTCTTCACCTGCCAGTATGTATACATGTAGATCTTTACGCAGTTGTGTGTATCTGTCAAGTTCAAAGATATCCTCATGTGCAAAAGTGTAACATGTTTTCTCATTCATTGTGTTCTTAGCTTCCTTGCAAAATAACTGATGTTAAATCTTTTCTGAAGAAAAAACTCTGAAGTTGAGAATCTTGCCTCTTCCAAGGAGTGAGAATGTAAGATAGATTTCACAGCCTCACGTTATAGACCCTAGATTTAAACAGTTGGTTAGGTTGCTACAAGTATCTCTCTGTGGGTTCAGATTAAATCTTTTATTTATTTTTTTTTTTTCTGGTTCTGACTTCTCTGCTCCCTGAATCATTTTGCTTGTATTGGAGTGTCATTTGTCGTTATAAAGCTGTTTCTATTTCTCAGAGAAATTAAAGCTTCATTAAGGGTATTTGTACTTTTTTTTTAGGCATTGCTTCATCATGAGAAATCTAAAGTTACTTCAGAGCCTAGAGTTCAGGGATATTCAGGCTCAAGGGAAACCACAGTGCCTCTCTCTCCGAACTGAGCAGGGAACAGTGCTCATTGGCTCAGAACATGGACTGGTAGAGGTAGACCCTGTCACAAGAGAGGTAAGTTATTGATGGAAGTTATTTGGGTGGATTCTAATATCTCCCCTTAATTATATTTTGCTACTAATGTATTTTAGGTGGTAACATTCTTAGTCCCTTTTCCCCAGACAGTGTAGATTTTAGAAAATTGTAGTTTTTAGCTTCACGTTTTATTGGATATCTCCAAAGAGACCAAGTTTTTGTTTTATGTTTGCTTGGCAAAAGAAGCATATTAACTGTTTTCTTTGTTAAAGATGGTAGTGTTGTGATATTTCTTAAGTGAAAGTTTGGGTTTTAATCTAGGAAAAAAAATTTTGAAAGCTTTTGTATTAGAAAGAAAGTGAAGTCGCTCAGTCGTGTCCGACTCTTTGTGACCCCATGGACTGGAGTGTACCAGGCTCCTCCATCCGTGGCATTTTCCAGGCAAGAATACTGGAGTGGGTTGCTATTTCCTTCTCCAGGAGATCTTCCTTGTATAATAAAAGAAACATTAAAAATTGTTTTACTTCTAGAAATGTTATGAATTGTTCTTGAAAGTGGATTGACTTAATTTGCTTGTTTGTCTTGGTGAAAGGTGAAAAATGAAATTCCTTTGGTGGCAGAAGGCTTTCTCCCAGAGGATGGAAGTGGCTGCATCGTTGGTATTCAGGACTTGCTGGATCAGGAGTCTGTATGTGTGGCCACAGCCTCTGGAGATGTCCTGCTTTGTAACCTCAACACATACCAGGTAAGCGAAAGAGACCCGGGAGGGGGAAATCTCAGGCATCCTCAAACGTCCTTTTTTATATCATGTCACTAGTGTTTCATAGATATTTAAAATATCAGGAGCCATAATATTTAGGCATTTTGAAAATTAGAGTCTTTGCATTTTACAGTTCTTTACAGAAAATTGTTGGTATGGTTTTAGCTGCATTTCAGGATTCTTCTAAAACTCAATTTCGTCTGCTGCATTTATTGACTAGAACAATGAGAGCAGTCCAGATAAGAACAAAACCTCAAACCTGGCCGTTCGTGTGGTATGGCTCACCTCTTGCTAGAATCCGATCCTGAATTGTGACCCTTATTTCTCAGTTTAGGAAGTCTTTGGGATGTTTAGATGGCTCGTGTTTTCTGTTAAGAATGCTGAGTAGGCCTCTCTTTGATGACTGACTGTAGAGTCCCTGATCTACAGGAACTCAGGTGATACATTTTCATTTTGTACACATTTTATGGCTATCAGAGGAGATAGATTTCAACGACTTGCCTCCTTCTCCACTCTTAACATAAGGCTGAGTTTCTGAATTTCTATACTCACCTTGATAGCTTTTTAAACTTTGTTGATAACTCCCTTAGCAGTGATCTTTTCAACATTGATGTGTCAACACGAGTTATATTACTAATCATGGGATAATAATAACAGCTGGCATTTATTAAATGTTTACAGTGTGCCAGGCACTTTTTTTTTCCCCTGCCAGGCACTTTTTAAAGTATTTTAAAAGTTAAATATTTTTTTAAAGTATTTTTCAAAAAAAAAAAAAGTATTTTTCATGCAAACTTACATGAATTTTGTAATTTTTCATTACAACCTTATGAAGCAGATTGTTGTTTTCTCATTCTTCAGAAAAGAAAATTGAGGCTAGGCCAAGGTTAAAGAGTTTTGAGGTGAGATTTGAACTGTGGCAGTCTAAATCTGAGACCTTTGCTTTTAACGGTTCCATTTAGTATGATAATAAATCTTCCTCTCAGTTCATGATGAGAACCATCAAAGCCGTCAAGTATAAATTGGTATTTCTCACATTTAAGATGTATGCTTTTACTTCTAAAACATTTTGTAGACTTTTTTCCTAATTACTGAGCTCCTGTAATCAGCTGGCCTCCGTCAGATGGTGCTGATCGTCCCTGTTGATGGCATCACAGTGTCTGCAAGACAGAATCCATGTTCCTTCTTCTGCCTCATCAGACGGTTCACTATCTGTTTGCCAAATTCCTTTTTAGCTCCACCTCCCAGCCACATCATTCCTGTGCATGTGTATTCCTTATGCTTTAGTGGCAGCTGATTTTTAACTGCTCTGTTTTATAATTCTACATCTGCACACCACATTTTCCCCCCAGTCTCTTCTTCCTAGCCCTGTTTGTACCCTTTTAAGCTCCTCCTCAGAGAGGCTTTCCTGAGCTCACCCGGGCCATTTGTCATTCTCTGCTCTGATTCCCCACTTAACTCCTGGAGACCTCAGTTATAGCCCTCACCCTGCTGCAGAGGCATCTTTTATCTCCTTAATGGAAGGAACGGAGGGGCCATAGTCATGTTCAGTCCCTGTGGTCTGTATCACACCTAGTCTTGTAATACTTGTTTCTGAATAAATGTTTACTGCTTAATTTCACCTTGGTGTGTTTTGTTGTGAATTATTTTGATTAAGGTCATAATAAACATGTATCAAGCTCATATTTTCACATTTCTCTTAACATTTCAAAATGTTTCTCTCAGCTGGAATGTGTCGGGAGTGTAGCCAGTGGTATCTCCTTCATGAGCTGGAGTCCTGACCAAGAGCTGGTGCTGCTTGCCACAGGTAAGCATGTCACTGGTCCCTGACGCGTGACTTTATAAGGCATGACTCCTAACAGCTCAAAGACTTAAGTTTTAGGGTGCTTAGATTTCAAAAAAATGTTTCTTGAAACAATCGAGTTTTTACCTCTTAACACATTGTTTTAAAAAGTTGCTGCGAAGTCTGTAATTATAGTTAAAAACGTCAGCAATGTTTATTTTAACATACTCTTAAGAGGAAGAGTTGCTGTATAAATAAACTGATGATGAAAACTGCTCTTCCAGTCCTTTTTTTTCCTCTATAAGTCTTTTCGTTCCGGCTGAGCTTCTGTAAACTAGCACCCTGGTGAGCTGTACACTCAGAGAGGTATCTTGGTGACCACACAGTTGCAGTAGGTGGAGGAGGAAGGGCTGTGTGCACTTTTATGTTGGCTTGACATACGTGAATAGCTGAGAATAAGCACCAGATGACTTACCCAGGAAAAACTATTGTTGTTTTCTAATGAGAATCAGAACACTTTGAATGAATTCTGTCTTCCCTATTTTGATTATAAATTCTTCCACTTCAGCTCTGTATCTTCTAGTGCTGTAGATACTTACAGAAAGGCAGATTTGTTAAATGAAAACAAAATCATTCTGGTTTGTGCTCCTTCAAGGTCAACAAACCCTAATTATGATGACAAAAGACTTTGAACCAATCATGGAACAGCAGATCCACCAGGATGATTTTGGTGAAAGTAAGTATAACTTTGTTTGAAACATTTTGTGACTTTTCTTGCCGACTGATAGTCAGAAGCCCAGGGAGCTGTGAAGCTGTGTGATAGCCCAGTTCCTTTAGTTCATTTCAGCTCTTAAAAGGTATCCCTCTGGTCGCTCTTCAGGTCGGAGAGTTGGCTTTGTCAGTAACCTGGGGAATAAGAATCTGCTTTCAGATTGGGTTGTTATTGCCCAAACCCAGGACAGGCTTAGTCATGGGTCTGATGAAAAGGCCTATGCTGGCCGGAATAAGGAGAGCATTTCTGATACACAGTTTGGGGGAAAATACAAGAGAGGTGGGACAGAGAGCTGACTTCTGTTCCTGTTGATGAGTCCTGAATTGCCGTGGGAACCATCAGATTGTTTTCTTGCTCAGATCTGGCTGAGTTGATACGGGCACCTCAGGCTGTGGAAGTATTGAGAGTAAGAGTGGAGATGCTTCTTGAGCCTAAGCAGCTCTGACCAGCTTGAGGGTACCAGGTAGCTGGCTTGATTGAGGAGAGGAATGGGGGCAATGGTATTTTAACTTTTGCCAAATTCTCAGCTCATGTCTTCTTGTTCAACCAACTAAGAAATCATTTAGAAAATTTCTGCTCATTTTTTCATTCAAAAATAATTTGTTCAGAAATAGTGTTTGAGCAGGTACTGTGAACCCAGCGGTGTGTTTGGTACTGTGGCTGAAACTGCTTTTCCCTTAAGGGGTCCCGTTAGTTCAATAATAACAGAACATTGCAAGTATTAGGGTAGCATAAGGAGAGGAAAGGAGTCATGGGGAGGGAAGACTTCCCAGAGGAGGCCAACTTGAGCTGAGCTTGGGCTTACCTGGTGTTGGGTAGATGAGGGTTGAGGGTGGGGGGTGGTCCAAGTAACTGAATCAGTTCTTTCCAAGGCAGGGATGTTTCATAGAAGCCTTTGACATGTCTTGGCTGGTTCAGATAACTGTGAGTACTTCAGCATTGCCCAGTGACCAGATGTGGATGTGGAACGAACTAAAGGAGATTTTGATTAAGTTTGATAGAGAATTTAGACATTGAATTATAGGAGATCAGTCATTAAAGGTTTCAATGATGCAAGATTCATTAGTGGAGAGGAAAGAGACTGGAGGCAGGGTGACCTGGTAGGAGGCTGCTACAGGAACCCAGGTGAGAGATGAAGGTGGGTGTGGGACTAGAAAAGAGGGAAAATGCAGGGAAGTTTTGATTCCCAGTGAAGATAGGAATACCTTTTTTGGAATCATGAGAAACATTTTTGGAATAGACATGCCTGGTTCCTCTTTTGCCCTAGCTAGTTTGAGAAATACCAGTTTAGAGAATGAAATAATTAGGCTTTGGTGTATAAGGTGAAGAAGAAAGTTTAGTTGGACTGTATCCAGAGACTCAGGTTGTGAAAATAATGATGCCAGTGTCTAAAAGGAAAGCTGGGGAAATGTGGTCTGTAAGAGGTGGGTGGCGAGTTCTGTTTTGAATTTGTTTGAGGGCTGTGTGGATCACCACGTGAAGCAGGTGAATTAGAAGGGGCTGAGGCTCAGGAGAAGCCAGAGCTGTGGATTGGGGGTTACTGACAGAAGCTACAGCTTCGCTAGCTCAGGGAGCAGGTATGGTGCTGGATCTAGGGTCCAGGGTGGGACCCAGGGGCATCCATCTTTGAGGACAGTCATGGAGGTTGTCAGAGAGGTGAGAAGCACACAGCTTTGCATGGGAAAGCACTCTCTAGCTCATCCTGCTAACTTTTTCATAAGTCTGATAGAGTATAACATAGGAGAAGGAGTCCAAGTCAGGGTCTTTGGTCTTAGGAATGTGTTTGTCAGTACAAAAAGTCACTCTGTGAAGTGGTGAATAGATAACTTTTCTTCTAACCCAAGTGTCATACTTGTTCTGTAAAGAGCTGGATAGTAATGTTTTTCAGCTTTACAGGCCATATGGTCTCTGTTGCAACTCTCCAGCTCTGCTGACGTAGTGGGAAAGCACCTAAAGATAATACGTAAAGAAATTGGTTTGGCTGTGTTCCAGTGCAAGATGATTTGTAATGAGCCTGTAGTTCGCTGATTTCTGCGGTAGTCCCATCACTTATCATCTGATGCCTCACTGGGAAAGGTTTTTTGCTTCCCTCCAGACCCTTTACCTCTCTGTGGAAACTTTTGCATGGAAACCCAGAGGCATGCACCAGGATAGGCGCTACTATTTGAAAACAACAGCAGGGCATGCGCTGAGGTGTGATCCATACAATTCTTGGATGTGCCCAGGCAGAGCAGACAGGAAACAGTCATGCCAACCCTTAATTCATACCAATTATAAGCAGCCCTGCTTCAGCAGAGTCAGCATCAGTTGTAGGGAGGAAGTATGTGGGTCCTGAATCTGATGGATGCTCTCAAGGACATCTTTGTAATAGCTGTACGTCTGGAGGATGCCAGATCCTACTTTCAGGAACTGTATCATTTCAGCAACTCTGACTTGGTGTTTTAGGTAGTAAGCTCAGCATTATGATTTAGAAAGAAGCCCAACCTGGAAGGCTGAAGCCCTGTGATCTAATTTTGGCCTCTGTCCCTGGGGGGGGTCTCAGTCTCTGTCTCTGTCAGGAGTTGAATTTCATAATCTGATCTCCATCACTAGCAAGGAGGTTGGATACATTTAGTGAATTGAACATTTAAAATTGGAATTTTATTCCCGGCTCTTGAGTTCTGTGTTTTTGTTATCCATGGACATATCACGTAAATTCTTCATGTTTTGTTCTTCTTATTTGTAGAGTGAGATAGATTGCTGACTGTCATCAAGGGAATTTATATATGATGGCAGTAATGTTCCAAAATAAGGGTATTTCGTAGTCTTCAAAATCACTGAGCATGTAATGTGGAACATAGGTTTTTAACATCTTGACTGCTGGTCAGTTTATTGAGAGGTCTCAGAGGACCCAACTTCTTGAATCAGCTTTTATTTAGCTTATTGATTATCTTGCATGTTCTCCCTCAATTGTTCTCTAGGCAAGTTCATCACTGTTGGTTGGGGAAGGAAGGAGACGCAGTTCCATGGATCAGAAGGCAGGCAAGCAGCTTTTCAAATGCAATTGGTAAGGTTGGTCTGATGGATAAAGAACTTAGTTTGGAACAAATAGAAGTTCTGCTACCCACCAGGAACTCTTAGGTGTCCAGATGGTACAGAAGGGGATCCAGCCGCTCGCTGCTCTAAAGCCAGTCAAGAGGCAGGGTTAGTGGAAAGGAAAGTTTGCTTTATTCAGGATGCTGACAAGTGAGAGGGGGAGGGGGGCATACTCCTCTCCAAAGGCTGGCATTCCCTGCCCCCAGCCCCACCCGAACAACCATTGGGCAAGAGTGTTTATAGGCCAAGAGACAGGACTACATGCAGAAACAGTAAAGGCAACTCTGACAGTCACCTTGAAATGGGTCATGCGGTGGTCTGATTAATGTCATCTTGATTAATTTAAGTATAGTTAATCTTTAGTTCTAGGGTCAGTTTGTTCCCATTTCTTTGAGGCCGGTTCTCAGAATTGCGGCATCTTACATTACGACTACAGTCCAGTCATCGTGTCGTTAGCCTCTTTCACTTAGTGGGGGTTTTAGAATCTATGAGATAGCTCACAGGATGTGGCTCAGAAAATTAGCTACGGCCATTGAGGAATTAAAGTTCCTTGACTATGCTTAATGACTAAACTATTATCACTTAATCTTGTTTGGCTGTTTTCCTTTATTTCTTAGTTTTTCTCACTTCTCTGAATTTATTGTTCAGGTAAGGTTTTTCCACGGACAAAAGGCAAGCTGAGGCCATGGTGGTGGGGGTGGGATGGGGGCAAGGACCACCATAGCGTCCCGCTCTGTAGAGGTAGAGGGCAGTCATGGTCATAAGCTGTTTAGAGACGTTAGGGAATGGGAAAGATCCTCTTTGCCTTTTTTATTGCTAAGTTAGTTTGGCTTTTTTTTTTCCACATAGAGAATAATTATAACCAATATTTATTAAAAAAAAAAAGTCATCGCAGACAGAAATGAAACACTCAGTATCCTTTCCTGACACTCTTCCGCTTCTTCCCTAGAAGGAGCTGCTGTCCTGTATTCACTGTTGAGAACTCTCATGTATGTTTTTATACTTTTCCTACATACGTATATATTAGATTTTTTTTTTTCCTGATTTCTCTTCTTGGATGAAACTCTTATGTTTTCCTTCTTTCTGGATAGATTTTGAAGACAGAGCCCATAGGATTTATTGATAATAGATCAGATGTGAGGTGAGAGAGAGGATCATTTCCAGGCTATGGGCCTGTAGAATGGAATATAATGGAAGCATTTTTATCTGTACTAACTGGGAAAGTTGCCCGAGCTGACCTTCTGGAATAGATGAAAATCATACGCTGCCTGCCATTTGCATTTCCCGTCCATAATTTGCTTCATGTAGCTCATATTTTGTCTCAGCCCTTCACTGGAGGAAGGTTGCGTCCTGCACCGCGGGGCAGTGTCACTGAGAATGACTCTTGGTAGGCTGCTGCGTATCCCCTGCTGTGCTGACCGTGGCGGTAGCACCATTCTCACTTAGCCCTCGCTGGAAGGTGATGAAGGCTGCCCAGGTGGTTGCTGGTCCCCAGCCCCACAGAATTGGCTTCTGTCCTCAAGGCTTTCCGGACTAAGATGCAGGCGGCACTTGGAACCGCTCTTCCTCCTGTGCTGCGAAGCGAGGCGCTTACCCATGTCTTCATCGTGGCTGCTGGCTTGTCCCCTCTGGCTCTCCCTTGCCCACCTTGCCCTCATCTTCTTCATTCTTCTGTGCACTGTTACAAAGCTTACATAGTGAATAACACGCTGCTCTCTCAAATTTAGACAAACATTTATATTTCCGTATATAATTACCTGGTAGATTCCTTAGTTTAATATTTTTAATGTCTAGATCTGCAGCTCTGTCTCTGTTGCTGTGCTTAGAGGCCACTTTCTCATGCCCAGAGAAGGACTTTTTTGTTTTGTTTTTTGTTTTAGGTTTTCTCTTCTTGAGGGTTTCTGGGTCTAAGGACCCATCCAGAAGGGTTCCTGAGGATTCTGTGAAACTCATTTTCTAAGTAGCCTACACCTTATATGAAAGATTTAACTTTAATAGCCTGAGACTGGTTAGATTCTAGATCATGTAAGGGCTCCAGTAACATCTGTGTCTTTCCCTCTCTCTAGCACGAATCTGCTTTGCCCTGGGATGACCATAGACCACAAATTACCTGGCGTGGTGATGGACAGTTTTTTGCTGTGAGTGTTGTTTGTCCAGAGACAGGTATGGAAATAAATTGCAGTTAAATAAAACTTTTAAAAATCTTACTTAGTTCAGGGAGTTTTTCTTCCTTTTGCCCCGAGGGTTTGTTTTCATTACATGTGACATAACAATGTACCGCCTTAGGTGTTAAATGTGTAAAGAACTAAGAATTAGCAGTTCTTTGAGACTGTTTGGTCCAGCCTCCTACATGTTAGATACAGCTTTTTAGCAAGATTGATTTAGTTGGCTTTGTAAAACCATGACAGTTTTTATTCACAAGGAAGACATGTGAACGTTCTGACTTGACAGCAGTTATCACAGCGCTCCAAGTTTTGTCGTCATTTCTTCCCCCTCTTTCTACTGCTCAGGGGCTCGAAAGGTCAGAGTGTGGAGCCGGGAGTTCGCCTTACAGTCAACCAGTGAGCCCGTGGCGGGACTGGGACCTGCTCTGGCTTGGAAGTGAGTGGGAGCAGGAGCCTTGTAACTTCTTGTAACGAGAGTAGGGGTGGTGGTTCCTATTGAATGTAGGTATTTATAAATCACAGACGGATAGTTACTTGTTCTCATTTGACTCTAAGCCTGTATCTTTCTTAGTTTTCTGAAATCTGTGTGTGGTTGGAGTAGTAGGTTCTGAGCTTCACAGACTTCACCATCGCAAGGTCCACACGTTTTGTAGCTTGTAGGCAGGGCCTGCAGGAATCCACTGTGAAACAGAAGGTGGCGCTTAGAGGGGAGGCTGCAGGCTGCAAAGCTCGGTGGGGCGGCAGAGCCTTGGTGAAGACTAGGAAAGGGACTTCCTTTCTCTGCACAAGCTCCCACACTAAGGCGACCTGTTCACTGACGAACAGGCAGGCTGGATTTGGGCCCAATTCACCTGATGGCCCAGTGCCCTTTTGCAGGTCACACCTTCTTGTCATGTATGGCTGTCTTGATTATAGATAGAAGAAATAGCTTCTGTTTCAGAAGCATCTGTTATAGACAAAACCTAGGTCTCTAGGTTTTAAACATCTGTTTACCACCATGTTGGAGTGGCAATTGGATGATAGTGCAAAGAGAGAGATGTATTTCAATTAAAATTTTAGAGACAGGTAAAAACAAAATGCAGCAATCAAGCTATTGTCAGTAGATTGAAAAGTCTTTAAGACTACTTATCTGAGCGTTCCTGAATACATAGACTATTACTAAATACATGGAATATTACTGAAGACATGTAATTGAAGAAGTAGGTTATGGCATTGTTGAACATTATACTGGGAATGGTTTAAATAGTTTATTGATATTTTTCAAAAGTCAGCCAAGTGCAGTCTAAATCTGTGATGCTTTGTGGGCAAATAGAACCTTTGTGTGGACGAATCAGGAAAAGGCACTGCCTCCTCTGGGTAGATTTAGTCCCACACTACGGTGACTGCTTGCCAGGGAATACAGAATTTAAAACTTCCTTGGATGGAGCCTCTTGTTTTTGTAGAGAAAAAGTTGTTTCTTTGAATTTCATGTTGTTCTTCACCAGCTGGGTGAACTTCTGGATGTTCTAATGCTCTGGATTTGCTTTTAGGCCTTCAGGCAGTTTAATTGCATCTACGCAAGATAAACCCAATCAGCAGGATGTTGTGTTTTTTGAGAAAAATGGACTTCTCCATGGGCAGTTTACACTTCCTTTTTTCAAAGATGAGGTTAAGGTAGGTGCCTTAATCCTTTCACCGTCAAATTTAGAGGACCTTCCACAGCTGTAGAGAAAGTTTGTATCTGATACCAGTGTGTAAACGAAAGCCCCGGAATAGATAGTAACAAAAGCAATGGCTTTCTATGACTGAATTTTTTCCTTTTTTTGCAAAACAGAATTTGTTTTTCTTAAGGAGGTTTTGCAGAGGAAGAAATGGCATTCTTTCCTCAGACTAGAGGAAACAGAAAAGAAATAGAAATGCTAATTTTTATTGTTTATTTTGACAAAAGCGTAATTCTTGCAGTGATAAAGATACTTGTCACTTAAGAAGGTTGTGTACCATTTGGATCTTTGCAGGATCAGGAACAAATCATGATTATTTTTAATTATGTAAAAAAAAATTAATATAATAAAAATTGAGAGAAGAGTTTAATGAACTCCCATTACACTTATTACTTACTTTCATCAGACACATACCAGCATTTTGCAAAATTATTGTCATCTATTATTGACTCTCTGGCCTACAAACACATACAGATACACACTTTGTAAAAATTTCCTAGGATTTTAATTCTAGAAATCATATTTTCAATATTCATTTCTCTAACAGTTAGGAACATTTTTTGTTATGTAACTGCAATTCCATTATCACACCTTACAATTTCTTAATATTTTCCAGTATCTAGTTTGTAATAAAATTTCCCCAATTGTCTAAAAATAGTACCTTGCATTTGGTTAAGTATTTAAACATAATGCGTTTTTTAAAATGTCCTCTACATGTGATGACAGATTTGTTTAATAACTCCATAGGTTAATAATTTACAGCTAGGGATTGACTCAAATGTGGAATTATTTGATTTGTGAGAGTAGGAAATGTAGCTCTTGTAAAGATTTTGAGATAAATATATAGTTAAAGGCCAGTGACAGGTCTTTTTTCCCTCCTAGGTAAATGGCCTTTTCTGGAATGCAGATTCCACTGTGCTTGCAGTTTGGCTGGAAGAACTTCAGAGGGAAGAAAACTCATCTCTAAAAAAAACCTATGGTAAGACAGCACCGATACCTCAGCCTTCTGCCCCATAGAGTGTAGTTGAAAGTAGTAGGCTGTGGAGTTTCCTTTGTCCCTTCCACTTAGTCCTATAATGGATCAAAGACAACTGAGCAGGGAGGTGGAGATGAGGGAGTGGTTATGGAATTTTCATGGGATGATTTCAGTTGTGTATCAGGCAGGGTTCCCTAGAGAAGTAGAATCAGGGTAGGCTGACTGGTTGGAAAATTAGTGAAGAGTTGATGTTGTAGTCTTGAGTCCAGAATCTTGAGACAAGACAGGCCCACAATCTGGAAACTCGGACAGGATTCTGTGTTATAGTCTTGGAGCAAAATTCCTTTTTCTCTGGGAAGCCTCAGGTTTTGCCCTTAAGGTCATAAACTCTTTGGATGAGATATGAGATCTGTCCACATTGTGGAGGCTAATCTACTGTACTTAAAGTCAGCTGATGTGAAGGTTTAATCGCATCTGCAGAATACCTTCCCAGCAACGTCTAGACTAGTTTTCGCTCAGACAACTAGACAACATAGCCAAGTTGACATATCAAATAACCAAGTCATTAGTGCTTTTTCTTCATGGATGATATTACTGTAGCAAATCAGAATGCTGGCCAAAGGAATACTGTGGAAGTGAAAGAGACATGAAGTTAGATATAAGTAAGAATCTTCTATAGATTTTAAATTGTAAAATTGTAAATATTATTTTCAGTATATGTGTAATATGTGGAAACATTAGAAAATAAAGATGGGAAGGAAAAAGTTCTTCCATAATTCTATCACTCAATAATAGTCATTATTAAAATTTTCTTGTCTTCCTAGGTTTTATGTATATGTCTCCGTATACTTATAATCTCATTTTTGTTAAATATGTAGGTATGATACCTACAGGTTTCTAGCTTGCTTTTACAAAGTAACTCAGACTATTTCCATTTCAGATATGTGTATCATTTTTTTCCATCAATCTTTTCGTTTATTTTCTGAATGGCTTTCAAAGTTTGTAATCAATAAGAACTTTAGCAGAAATGTTATTTGGAAGTTCATTCTTTCATCACAATAGTTCTCGACCCTGGCTGCACGTTTGGGGAAAAAAATGCTATCCAGGCTTCACCTCAGAGTTGTTTTCAGTGTGTTACAGTGGAGACTATACATCGATATTTAATTTTATTAAAAAGAGCTTCCAGGTGATTTTTTTTTAAGGTGCAGCCAGAGTTGAGAACTGCTGATTTGCCAGGTATTAATGGCTAGCCCTGTGATATACTCACAGCGCAAGCGTTAGTACAAGAAGAGCCACAATACCTGTCCTCACAGAATGTGAGTGTGTGATCTAACTTAACCCAAAGCTCGGTGGAAGTATTTGTAATAACCTAGCTCAAGAACTAGGTTGAATTTGCTGTGATTGCTGAGTTAAGAGTTAGTGATCAGGGAAATGCTTAAAGAAAGGAGATTCCTTAATACAATTAAAATATTCATTTATGTATGGTGGTGGTGGTGGTTTAGTCACTCAGTTGTGTCCAATTCTTGTGACCCCATGGACTGTAGCCTGCCAGGCTCATCTGTTCATGGGATTCTCCAGGCAAGAATACTGAAGTGGGTTGCCATTGCCTTCTCCAGGGGATCTTCCCAACTGAGGAATCGAACCCAGGTCTCGTGCATTGCAGGCAGATTCTTTACCGACTGAGCTATCATTTACGATAGCTATCATCTATTTAATAAAAGTTGGCTGTGACATGATTGGGTCTTTTTTTTTTTTTGCCCCAGCTTTATTGAGATCTAATTGACATGTAACTGGTACATTCAGGAGGCATAATGTGATGATTTGATACATGCATATACAGGGAAATGTTTACCACAATATGTTGATTAACTCAATCTTCACTTAATAGAATTATTATTTTTTGTTGTTGTTATGGTGAGGCCATCTGAAATCTACTCTTAGAGCAACTTACTGTATATTGTATACAGTATTATTAACTGTAGTCACCACACTGTACATTAGATCCCTGGGATTTATGACTGAAAGTTTATACTCTTTGACCAGCTTCTTCCAGCACCCTGTAGGTTTAGGTCTTGTTCTTTTATGAGATATTGAAAAGGGTAATTACATATAATCTCCCATGGCTTTAACTGCATGCAGAACAGCTAGAAGAAAATAATAAACATTTTAAGCATAATTCAGTTCAATGATGCTAGTCCAATGCTCTTGGGTTGGGCATTTTAATCTAACAGCCAAATGTTCTTTCTAGCTGTTTATGAAAAAACAGCTCACTAAGGCCCTGTCCTGTGTTGGTAGCTTTCCATCCTAATGATCATAAAGTGTGAAGGTAGAGGCAAAAATGAACATGTGTGCTTCTGCCCTTACTGATGCTTAATATTTTATCCTCATGAAAAGCTATACTTTTCACAGTTTTCTTATGTTCACTTTGCTGGTCTTTTAATATTTATTTTTATTTATTTGACTCTGCCAAGTCTTGGTTGTGGCATGTGCGCTCCAGTTCTCAGGCATCAAACTCGGACTTCCCTGCATTGGAAGCAGAGAATCTTAGCCACTGGGCCTCCAGGGAAGTCCTACTTCAACAATTATTGGTAATATTATTATCTTAACGAAGAGGCTGAGCAGAAAGAGTCATTTGAAAAAGAAGAGTGTGTCCCCACCCCTCTCTAGCAAGCGGTGGAAAGTCTGGCCCCCGGCCCTGTGCCTCTGATGGGCTTCATTTCATTTTCCCCTGCAGTTCAGCTCTGGACTGTTGGAAACTATCACTGGTATCTCAAGCAAAGCCTGCCCTTCGACACCTGTGGGAAGAGCAAGATCGTGTCTCTGATGTGGGACCCGGTAACCCCATACCGGCTGCATGTTCTCTGTCAAGGCTGGCATTACCTCTGCTATGACTGGTGCTGGACGACCGACCGGAGCACAGGAGATAATTTGAGTGACATGGCAAACGTGGCTGTTATTGATGGAAGTAAGGAGCTGGAAAGTGTCTGCGGGCCCGTGAGGGGCCTGAGCCGGGGCCTGCGGATGTGGTGGTTTGCCTGGAACTAGGGAATTTTTGTTCAACTGATTATTCTCGTTGTTAGCTTTGTTTTTACTTGTGCTTTGGGTTTGGAGTGAATGGGAACACCCTCAGTGAGGCGTGTACTCCCCTGAGAACCATAGTCTCTCCTCTCAACCTGCCTCCCCCAACTCTCTGATGTACTGCAACCATGACCTCTACATGTTTACCTGTCGGGACTTTGAAGACATTGACGTTTCTGACCCTGGGTCAGGAGGAAGCCTGCAGTAGGCTTGTGGCATTGCTGTGTCAGCCTTGTTTTCATGTCCCGACATAGAGCTACCTTGATCCTTGCGCCACTCTGTTATGTTGCTTTGTTTTTTGATAAATGCTTGTTAATTATATACCTTTTTAGTATGTTCGGTTCAGGTCATGACATCTGTCTAGTTCAAGGATAGGATTTGTGTTTTTCAATTAGGTTGAGGGTGTCTGTTTACTGAGGGGGAAGAAACTGGGGAAAGCCGTAATCCTTTGAATAGACAGTTTGGTTATTGCTGATGACACAAACGAAAGCTTGCTCCTAAGATTTTAATGTGAGTTAGTATGCTGATTTACGTTCTATGTAGTAATCATAGTACTGATTGTGCAGTTATATGTTCTGTATAGAGGACTTAAGCAGAGACTGCTTGTTACCAGATCCATGCACAGGGAAGTGCTTTAAGGATTTTGGTTTAGTCTGGCTTGTTGCAGACTCAGGTTTAAAGCTAGAACTCTGACTTTCTGACCTGCTTGCCCTAGTCCCTTGCACCCAACTCTTACAAGCTTAGAGATGGGACTGCTTGAGGCCTGGAGGTAGCCAGGCCTACTGTTGAGGCCTGATAATAGCCAGATACAGACAGAGCCCAGATACTTACTTTTCTCCCCTACAATGTGTTTAAGCTTTTTCATTATAAAAACACCAACAGTTACTTTTTAAAATGGCCCTGTCTTACAAATTGAGCATCCATGCGTCTGACCCTCTTTCCCTCTTGCTCCCAGACAGGGTATTGGTGACGGTTTTCCGGCAGAGTGTGGTTCCACCTCCCATGTGCACCTACCGACTGCAGCTCCCACACTCTGTAAATCAAGTCATGTTCTCAGCATGCCCTGAAAAGAGTAACGACCTTGCTGTCCTAGACGCCAGTAACCAGATTTCTGTTTATAAATGTGGTATGTTCAGCCACTGTCATCAGGATGTTCTGAATCACATCTCTCCTACACTAAAGCAAATTATAGTTTGGTGTGGCCTTCACTGTAGGCCTTCCAAAAATTTTGAAGTTTATAATTAATATCGTTATTATTGTGCTGTTTAATTGACCTGTAGGGTTTTGGGGGGCAGGGGTTCAATCCTACTCTGGCTAAGAAGAACAGTTCCTTTTGCTTTATTGAAGTTGAAGGGTTAGTTATTTAAGACTAGTATTCGGCTCTAGAAATAACGTAGCGTCTCATTACATCCTTAACATGTTTTACAATTTTCATTGCCATTGCACACATTTTCAGTTGCTCCCTCCTAGGAGCTGTGTCAGAGTGGGGTTTTCCAGTTATATAGATGAGGGAACAGAATGCCAGAGGGTTTGAAGTTTGCTTGAGCAAAAAGGGGCGAGAACCTCAGCTTAGGTGTTTTAGTTTCTAATCTAGTTGTCCTTCCACAGTCCACTGCTGTCTGTTTCTAGTTGCTTTCCTGATGTGCTGGAAAAACCTGGGATTTGTGCGTTCTATGGTTGTGTCATGAGTTTGGCGCATGGCTGTGGTAACCTTGTTTTCAAATAAGTTTTGAACTCTCAGCCTGAAAGGTGCAGAAATTTAAGAAAGAGTTTGAGATGTGGTTATTTTCTAGATTACTTTATTTGTGAAGTGGATTACCTTCTAGAACCCCATTAACATACAGGACCTCATGTCGTTAATATCAGGAAAAATATTTGTAATTTACTATGACAATATTTGCTTTCTTTTTTTTCCCCTCAGGTGATAGTCCAAGCGTAGATTCTACGGTGAAACTGGGAGCTGTGGGTGGAAATGGATTTAAAATTTCCCTTAGAACACCTCATCTGGGCAAAAGATACAAGTAGGTTGTTCTTAGTTATCTTGGACCTCTGGAAACAGGAGCAGCCAGCCTTTGTCCTAAACTCAGCCAACCATTACTATCTTATCCTGTGCCTGTTGCTCAGTGGAACAAGGAATAGATACACCACCTGGGCCCTGGTCTTTCACCCTGAATGGGGAAGTCAGTTATCAGTCAGGTATGCTGATAGGTGGTGATGGAGTGTAAGTGTTAAGCTGACTTAGAAACCATTCCCCAAACATCCCTTGGGGAGTTTTCTCCAGGGAAAACCCCATGGGAAGGATGGAGCTGCAGCTGATGGAGCAGAGTACATTTGCTGTCACAAATGAGTAGCCTACACTGTTAACATGCGGCCGACCTCACAGTACCCACTCCGTCTCATCCTAAGTGCAGAACCTTTGGTTGCTGCGTTTTGAGGCTCTCGGGTTGGAAATCAGGAGGCATGTTTCCATTGAAACTATACTATAAACAGTTGGATATAGTAATTATGAGTTCATTTCTGTGAAAATCTAGAATTTGATTCTATTCTATGGAATACGTCCATGTTCTTAACTGCTGTACTGCTTTCTCTCTCGGGAGCATTTATTGCTAAATTAATGGGGAATAATGAATTGAACAAATAACTGAATTTAATACTTAATATATAATTCTTAAATATATGCATTATATTTAATAAATGAATATGTTTCCAGCCTCTGTATGATTTGGGGACTGACTGTATAATGCTTAGTAGTTTTTCAAAGAACATGTACATGGATTTCATTTCACAGACTGGAAAGAGATAGAGGACAGATTTAAGACAAACTCGAAAGTACGGGGCAGTTGAGAATATGGTTTCATTTTTTTAAATTGTGAGGAAGATAGCTCTAGTCATTTAGAGAAGATTTCATGAAGAGCATGAGTTACCTTTTTAAAATTTTTTTATTTACTTATTTTTTTAACTTTTTATTTTGTATTGGGCTACAGTGTTGTGATAGTTTCAGGTGGACAGCGAAGGGACTCAGCCACACATAGGCATGAATTCAGTGAATACTCATCTTGAACCTTGAAAAAGAGATAGGTTGAGGAGTACCAGAGAAGCATGGAGATTGTTGGCGTGGCGGGCAGCAGGGTGTCAGTGAGAACCAGAGGCGGGGATGTTCCTGCGTGGGGTTGAACTGCGGTGGAGTGACTGAGTCCAGGAAGAGCTGACTGAGAGATCAGGCTGGTAGCCCAGCTGCTTCAGTGAGCGCCCAGATCTGCTTTTTGAGTGTAATGGCAGGAGCAGAATGGTAACTGGCATGAGTTCCTGTGTGCACTAGCAAAAACAAGACCCTCCACCAGTGTCTAAATGCTACAAGAGGAAGGCTTTAGCGGCAGAGAAATCATCTCTTAAGCTAATTAGTCATTTTGCTCTGAGATGCTTAGGAAAGGATGCATTCAACTGAGACCTAGTTATCTGCTGAATATTTGAATGCTGGTGAGTGGTGACAGTAAAAAACTGCTGAAGTTTATTCGTGTAGGGCCCAGTACAGTCAGTTTTTCTTGCGTCATCAGTTTCTTGAAGTGGTTTCTTCAGATCCAAAAATCTCAGAGTGTAAGAAACTTAATTTTAAGTAGCAGAAAAACATATTCTTAAGCCAGGTAAGCATTATTGTTTTTGGATTTTCTACTATTGGGCGTTACTTTAGGTTTTGTCCCTCCACATAATTAGGATTTGACTGTATAGAAAGCGGTACATTCTCCACTCAGGAAAAATTCAGTGATGTGAAGGTTTTATTCATGTTTTGAAAATTCTTCAATATCTAAAACAGAATTCAGATTGAGGACAGTGAAGCTGAAGAAGTAAACCCACTGAAGCTCAGCCTCCTCACCTGGGTTCAGGAAGACATGTTCCTGGCTGTGAGCCACAGTCAGTCCGGCCCCCAGTCTATCATTCACCATCTGACTGTGGCCTCTTCTGAGGTGGATGACAAGCAGGGAGAGCTCAACATCAGGTATTACAACAACTCCCTGTATTCCGCAGGGTAATAGCATGTAGATAGCAGGCGTTTTTCTTTTGTGAGCATTGAACTTTTTTTCTTTGCTTTTCTATTTTTGCTTTCAGTAAGCAGGGTTGATGGGTGGTTGCTTCCTTTTGTCGACACACTTCTCAAGAGCATTAAGTCTGATTTTTAGTTCTGTCAAAATATAGACTAAAATACATCAGGAAGTCGTAAAAAAATAACACAAATGCCACTAGATGAGGCAACATGTTTTTCATTTCAATTCAGTCACTCAGTTGTACCTGACTCTTTGCAACCCCATGAACAGCAGCACGCCAGGCCTCCCTGTCCCTCACCAATTCCTGGAGTTTACCCAGACTCATGTCCATTGAGTTGGTGATGCCATCCAACCATCTCATCCTCTGTTGTCCCCTTCTCCTGCCCTCAGTCTTTCCCAGCATCAGGGTCTTTTCCAATGAGTCAGCTCTTCACATCAGGTAGCCAAACTATTGGAGTTTCAGCTTCAACATCAGTCCTTCCAATGACATCTCCTTTAGGATGGACTGGTTGGATCTCCTTGCAGTCCAAAGGACTCTCAAGAGTCTTCTCCAACACCACAGTTCAAAAGCATCAACTTCGGCGCTCAGCTTTCTTTATGGTCCAACTCTCACATCCATACGTGACTACTGGAAAAACCATAGCCTTGACTAGATGGACCTTTGCTGACAAAGTAATGTCTTTGCTTTTTAATATGCTATCTAGGTTGGTCATAACTTTCCTTCCAAGGAGTAAGTGTCTTTTAATTTCATGGCTGCAATCACCATCTGCAGTGATTTTGGAGTCCAGGAAAACAAAGTCAGCCACTGTTTCCACTGTTTTCCCATCTGTTTGCCATGAAGTGATGGGACCAGATGCCATGATCTTAGTTTTCAGAATGTTGAGCTTTAAGCCAACTTTTTCACTCTCCTCTTTGACTTTCATCAAGAGGCTCTTTAGTTCTTCACTTCTTGCCATAAGAATGGTGTCATCTGCATATCTGAGTTTATTGATATTTCTCCTGGCAATCTTGATACCAGCTTGTGCTTCTTCCAGCCCAGCGTTTCTCATGATGTACTCTGCATATAAGTTAAATAAGCAGGGTGACAATATGCAGCCTTGACGTACTCCTTTTCCTATTTGGAACTAGTCTGTTGTTCCATGTCCATTTCTAACTATTGCTTCCTGACCTGCATACAGGTTTCTCAAGAGACAGGTCAGGTGGTCTGGTATTCCCATCTCTTTCAGAATTTTCCACAGTTTAAAAAATGTTTTTTAAGGTGTATTAAAACTTTTAATTCAACTTATACTTACAGTCCAGAGAGTAACTATTAGCCTGTGAGAATTAGCCACTCTACCCTTGTTAGTTATTAAAATCATTTATAAGATCTCAGTATTTGCATTTTATTTTGATGTTGTTATTGTTCAGTCACTCAGTCATGTCTGACTCTGTGATCCCATGGACTACAGCATGCCAGGCTTCCCTGTCCTTCACCATCTCCTGGAGCTTGCTGAAACTCATGTCCTTCGAGTCCGTGATGCCATCCAACCGTCTCATCCTCTGTCCTGTCTCATCCCCTTCTCCTATCCTTAATCTTCCCCAGCATCAGGGTCTTTTCCAGTGAGTCAGCTCTTCGAATCAGATGGCCAGAGTATTGGAGCTTCAGCTTCAGCATCAGTGCTTCTAATGAATATTCACGGTTGAAGTCATTTTGATGTAGTGACTTCAAAATACTTTTCCAGCCTCCTCTTCTATAATTCTGTTTGGCACTTGATTGCATGTACTATTGGAAAGTCTCCTATTTTTGTTTACTAAAATTTCACAGCTCGCTGACCCTGAGTTTCATTTTGATTCCTCACTGCATCTGTCACCTAACAGGTCTCATTAATGAATGCAGTCTTCTGTATTGTGAGTCCTCTTGTGCAGCAGAATTGTCTGGGAAGCTCTGAGAAATTCTCAAGTTTCCAATGTCAAAACTTGGCACCTTAGGCATACATTGATAATAATCCCTGGATTCACATGTAGTTAAAGGTCCACTGATTAGCTTTAAATCCTGAAAACCATTGTTGCAAAATTAGGAACCTTTATTGTATGTGTAAAACATACTCCAGTGCTATTATCACCTTCTGATCTTTGAATAATAATGCTTCATATTTTTAAAAAACTTTTTGTGAATATGTCTAGATGCAGAATATGTTCTAGCTACATGCAGACTTAACAAGGGCTCCCTTTAGAAAACAGAGCAATTGACATTAGAAATGCCTAAATTATGCATGTATCTACTACACAAAATTTGAAATTTTTTATCATTATCTTGTGAAAGGTAAATGCCATTGTCTCATTTGCTGTAAAGGAAGTGAGAAGTCATTTAAAATATATTTCTGCTGCTTTGAAATATAAAAAGACAATTTCATTCATATAAAATATTAATGTGTTTGATGAATATAAAGTCCCTCAGTCAGCTTATAGCTCTTCATAGGTGACATTTACTATAACTTACACTTTGTAAAAGGTACTCCTTTAAGTGCTTTTCCCTGTGGTAACTCACTTATTTTTCACAACACGTCCCTGACATGTACTGTTGGCCCCTGATTTTACAGCTGAGACACAGAGCAATTTAAGTAACTTACTGAAATAATGGAGGTGGAACCAGGATCCAGGCCCAGCAGTACACCTCCAGAGTCCATTCCCTTGCCTTCTTCACGAATAATTTATCCTCTCCGGATTTGTGGCATTTTGTGTGTGCGTGTGTGTGTGGATTGGTTAAAAGCTCTGAATACATGTTAGCATTGTCACCACTTGCTTTTATCTCTACCTCCGCTTCCTCTCAGACGTGTCTACTATTGGTTCATTGACTCAGAAAAAAATACAATAGCATTAGCAGTTTCCCTTTTTCCCATTAATGAGGCCCACAGATGTCTAGGGATGAGTACAGTAGCCATAGAGATACTGAATATGCTCACTTTCCTACAGCTCCACTGCTTTATTTAATGCAGTTTTTATTGGGTTGGCCAAAAAGTTCGTTCAGGTTTTGGGTACAATGGTATAGAAAAACGTGAATGAACTTTTTGGCCAACCCAATATTGGCAGATAAATATTGACACCATATTGTCGACTGAAGGTAGCAAATTGTAATTCACGATAAGTTGCATACATTGCTGCCAGAATAGGACTGATGACCTCACAGTGTAGACACCTGGCTTACTGACAGTGTGGAAAATAATGTCACGTTGGCAGGAAATTGCATTACCTGGGCTTGTGCTTGCAGTAGTTTATCTGTTAGTGTGTATATAGACGTGTGTGTTAGTATGTATATAAACATGTTTATTATGTTTATATTGTATTGAATGAGGCAGTGCAGCCCCAGATGGAAATTGCTTCTTTTCCTCTTTTGCAAAACCAATGAATTGTCACTACTTTTGAGAAAAATGGTCCATTCGGGTTTTCTTCATCTCCTTTTCTTTTTTCACTCTTCTCAGTTCCTCTGTGACAGTGGATGGGGTCATAATCAGTCTGTGTTGCAACCCCAAAACCAAGTCAGTAGCCCTGCAGGTGGCTAGTGGCCGGATATTTAAGTACCTTTGGGGTGAGTATCAGAATGTTAGGAAAGCATGTTTATGACTTATATACGTATTTAAATCTTGAGAAAGTGTACTTGGGAGCGTTTTACAAGTGCCATGTTGATTATTAGGTCTTTTTAACTACCCTGGAAAACCTTAATCTGTAGAATGGAATCAGCATGTGTGTGCTACCTATATTTTCTTGCAACGAACTGGATTATTCTCATGAGTTCCCAAAACATATTTGGAAAATGGTTTACATTGCATGTTAAGTGTTTTAGCAAGCATTGATGTGAGAGTTTTTTACAAAGAGCAGATCAGCTTTTGGTAAACCTCATCTGCCGAACCTGCAGAGTCACCCTCCCTGGTTGTTGAGCCGTGGAAGAACCCTGGTGGGTTTCCTGTTCGGTTTCCTTACCCGTGCACCCAGACCGAATTGGCCATGATTGGAGGAGAGGTAAGTGAGCACAAAGCAGAAAAATTGGAGCAGTGACCCAGGAGCTGACAGCATTAAATAGAAGGAGTGTGTGCTTTGAAAGTGGACCTGAGCGTCCACTGAATCTCAAGGCAACAGTGAGAAGGTACTCACTTTCTTCAACCTCAGCTTGTCAGTTTATGAAATGGGTTTAAGGGTTTGCCTTGCGGTTGTCGATAGCAGTCAGTTGATTCCTTTCCTTGGAGGTATAAATTCAAAAACAGAGAAAATGCATTTGGCAGACTTATCCCCAGTTGTATAAAGCATTCAAAACATGTACAGAACTAACAAAGTCTTGTAAGTAACTTTTGGGGACAACAGAAATGTAATCTTGAAATGGGTATTGAGTAAGTTATTATTCATCAAACATTAGAATTGCCTATAATTGTGCAGGAGGTAGGATGCAGTGGTTACAGAGCAAAACTGCCGACTAATTTCTGCCCTTCTGGAAGTTTTAACCTTATCAGTATGGGAATGGCCATCCCCTCTGAGAGGAGAGTGAAGTCAGTGAGCAGGGTGTAGAAGCAGAACACCAAGAGGACTGACTGAGGCTAATTAGAGGATGGTGGCTGTGGGGATGCAGAGGCAACTTCCGGTGGTCTGGGAAGGTCTCTAGGAGGTGGTGGGGTATGTGCTGAGATGTGAAGACAAAGAAAGCTCTGTCTCTGAGAAAGAATGTTTCAGGGAGGAAGACTGTGCATATTGTAAATAAACTTAGATCTCAGCTTGTTCAAGGAACCTAATGGAAGCAATGGCTAGACCCAGAGGAGTATGCGTTTGCTCACTTAACAAAGACAGAAATTGATGATATTAACCAGGGAGTAATGCGATGTGCTTCATGGTTGGAAAGGTTATTCTGGCTGCCCAGTGGGACTATGTTGAAAGGGACGAGAGTGGAAGTGACTGTTGTGGAGGCAGTGACGGGTGAAAGGTGGTATATTTGAGATGTGTAGGAGATAGAAATGTCAAGGCTTCTGATGGATTGGATGGCATCGTAGATCACTTTGCCCTGGACCAACCACCTTAGGCATCTTGAGTCCCGATTACAAGGACTTAAATGTGAACTCATAGGACAATAGAACCATATAACAACAAAAAAAATTGGGTTTCACTGCTTTGGTTAGTTGCTAAGTTGTGTTTGACTCTTTTGAGAGCCAATAGCCTGTAGCCCACCAGGCTCCTCTGTCCACGGGAGTTTCAGGCAAGAATACTGGAGTGGGTTGCCATTTCCTTCTTCAGGGGATGGTCCTAACCCAGGGATCAAACCCACATCTCCCGTATTGCAGGAGGATTCTTGACCACTGAGTTACCAGGGAAGCCCCAGTTTGGTTCTAATTGTTGGTAATCTCATATTTTATTTTTTTGCAGGAATGTATCCTTGGTCTGACTGACAGATGTCGCTTTTTCATCAATGACACTGAGGTATCATGGCTTGTTTTGGTGCTGGGTCTTTTTCCATCTTGATTCCAAGTAATATAACTAACTCTCCCTTGCCTCCCTGACCTATTGTAGGTTGCATCAAATATCACATCATTTGCCGTATATGATGAGTTTTTATTGGTGACAACTCATTCCCATACCTGCCTGTGCTTTTGCCTGAGAGATAACTCATTGAAAAGTAAGTTTTCAGTGTAGAATATAGAAACTAGTCCCTTTTCTGATATCATTTGTCCTTTGAAGTCTCGATGACTTTTGTCATGTACTTTGGGTTTTTATCCTGGAGTCCTAGACTGGAGAAAACGTCAAGTTCATTTACTTAGCCTCTGATCTCAATATCTCAGTTAAATCATTCCATGCCAGTTATCAAAGAGTGGGAGGTCCTTCCTTAAAGCAGCATACTCTGAGAAAAAAATTTTCAGGAAATCTCTTAACTCTCATTTTACTTTCAGTTACTATGTAGATGGCAGACTGGCAATATGCTCAATCTTCTTTGTGGCCACCCTCCATTGTGCCTCTGAAGGACCCCATCTTGTGGTTTGTAGGAAGTTGGCTGCAGTCTTTCCTCGGTTCCTTGCACCCCTCCCTTACGTGTATGTGTGTGTGTGCACACAGTTCTGTTATTAAGAAAGAAATAGCCCACTTGTTTTCTTTGCTTCTAACTTGGAATCTTTCACTGATGTGATTGTAGTGTACTGATAAAGCTAAGACATAGAAAAGCTGCCCAATCCTCCGACTGGTTTCCATGTCAGTTGAGAAGTTGCATTTGTGCATCATGCGCGAGGGCCAAGATCCTGGGAGGAACTGGTTTATCCGAAAGGCTGACGATCTTGAGGCCGAGTGATGGAGCAATCCGGCCTCGTTCTTAATTGCTTCCTTCTCCTTCGGATAACGTGCTGTTCCAGCTGCAGTTAACCGGGAGTAGCTTGTGGTGACAGTGTCTCCTGGCTTGGTCTGTGGTGTCTCTAGCGTTGCAGGCAGGTCTCAACAGCAGCCCCGTGCCCGATGGCGAGTCTCTGCGGAAGGTGGAGAGGGGCGCACGCATCATCACTGTTGTGCCCCAAGACACAAAGCTTATATTACAGGTACATTGATTTTTTTTTAGGCTGTGTTTCTGATTGTCGTTGGCAGTAAATACAAGACAGTTCTTGTGGATTATATTTAATCATTTGTATTAATGTATTATAAGCCTTTCCTTGCTAAGTTCTCTATTAGCTTTATACAAAAGAGTGTTAAGACAGGCTCTTCCCAGTAAGGCTAAGAGAGAAACCTCTTAAAAATCAAAGTGAATTTTACAGTGTTATGTTAGTTCTTGAAGAGTTAGGTAAAGTTGTATATCCTGGGTATTTAAATTTTTTCTGTTTAATTCAACATGTTATTGATTTATTTATTTTAAGATGCCAAGGGGAAACTTAGAAGTTGTTCATCATCGAGCCCTGGTTTTAGCTCAGATTCGAAAGTGGTTGGACAAGTAAGTACCATGTATATGATTAGTTAGCTTATTATTATGAATTATGTGTAAAGGCAGCAAGCCTTCTATTAAGATTTTTAAAACTTAAAAAGTATTTAAATATTTCATTATAGATATCTTCAATCAGATTCTCTGAGGCTTTCTTCTTTTGGCACTTAGATTCTTAAACTGTGTAGTTTAGAAGATATTCCTAGCAGAAGGAATGATGAGGTTCATTGTATGAAACAGCTTCCTAGCCCAAGGGGATCCATATGGGCTTTGGATGGCCTGTGAACCCCGGGCAATTTTACACTATCCTGTATCTCTGTATTTATCTGGGCAGAAGGTCCAAGGCTTTGAGCAAACTTATAAAAAGGCCTATGACCCCAAAATACCTGAGCCACTGTTGTGAAGGAAATGATCCATTGTTTGAATCTTTGAATTTGGGGGAAAGTTTATATTGGAAAGATAGGTGTTTACTGACATTTTGTTAAAAGAGAAGGTAGCCCTAAGTTCCATAAAGATGTTCTTGTATGCGTGTGTGGGGATCAAGTCCTCGGGTGGCCCTGACGACTAAGTCATCACACCATTTAGGAAGGTAAATGAATCTGGTGCCTTGTTTTTTTTCATTCTATGATTTCAGAGCAGAAAGCTAGTAGTAGTTGGGCTGTAGTCTTAATTTTAACTGGTTTATATCCTTATGAAAATGTGCTGGTCCAAGGAGCTGAGTTTTTGTGAAGTACCCCCCTCTCCATTTTCCGTCTCTCCCCAGACTTATGTTTAAAGAAGCGTTTGAGTGCATGAGAAAACTGAGAATTAATCTTAATCTGATTCACGATCACAACCCTAAGGTAGCATTCTAAATCTGATATTTATCATAGCATACTTTAGGCTTGAATTAATATGATCTGAACTAAAATGTTTTGTCCTTTTTTTTTATTCCTTTTTTGGGTAGGTGTTTCTTGAAAATGTGGAAACCTTCATAAGACAGATAGATTCTGTGAATCATATTAATTTATTTTTCACAGAATTGAAGTAAGTATTTTGAATAATTCATGAGTATCATATCCATAATTTTCTCTTTTCTGGTTAAGAAATTCCAACAGATAAATAGAGGAGAAAATTTACTTTCAATATAGTTTTTTAAATCGCCAGCTCTTATACACTGGATTTTTACTCTTTTCCCTTCTTTTTAAAACTGAAACTTTAAAACATGTCATGTGACTTATTCTTTGACTTTATGTTTAGGTATACATATAAAAACTATTAATTGAAATAAATGGCTTCTCTTTCTGCAATGGCTTTTATCTAAGTTTGTAAATGAAACATTTTGAACATATAAGAAAGTTGAGACAGTTGTCCAATGAGCATCCTGTACCATCACCTAGATTCTACAGTTCACATTTTCCTATATTTGCTTTATCACTGTCTACCATCTGTCCATCCACCGTTCATCTTTATTTTAGATAAATTTCAAGGTAATTATAGACATAAATCCACTTTACCTGTCAGTACTTCACCTTGTATAACATTAACTAGAGTGTATTCTTTGTGTACAGGGTCCCACCCACTCCACGTCAAATTTATGTATAGCGAAATGCACAGATTATAAGTACTGTTCACTGAGTTTTGACAAATGTATGCTTCTGTGTAGTCCTGGCCCCTATCAAGATAGAGAACATTCCTTCTCAGTTCCTCCAGATCCCTTCCCATTTATTCTTTCCCCACCCTTTTGGCAACTGCTTTTTTGAGTTTTTCACTGAAGATCAATTTTGTCTGTTCAGGAACTTCCTAGAAGTGAACTGCATATCACAGTATTGACTTTTCTGTGTAAATAAAGCTTCTTTCATTCAGCATGTTATCTGGAGATTTCATCCATGTTTTTTCATGTATCACTAGTTTATTCTTTTTAATTGTTCAGTAGTACGCCATGAAAAAGAAAGTGTTAGTTGCTCAGTCGTGTCCAACTCTTTGTGACCCCATAGACTGTAGCCCACTGGGCTGCTCTCTCCATGCAGTTCTCCAGGCAACAATACTAGAGTGGGTTGCCAATTCCCTTCTCCGGGGATCTTCCTGACCCAGGGCTTGAACCTGAGTCTTCTGCATTGCAGGCAGACTCTTTACCATCTGAGCCACCAGGGAAGCACAGTATGCCATAGTATAAATATGCCACAGCTTATTTCTTCATTCTCCTGTGGGTGGACGCCTGGACTGGACCCACTTTGGAGCCATATCAATGTAACATCTATAAACATTACCATTTAAGTCTTCTGTGGATATGTTTCATTTCTCAGTTTCTCTGTATTTCACTATGTATGACTGTCTTTAGAATTAACTACCTTCCAAAAGCCATTCTTATATTTATTTATTTTATTGTTTTTTATTGATTATCTCATCAACACTCCAACATGTGTGTTAGTAGTTTGATAGCTGGGACGTATGTTTGATTGGCGACCTTTTAATACACACTTGTCCTTAGGGAAGAAGACGTTACAAAGACCATGTATCCTCCACCAGCTCCCAGCACTGTTCCGCTGTCCAGCGATCCTGATGGGAAAAAGGTAGACCTCATCTGCGATGCTATGAGAGCAGCCATGGAGAACATAAACCCTCACAAGTATGTGTGCCGTCATGAGTTGGCATCTGTGGAATGGCAGGAGTGTGTAGTAGTTTTCAGCTTGTTCATTGATCTTATTGCGCTGCCCTTCCCTTACTCCTGCAGGTACTGCCTGTCAATACTCACCTCTCACGTGAAGAAAACTACCCCAGAGCTGGAGGCTGCGCTGCAGAAGGTACACGAACTCCAAGGTAGAGCCACGTTGACAGTCTGTGTGTATCGGGGCCCCAGCTGACCTCGGGTCTTCAGTCTTCGGGGCGATGGCCCTGACCAGGACCAGCGCCCCATCCCCAACTCAGCCTGTGGCCTCTTGGTCTCCCCTTTAAGACCCGGGTCCGTTTTATTGAGTGCTACCCTACAGAGCGTGTACAAAATCATCAGAGGACTCTTTTCCACCTGGTGTCCACTTCTGTCAGGAAAATGTGTTACTTTCTCTGTTTGGTTATGCTGCTAGGTGTGTGGGTTTTTTCTCCCAAATGATTTTGTTCTGTTTGTCCTTACACACCGACAGGAAATGCTCCGCCAGTCCCTGACGCTGTGAGTGCCGAAGAGGCCCTGAAGTATTTGCTGCTTCTGGTAGATGTGAATGAATTATATGACCACTCCCTTGGGACCTATGACTTTGATTTGGTCCTCATGGTAGCTGAGAAGTCACAGAAGGTATGTGGAGTTACTCCTTCGACAGCGTTAGCATTTTTGTTTATGCGAACATGAGCGTGTGAAGCAGCGCTCCTCCTGACAGTGCAGAGTTTGGGCTGGTATTAAGGCTGTGAGTACAGGCCTCCAGGCAGATCTGTGCATCTCCAGGGTCCTTACTTGCCAGTTCATTCTCTGTCGGTGTTCTGGGCTTAGCAGAGTGTTTTGACTGCTAGATTGAACAATTGAAATAAAGCTATTTGATTGTTTTCAAGCTTATAGGCAAAAATGAGAACAAATTCTCCTCTTGTAAAGGAAATACAGCAGATGAGTCATATTCCAGCCCAGTTTTATCATGGAGCGTCTTTTTCCAGGGGAGATTGGGAACCTGGAGAATAGAAGGGTTCGAGGCCTCTTGTCTCACCTTGCCATGTATATGGTCCAAAAGTTTGAGCCCCTCTGGTTTGCACAGTTTTTTTTTTTCCACCCTCAGTTTCAGCCCCTACCGTTCCTTTCTTTGTTCTTGCCAGAATGACCTTCCCAAAGAGGAAAATTTGATCCCCATTCCTCTGCTTAAAATCCTCATGGGTGCTTCTTTCCCCCTAGGAAGAAGTTCAGAGGCTATATGCTTAAAATCTCTTCTTGTGTATCTCTCAGTTCTCTTCTGATGTTATCCCCTTTTCTCTGCAGTGGATAGAAGGCAGTGCTTTTGTCTCCCAGCTGCCACATACCTTTGCAGGTAGCATTACTTCTGTTCCCTTGCTCCCATGCGCTTCCCGCACTCTCATCCTCTCTGTTCACCTGGCTGATTCTCTCTCATCTTGGTTGAAGGATGCCCAGGTGACATTTTTTCAGTAAACCGTTCTTGCTGCCTCCCTGCCCAGCATCCAGGGACTGAATGAGATGACCTTCCTATGTGCTTTTATGACACCCA
Organism: Antilocapra americana; assembly: GCA_007570785.1. Taxonomy (NCBI): domain Eukaryota; kingdom Metazoa; phylum Chordata; class Mammalia; order Artiodactyla; family Antilocapridae; genus Antilocapra; species Antilocapra americana. The sequence continues at coordinate 3,478,058 of ML661897.1, forward strand.
GCGCCTACCAGATGTACCAGCCTATCTCCTCTACTAGATTTTAAGTTTCCTGAGGATGAGGGAATTTTGTTTTCCTTGTTAATCTATGAAACAATTAGTATTGTGAGATTTAGCTAAGAGTCATTATTATTCTGAGTGAAAACTAAGAACACCCATATGTTAAGGCATTTTTTCCAAATGTGGTTTTATGTAGTTTGATTTTTTATATAATTAATATATTAATACACTATATATTTTGAAGAGGGTTTCTGTGGTAGCTCAGATGGTAAAGAATCTGCCTGCAGTACAGAAGACCTAGGTTCTATCCCTGGGTCAGGAAGTTACCCTGGAGAAGGAAATAGCTACACTCCACTCCAGTATTCTTGCCTGGAGAATTTCTTGGACAGGGGAGCCTGGTGGGCTACAGTCCATGGGTTCACAAAGAGTTGGACACAACAGAGCAACTAACAGTTTCACTTTCACATATTTTGAAAATGATGTAGCTTTTGATTTATTGCTGTAATTACTATGCATTTATTTTTTAAAGTAAGTATAATCACAGGCACTATAATTATCCTTTAAAAAAATGTTTTTAGGATCCCAAAGAATATCTTCCATTTCTGAACACACTTAAGAAAATGGAAATGAATTACCAACGGTTCACTATAGATAAATACTTGAAACGGTATGAAAAAGCCATTGGCCACCTAAGCAAATGTGGTAAGTGTGAGGGTTAGTATATTTATTTCTGCTCAAATATTCTTTGGTAGGGTATAAATTGAAATCGATGTTAGTTTAGACAGGCTGGTTTCCGTTTCCACACCTAAAAGTGTTCACAACTGTGCCTGCAGACCTTATTTTTGTCAGTTTTGATAAGCTGGGGGTACAGTGGTGTCTGAGTGAGCTTGGGCAGCTGTCAGTATTGAAAAGCTGAGGGTACCGCAGATGTCTCCAAGTGAACTCGGGGAGCCCCATAGCTCAGATCCTTTTGAGTCGAGTGATCACCTTTGAAACTCACTTCCGTGTCTCAGAATCAAAATTGGCTGAGGCTCCATTCTTCTCGTGGTGTATGCAAACACCCTAAGGAGACCCAGCTTGTCTGAGTGGCCACGCCTCCTGTGCCCTGAAAGACATAGTTCTGACTGGCAGTCGGATGAAGTAGAGTCAGCATGATGCCGGGTGTTCCGTTCCACCCATGCCTGCCTGGTGCCGGAACCTTGGCCTTCAGCATTTATGATTTTTTCCTGAAGGCTGAGACAGGGACAAGAAGAGTCACCTGAGGTGCTTGCATTCAGGTCTGTCTTACTTGGAGAATCAGGTTCATCTGGGCTGGAACTCCGGTGTGTGTATATGGTTAATAAGCTCCCTAGATGATTCTTATTAAGAAGGTTGAGAAAACACTGGGCTGGATGGTCATTTCTCAGGGGCTGTGTAAAATTCCTTTTGAGCAGAACTCTGATCCCAATTAGTGCTTCTCAGATCTCAGAATCTGCAGCGGTGCTCATTAAAGTTCACATTCCTGCATTCTGTTTCTCTAGATACTCTAATTATGCAGGTCTTAAAAAGCTCCCTTGTTGATTTTATGTAAGGACCAGTGGTAGAGATGAAATCCATTATGCTTCACCAGTCTTAAGCTTGTGTGTGTATGAATCTTATTCCTGTAGGACCAGAGTACTTCCCAGAATGCTTAAACTTAATAAAAGATAAAAACTTGTATAACGAAGCTCTGAAGCTATACCCACCGAACTCGCAGCAGTACAAGGTATGTAACATGTGAAATGGGAGCTCCCGATTTCGCTTTGTGCTTCTGTTGGAAAGGGGTGAGGATCCTGTGTCCCGGACACTGTCCTTGGTTTCAAAGTTAATCTTCAAACTAATTACCCTTATCTTGAATTTATCCGAGAGAATGGCCCTCACCTGTTCTTCTTGTGAAGAAGTTGCTCAGGCCAGAAACCTAGGCATTGTCGCTGGATCCTCGTTGGAAATACCATGGGGGCTTCCATCCTGTCCCCTCCAGCCCGTCTTCACTGATCATCCTGAATAGTGCATCTTTCCCATATATTGCTGCATGAAGTTTAGTTTGTTTGTTTAAACAAACGTCTGTTTAGCTTTTCTCACACGCTAGATACTTCACTTCTCAGCTACATGAATTCTCACAACAACCTGATAGGTGTTGGGCAGTTTTTGAATGAGGAAGCACTTTGCCCAAGAACCTGTGATATGAAGCCCATGCCATCATCACCACCATTTTCAGTTTGTCCACAAATTGCACACATCTTTCTGTGATCTGGCCGCTGCCTTCTTTTGAGCATCGGCTGCCTCTGCCAGTCCTCTGCCTCCCCGCCCTTTAGCCCTCCTTGTCCTTCTAAACCCTCAGTTCTCCTCTATTGGAAAACCATTCCTGGATGCAGTGCCAAACACTGAGCTCCCAGCACACCTCATTCTTGACTTGGGGATGGCTTTTATCAATCTGCTCTGTACTGATTTTTTTCCCCACCAGGCTGTGGGTTCCCTTAAGGGCAGAGACCCCATGTTATATCCCTCTGTTTCCCTGCCTAATGCTGAGCTTGGGGAACAGAGAATTTGGCCAAAGGCTGCCTCTTGCTCTCATTTCCATTATCTTTTCCTCTCCTGCTCTCTCTCTGCTTCAGTCTTACTGGCCTTCTTGTTATTCCTACCTGTGTATTCCATACCCATTCCTGCTTGATTGCCATGGTGCCTTCTGTGTTCTTGGCATGGAATACTCTCCCCTAACTCTTCACATGGCTTTTCCTCACAGCCCTCTGAAATAGCATTCCCATCACTGTGTCTCTTTACCATTGTCTACCATTAAATTGTTGACCATATTGGCTTTATAAAGTATGTTCTCTTTCACCACCAGAACAGGGACTTGGTCGTTCTTGTTAGTGTTTTTTGTGTTTGGTTGGCTGGCTGGGGATTTTTTTTCCCTTGTTTTATTTTTTGCATTGCTGTCTTACTCCCACTGCCCAGAATAGTACTCAGTAATTATTGGTTGGATGAATAAACAGCATATCCTCGGTAAGGTTTTGAATGAAAAAAAAAGATTGAATTCACCAGTCATCCACAGGGTTTGTCCCAGGGGATTTCAAGTCTAATGACCGAGACAGCCTTCCTTGGAGATTTAAAACACACGCTACCACCTTTCCTCACTGACCCGGTGCCTCTTCCTGTCCCAGGACATCAGCATCGCTTACGGGGAACACCTGCTGCAGGAGCACCTCTGTGAGCCGGCGGGGCTCGTGTTTGCCCGCTGCGGCGCTCCGGAGAGAGCTCTCGGCGCCTTTGTGGCCTGCGGCAGCTGGCAACAAGCGCTCTGTGCAGCGGCCCAGCTTCACCTGACCGCAGAGCAGCTGGCCGGCCTGGGCAGGACTCTGGCAGGTAAACACGGTCGTTAAGGGTCTCCCAAACGAGAACTTCCTCTAAGGCTTTGTGTTTCGTTTGGAATTTTGGCAGATACCTGTAAGGCAGCACGCTTGGATGCTCTCTCACAGGCGCTGATAAAAATTAATTTGGAATGGCTCACTCGGTAGAGTAAGAGCTGGACCGCTCCAAGGGTCCAGCTACGGTGGCGCGACAGGGAGAGCGGCTCACGTGTCTGACAGCTCTGACAGGTCCTCCCACCGCGCAGGCCTGCTGTCTCTTCGGCAGTAGTTGAAGCTGGATTTTCTCCATGTCTGCGTTACAAGCTGGAGTCATGAGAGAACACTTAGCTTTTTTTTTTTTTAATGTGTATTTATTTTTATTAATATTCTTAGTTCCTTCAATGTGTCAGGTCTTAGTTGTGGCACGTGGGATCTCTAGTTGTGGCCTGTGGGATCTAGTTTCCTGACCAGGGACCACACCTGGGCCCCCTGCATCGGGAGTGCAGAGTCTTAGCCACAAGAGCACCAGAGAAGTCCCAGCAACCCTTAACTTTTAAGTTGGCAATGACCTGGCTAACCCTCCTTCTCCACCTCATCCACCAAAACTCACTCTTATAGGTACACTTGGTACAGTGTAGCTGGGAAGCCAGGTGTCCTATAAGAATGTAAAGATGAATTTTGGGATGGAGCCATTTCAAATACAGACTAGATTGTTGGAGAACATAATGGCAGTTTTCAGAAATGAGGCCAAATGGATAAGCAGTCCAAAAGCGGAGCCAGTTTAGCTGTTTCAGGATGTGAAACCTGAACCAGAGGCGAGGCTATTGCAGAGTCTGATTTCTTGGAGTGGAGTGGCATCCCCAGAATGCCCAGGAGCAGAGACAAGTGGGGCTCTGGCCCTCTCTGCCATGCTTGAAGTGAGTGGCTGGTATACTTTCTCCCTAATTTTTCAAGAGTCTTGAAAATATTGTTTTGATTTCCCTCAAAACAGTCCTGAAAAAAATTTCAAATTATAGTCTGTTTAAATGTACAAACATATTCTATTTAGTTATTTCACTATTTTCCCCCCCCATGGAGTTAAAAAAAAAAGTGCGAGATTATGACTTTTCTTTTTCTGGTTATTAGATGGGCTTCCCTGGTAGCTCAGCATGTTGGTAAGCCCTTTCAATTTCCAAGCTGAAGTCTTTTTGCAGGTGTTGAGAAGTCCGTATTTGAGTTCTGTTAAAACTGTTCATTCTGGCTCCATTGATACTTCTGCTCTAGAAACTTGTTATTTGTAGCTTATACTGTGTACCCCCGCTATGTTCTTGGGGTCTGTTATCTTACATTGTTTGCGAATGTTAGCTTCCTGTTTTTCATGCCTTATAGTGCAGTCTATCTAGTTTTCCCAGATGTTTAGCAGAAAAAGGTGGAGAAGAGAGTGGTGAAAGACTCACACAAGGTGAGTCACTTCATTTGTGCATTTAACTTAGGCAGTTTACACAAGTCACCAAAAGAGAGAAAAGACAGCTGTTTAATGGAGGTGACTCTTCCTGGTTTTGTAAATGATGATGTGCCCTGGGATTAGCATGAAATGGAAGATATGAATCCACCAGCCCCTTAGTTAACTTTGGGTTCTGTGTGACTCTCGTCGAGGCACAATCCCACTCAACTGGACCAAGAGTAATTCTCAAGTCTAAAGGTACTGCCGCACACCCCTGACAAATGCCAGCTACCCCTATTTAGTGCTCAAAGAAAGAGCAGCATCTTCCTAAGAGGAAGAAATGGATTAGTGAGAGGGCTAGGTCAGTCATCCATATGAGCGCCTTTGTAAGCATTTTTTCATGAATGATTTTGACTATATGTGGGTTTCACATTCCATGCTAAATTTAGATTTTAACTGCCACTTTAGGATAGGACTCTGGTATTCCTGCCTATATCTCTCATAGAAATTCACAAAGTATTAATACTTTGCTTGATGCAAAGAAGACATAATGCCGTAGGTGGCTCGGTGGTATAGAATCTGCCTCCCAAAGCAGGAGATGCAGGTTAGATCCCTGGGTCAGAAAGATCCCCTGGAGGAGGAAATGGCAACCCACTCTAGTATTTTTGCCCGGAAAATCCCACGGACAGAGGAGCCTGGCGGTCTGCAGTCCATGAGATTGCAGAGAGTCGGACATGGCTGAGCACACGCATCAAAGACATAATAATGAAGCATATCAGCAAAAAAATGGTTAGCTCTGTCTTACCCAGTGCTTCACAAACATGCTTGCCCTGAGAATGGTTTCTTGGTGCTGCCTTTCACTGTTCTTTGAAAAATCTTGGGGAACACTTTTGAAAATGCTATTTTAAAGCAGCTCATTTTGAGTGTATACTCTGTGGAGCTCAGTCTCCAATATGTAGGAGACCATTTTGATTTAAATAGTACCACTGAAAACCATTTCAACTTGTGTTTTGGTAATGCTGATCTTAGCCAACCATGAGAGTCAAATGCTTATTATTGTCTTTGCAGAAAAGCTAGTTGAGCAGAGGAAGCACAGTGATGCCGCCACAGTTTTGGAACAGTATGCTCAGGTAAACTCAGTTCTTCCCTTCTAATCGCACCCCTACAACACACACACACCAAGTAATTATTTCTCATTTGTACCTTAGCAGTCATGAAAATGAAAGGCACCGTGGGTATTTAGGAAATCCAGAGATAGTATTTCCCTTGAAGGTCTTCCATCTTCCCTACTTGACTTGGAAATCTAAATTCAGTATATCTCTAAATGATTGTAATTTCTGTGTGGTAGAATACCAAAGAACTCTAATATGCACTAGTGGCTTGACCTTGGTGGAAAGTAGAAATTAAATCTTAAGGCAGTTATATTTTGTATATTAACATACCAAAGTAGAAACAATGAGAAAAGACCCTTCTAAACCAAAGTGATTGAACTCGAGACCCTTTTTCTGCTTTCACTCCCATTGTCTCTCTTGGAAATGTCTCTTACCTCAGGCAGCTTTTTAGGTTCCAGTTTTCCAGCAGATTATAAAGTATCTGTACCAGCTTTTGATAGAACTGTAGATTTATTTTGAAAATAGTAAATCCATGCATTGTCATGGGCCACAGACTCAAAGGACACAGATATACAAATGTTACCAGGGATTCCTTCCTTCTAGAGTTTTGGCCTTTGATGAGAAAGTGTTGTTACAGTTGTTACTAGCAGGCACCCTTGCATAACAAAATTATGCTTTTATAATTCATTGTCTTTTGTGTAATAAGGATGAGTGAAAGAAGGTAACTAAAATTTGATATCACTAGATCCTAGAAAAAGAATATCGTGATTCAACTGAAAACATTAAGCTATATCCTGCTTAAGATGGTTAATTAAATGGATGGGATGCACACTTGTGATTTCTACCATTTCTTTTGATTGTTAGCATTTCCGTCTCTGGTCTCATTACCCGTCTGTCCTTGCATGTTGTCTCTTTTTAAATTTGAGGTGTTATCATATTTATCATACTCATTTTTTAATTCCCAGCCTCATAATCTCAAGATACCTGCCATATCAATGTCAGGTTCTGATGTTTGCTCTGACTCTTCAAATTGCATTTTTATCCCTTTTTTAAAATGCCTTGTAATTTTTTTGTCAAAAGCCTAATGTGATACCTGGGTAAAAGGAAATTTGATCAGAAGGCCTCTGGTGGCTTGGCGATGAGGCTGGGGTTTGGGTAGGAGGAGAAGTGTTCTCTAGCCTCTGAGAGTGTGCTTCAGCTGTGCACTTCCCTAGGGCTTGGCATTCTTTTTTCGACCCTCAGTAGGACAGGAAAGTTAGAGTGGGCCAGAGTTGGGTGTTTCCCTGCCCCCCACCTTGGGGGTCCTAGTGAAACCCACTTTGACTAGGCTCTGGCAAAATACTTTCTCTTGAGGGCAGGTCTTGTGAAAATCCGCCTGCTTTGGTGTATTTTCGCATGTCTCCTTTTTCCTTCCCTCTGCTAGAAATACGAGGATATTTCCTCGTATTTACTATGAGAAGTTCTCTTAGGGCTCCTGGAGGTAAAAATTCACAAAAGTGTAGCATCCCCCTAAGTATGGACCCCTGTAGAGTTTTTAACTCTTAGTCTTGTCTACAGTGAGTGATGCTAGCTAGAGAAGTTTAGTCTTCCACCCTGTGTGTGATGTTTGCTAGTTTTTGGCAGAGGGGTTGTTTGTTGAGTTGATGTAAGAACCTGGTAAGGCTCTTGTTGGATTTGGCAAACTACAACCTGGGGGCCAAAGCTAGCTGACCACCTGTTTTGTAAATAAAGTTTTACTGGAACATAGCCTCACCAATTGTTTACACGTTGTGTGCAGCTGCTGTTGCACTTAAAACCACAAGAGTTTGAGGACTTGTAACAGTCTGTCCCAGAAAGTCTAAAATATTATCCAGAGTGAAGTAAGCCAGAAGGAAAAACAACAATACAGTATACTAACGCATATATATGGAATTTAGAAAGACGGTAACGAGAACCCTGCATGCGAGACAGCAAAAGGAATGCAGATGTATAGAACAGTCTCGTGGACTCTGTGGGAGAGGGCAAGGGTGGGATGATATGGGAGAACGGCATTGAAACATGTTAATCATCATATGTGAAATCAATCGCCAGCCCAGGGTTGATGCTCGGGGCTGGTGCACCGGGATGACCCAGAGAGAGGGAATCAGGAGGGAGGAGGGAGAGGGGTTCTGGAAGGGGAACACATGTATACCCATGGCAGATTCATGTCAGTGCATGGCAAAACCAACACAATAATGTAAAGAAAATTAAAATTAAAAAAAATATATTAACTGTCTATCTTTTTTTGGAGAACAATTGCCAGTCCTTGCCCTCTTGGGTTGAGAAACTTCTCTTCTGTTTCTGGTTCTGAGAGTTTTTATCATGAGCAGGTATTAAATTTTGCCAAATGACTCTTAAAATGAAGATATGTTTTTTTACTTTTAGACCAGTGATAGGGTGAATTGCATTGACTTTGACTTTGTTTCTTTTTTTTCCTTCTTTTTTATTGAAGTATAGTTGATTTACAATGTTGTGTTAATATACAGGAAAGGGTTATATATATGTATAACCCTTGATCATGTACCCTATATATATATTTTCATATATATATGAAAATATATATATTTTCATATATATGTAGGATACATGATATATATATATATAATATATACACATACATATATATATAGGGTACATGATCAAGTTTTTAGTGGTAAGGATGTAAGCATCACAAATGGTTAAAGACTGTAGAATATACAGATGTTTATTAAACTTATTTCAGTTTTTTAATAGGTTTGAAGTTGTTTGAAATACAAAGAGAAAAAAATAAGCATTAAAAGAGAACAAAAGGTTTGGAAGGTTACTGTTCTAGTCTACCCTCTTTTCACAGTGTGGTCTTGTTTATTTAGGAGCCCCCCTAAATCTCCTGACTCAGACTTGGAGATACAGCTGGGGAAATGGGCATTTCTAACAGTCTCTCTCGTGGTTTCAGTGCTCAGGGGTGTAGAGAGGTGATGCTGACCTTGTGTTTTGTGGTCATTTCCAGAATTGACACCCCTTGTTTGTCTTTTGCATCAGCGTTTATCGAGCATCCGCTCTAGGCCAGACCCTGTGCTGAGAACTGGGACTGTGGGCAGTAGAGGCAGCCCTCTGGGCGGTTTTGCAGTTTGATAGGGTGGCGTCTGACACGCTTGCCCCATTAGCCTGTTGTCTTCCTGATGTTCCCTTGTCAGGACCACGAAGAAGCTGTGCTGGTGCTCTTAGAAGGAGCTGCCTGGGAAGAAGCTCTGAGACTGGTAAGAGGACGTCAGAACTCTCCCCTGCCTGAGGTGCCAAGTAGAACGCACGCTGTGCAGGGAAGACAGTGTCATCGGAGTCCCTGGTGTTCTGAGGCTTCTGAGGTTTGGTAGACGTAGTTCAGGTTCTGGTCTGAGGACAAGTTAGTGCTTTTTAAACCATTTTAATAACTTTTTCTTGTGATGTGTGGAATTAGTCCTCTAAATGTGAAATGTTACTGTTTTTTACTGAAACAATTTGGGTTTTGTTTGGCTGCCTTGTAGGCCTGCTCCTCTGGAAAATATCCTGGTCACCTCTGAAAGTGATTCATTTCCTAGCATCTTAACTTTCCAGGGACTTGAAGTTTTCCTGCCTAAAATTACCTTATTTTTCCTTTTAGGTACACAAATATAACAGACCAGATATTATAGAAACCAACATAAAGCCGTCCATTTTAGAAGGTGAGGGTTGTATTTTAGAAAGAATTCCTGATTTGGAAGTATCAAGATGGGGAGGAGAGGGAGACAGGCGAGAACTATCTTTGCTGTTAAATCCTTTAATCATGTCAGTGATGAAAGAACGCATTTTGAGTCCATCAGAGTTCTCCACTGGGTGAGATAATTGAATTCTGACCATGGTTTTTAAAATGTGCTATGTTAAATGGGCTTCCAGTGGTAAAAAATTTGCCTGCCAATACAGAAGATATGGGTTTGATCCCTGGGCCTGGAAGATCCCCCTAGAGAAGAAAAATGACAGCCCACTCTAGTATTCTTGCCTGGGAAATCCCATGGATGGAGGAGCCTGGGAGGCTACAGTCCATGGAGTCACAAAGAGTTGGACAGACTTAGTGTCTAAACAGTAGTGACAATGCTATTAAATAGTCACACATGAAATATTTGAATGTTAAAAACCTCTGAGTAATATACAACTAAAAATTTTTGCATTGGGGAATAGTTGTAAACTTGCATACGAACTATTAGATAGTATCGTATCAAATGGTTTATTTTCTGCATTTAATAATTGTATTGTGATTATATACATAATATCCTGATTCTTAAGAGAGAGCTGCCAAAGTGTTTGGGAGGGAAGGATCGTATCTGTAACTTCCTCTCAAAGGGTTCCACAAAAATAGGTGTGTGTGTGTGAGAGAGAGAGTGGAGAGAGAAACAGGAAGCCAAAAATAGAGAATAATGTTAATAATTGATAAATCTAAGTGAAGCATGTGTATATGTGTCTGTGTGTATTCATTGAACTGTTGCAACCTTTATGTAGGTTTGAACTTTCAAAATAAAAATTTTTTTATAATAAAAAGTAGGGCTTTTCCTGTGTCCATGTGGTTAAGACCGCTTCCAATTCTGGGAGCACAGATTCAATCTGTTGTCGAGGAACTAAGATCCTGTATGGTGCCTGGCATGTCCAAAAAAATAATAAAAATGAAAAGGACCTTTGCAGGTTAATCAATAACAGATGAGGGTTAATCAGTTCTGGAATACTCTGTGTACATCATAATTCCTTAAATGCAAAGTGTAAGAATAGAATGTCAGTTTGACGTATAGAAATCTTTGGGAGCAGAGGTTGATTTTAAGCCCTGCACAGTCTACCCTGTAAGTAATGTCTAACCTTTCTGACGTTAACATGCGTTCACATTCTTACCCTGTCTGCTCTCTACTACCCTGTCCAACTTAAAACTGGGAGAGTTCTCTGTATCATTCTCTTTACGTACTCCTACCTAGGTCCTGGAAGCATCCTTCTAGCTCACTCTTAACTTGAATTTTTCTCCACTAATGAGAACCTAGAAAAATGCTGACAATTCATCAGCAAAGACCTAATACTTATAAGGCCTTTTTCCTATAAGGCCTTTCGTGACTTTCCTCCTATTTTTGTTAATAGCTTCCTGTACATGCCTTTTACTTTCCAGTCCTCTCTTGGGTTAGATATTAAAGACTCTTATTCAGGTGATTTTACAAGTTTAGTGGTAGAGCATTTTCTAGGATGATGTTGATGAACTTTAAGATCTTGAATCTCAATCTCTGGTTCATTCTCTGAAAGCAATGTTGGTTAATTCTCAATTGAATTTAAAGAAAAAAGTCTTACTTGAAAAACTTAATAACTTGTTTTGTTTTCATTAAGCTCCAACTCCCTTGTTAACCCTTCACTCTAGTTTTTTCTCTTTGCTTAAACATGTTTAAATTATTTTCCATCTGCACCCTCAGCCCAGAAAAATTATATGGCATTTCTGGACTCTCAGACAGCCACATTCAGTCGGCATAAAAAACGTCTGTTGGTGGTGCGAGAGCTCAAGGAGCAGGCCCAGCAGGTTCACCTGGGTGAGTGCCTTCCTGAAGACAGTGAAGCTTGAGGGTGATGGGGGACAGTGTCACGCTTTGTCTTATTAGCCATTTACTGTGCCTCCTGCAGTGTGGTTACTGCGCCAAGTGGAAGTCTGAGGCCTCTGTGAAGGGCATGTGTGTGTCTTTGTCAAGGGTACTAGGGAGGGTTCGAGGGCAGAATCAAGCATGAATGGGAAGAGGTCTGCCAAACGTTCCCCACTCCCCCAGCCCGAGGAACCGACTACAGTATTTACAGAATGAAATCTGTAAATTTCCTCATCTCCAGAAGTTCCTTTGCTTTAAGAAAAGTATAAAGAAGTTTGGTAAAGTGCTAGCTTACAGTAGTAAAATTGTATTTAGTATCTGTTGGTGACTAGTACATAGGTTTTAGTCTGTTGAGCACAAGGAGAACACCTTTTTTTTATTGGAGAATAGTTGATTTACAGTGTTGTGCCAGTCTAGTGACTCAGTTGTACACATTTGTGCCATATTTTAAATCAACTTGGTACCAGTTTTCGTACCTCACCAGAGGTGACCTGGATAACTATGGTTCATTTACCCCACTGAAGGTTAACCTTATCTGCAGGGAGTTTTCAGTTCTGTGTCTGGTTCTTCTTTTCTAGATGATGAAGCACCCCATGGTCAAGAGTCAGATCTCTTCTCTGAAACCAGCAGTGTCGTGAGTGGCAGTAACATGAGTGGCAAATACACTCAGAGTAACTCTAGGATATCAGCGTATGTATCATGTTTGTTCAGCACACTGACCATTCCCTGGGTGTGTGGAGAGAGTACAAGTGAAGAGGTCAGTTTCCCACCAGGACAGTGCGGCAGGAGCAGGAGGACATTCCTCAGTGCCCTGTGGAAGTTGCATAAAGACCTTCCCAGCATATCTAAGAGATTAGACTTGACTTCAGAATGTTTTCTGCTGCAGCTTCATGGCCTATGTGTTTGCCCGTTGCTAATATGGCACTTACACTGGGTACTCAATTTGTGTTTAACATCTGATTTTATTCATGTAACAAATATTAAGCGGCTATATGTAATGTGTAGGCACTGAAAAACTAGAAAGATTATAAAGAAAAGGGATTTCACACTTCTTCAAAATTCAGTTGGTCACACGTATTTACTGAACTAGTTGTAGTGGATATTACAGAAACCTTTAAAAGAGATGTGAATTAATAAGAATCTGTAGACTTACTTGGGAAACAGAAAACAATGCATGATGATATATTTACACCAAATGATGTTTTAGGAATTTAGAGTGGACATCTGTGAGATTGGGTGGGATAATCAGAAACTGCAAGGAAGTCACCTCGACTGGGCTTTTGAGAGTTGGGGTGAGAGTGATGAAACAAATGGCATAATTAAAGACTAATAAGGCAGGAAAGAATGTGAGGTTCATTTATATATTTTATGATATTCAAATTCCAATCTGATATGTCTGTCTTCTTACTTAAATTTAATTTTCCTTTAAATTTATTTGGTTTTTACTTCAAAATTAAAGCTGGTTGTTCTCATTGTTCCAGCTCTGATTATCAAATATAATATCATTTTATTCTGTATCTTAATCAAAACTTCAAGGCTAGGCATCACTTTTTAGGGCTTTCCTTATTATTTCCTGCCTTTTCTCTCTAGTTGAATTTTATGTATCATTTTAACATCTTCACCATTTTCCATAAAATACAAGTATCATCTGTTTATACCCTGGTTTCCCAAAAAGGTGGTGACCATAGTTATTGGTACATTCCTTTTAATCTGCTGAGCACAAAGATAGCCCTCCTCTTTTTCTTTATTGAAGCATAATTGGTTTACAGTGTTGCGACAGTCTCAGCTGTACAGCAGAGTGATTCAGTTATACACATATATACATTCTTTGTTTGTATTTTCTTCCATTATGGTTTATCACAGGATATCGAATATAGTTCCCTGTGCTCTACAGTAGGATCTTGTTTGTTCATTCTAAATGTAATACTTTGCATCTGCCAGCCCCAAACTCACAGTCCATCCATCTGCCTCTCCCTCTCCTCCCCTTGGCACCCACAAGTCTGTTCTCTATGTCAGAGTGTTTCATAGATAGGTTCATTTGTGCTGTGTTTTAGATTCCATGTATAAATGATACCGTATTTCTTTCTCTTTCTGACTGACTTCACTTAATTTGCAAATCTTAGCTGCATCCGCGATACTGCACATGGCACTGTCCTTCTTTTTATGTCTGAGTAGCACTCCGTTGTGTATATGCATCACGTCTTCTTTATCAAGTCATCTGTCAGTGGATCTTTGGATGGTTTCCATGTCTTGAGGCTATTGTGAATAATGCTGCTGTGAACATAGGGGTGCATATATCTTTGTGGATTAAGAGTTTTCTCCAGATATATGCCCAGGGGTGGGATTGCTGGATCATATTGTAATCCTGTTTTTAATTTTCTGAGGAGCCTCCATACTGTTTTCCATAGTGGCTGTACAAACTTCCATTGCCACCAACAGTATAGGAGGGTTCCCTTTTCTGCACACCCTCTTCAGCATTTGTTATTTGTGGACTTATTAATGATGACCGTTTTGACTGGTGCCAAGTGGTACCTCACTGTAGTTTTGATTTGAATTTCTGTAATAATTACTGATGTTGAGCATCTTTTCACATGCTTGGTGGCCATCTGACTGTATGGGTTTTTTTGGCGAAACATCTGTTAAGATCTTTAGCCCATTTTTTGATTGGGTTGTTTGTTTTTCATTGTTGAGTTGTATGAGCTGTTTGTGTGTTTTGGAAATTAAGCCCTTGTCCATTCCATCATCTGCAAATATTCTTCTCCCATTCCATAGATCGTTTTCATTTTTTTTTTTTCATGGTTTCTTTTGCTGTGCAAAAGCTTTTAAATCTGTTTACTTTTGTTTTTATTTCTATTGCCTTGGGAGACTGACCTAAGAAAGCGTTGGTACAATTTATGTCATAGAATGTTTTGCCTATCCTCTCTTCTGGGAGTTTTATGGTGTCATGTCTTAATTATGTGTAAGTCTTTAAGCCACTTTGAGGTTATTTCTGTGTACAGTGAGAGGGTATGTTTTTACTGCATCTGTTTACATGTGGCTGTCCAGCTTTTCCAACACCAGTTGCTGAAGAGACTTATTCCCGTTTTATGTTCCTGATACTCTTGTAGAAGATTAATTGATAGTAGGTGTTTAGGTTTATTTCTAGGCTCTCTCTTCAGTTCCTTTGGTCTATATGTCTGTTTTTGTGCCAGTACCATGCTGTTTTGATTCCTGTAGCTCTGTAGTATGTCTGAAGTCTGGGAAGGCTATGCCTCCTGCTTTGTTCTTTTTCTTCAGAATTTGCTTCAGCAGTTCTAGATCACTTATGGTTCCATAGAATTTGGGGATTATTTGTTCTAGTTCTGTGAAAACTGTCTGGGGTCGTTTGATAGGGATTGAATTACATCAGTAGATTGCTTTGGTAACATGGCCTTTTAACAGTGTTAATTCTTGTAGTCCAAGAGCATGGGATTTCTTCCCATATCTTTGAATCATCTTCAATTTCCTTTCTTAATGTTTTATAGTTCTCAGTGTATGAGTCTTTAATCCTCTTAATCAGGTTTATTCATAAGTATTTTGTTTTGGGGACTGCGATTTTGAAAAGTATTGTTTTTTTACATTCCCTTTCTGATATTTCATTGCTGTTATAAAGAAATGCAGCCAGTTTCTGATGTCATGCTTTTATCTTGCTACTTTGCTGAATTCATTTATCAGATCTAGAAGTATAAAAAGTGGAGTCCTTAGGGTTTTCCAAATATAGTATCATGTCATCCCTATCTAATGACAATTCCTAATGACCTTTCGTTTCTTTTTCTTTTCTGATTGCTGTGGCTAGGACTTCCAGCACTGTGTGGAAGAGAAGTGCTGGGAGTAGGCATCCTTGCCTTGTTTCAGATTTTAGTGGGAAGGGCTTAAGGAGAGCCCCTTTTAAAACATCCCTAATTTCTGACAGGCGATCCTCTAAGAATCGGCGCAAAGCGGAACGGAAGAAACACAGCCTCAAGGAGGGGAGTCCACTGGAGGATGTGGCCCTTTTGGAGGCACTGAGTGAAGTGGTGCAAGGGACTGAAAAGTTGAAAGGTATATTTTCAATACTGATGATTCTTGCCCACACAAAAACCATAGTAAATACGTCACTTCAGGGCACATTTGTAAAACAAAACTTCTCAGCTGGTAGCCCAGAGGCCTTTCTCATTGGCATTCACCCACCCAAGATGTGAAGGACATCCATCCTTGAAGTCAAAAAGTTTACCCAAAGCCACACAGGGCCTAAACCTGTTAAGCAGGTTTGCCCTGGGATGAAACTAAAGGTTAAAATCCAGTCCATCCCCTTTACCTGCTACATCGTGGATTTAGGAATAAGTCTTATTGGTCTGGAGAAAGACATCTATCTTTCTATTTGGCCTTTCGGGAACTTCCCTGGGGGCTTCCCAGATGGGGCTAATAGTAAAGAACCTGCCTGCCAATGCAGGAGACATGAGCAAGACAGGTTCATCCTAAGTTGGGAAGATCCCCTGGGGGAGGGCGTGGCAACCCTCTCTGGTATTTTTACCTGGAGAATCCCCCTGGACAGAGGAGCCTGGCGGGCTGCAGTCCATAGAGTCACAGTCGGACACGACCAAGGTGACTTAGCACACGTGCCTGCATCACTGAATCAGGACAAGGACTGAGGAGACGCTAACTCCCTGTTTGGGCTGCCATGGATTTGTTTTCCTTTTGTAGTAGATATGTTGAATTATTCTAACTTTGGAGGAGAAAGAAGAAAATGTGGAAGATATTGTGTGATATTAGGTATTTTTTGCTTGGGAAAGAATCTCTGTTAGGATTCTACCAATGGAGCTGGTATTACAACTTAACCACTCGCTCAAATTTCTTCTTTCTAGATGAAATATGCCATATTTTAAAGATGCTCTTTCTCTTTGAGTTTGATGAGCAAGGAAGGGAATTGCAGAAGGCCTTTGAAGATACTCTGCAGTTGATGGAAAGGTCACTTCCAGAAATTTGGACTCTCACCCCCCAGCAGAGTTCAGCTACACCTGTAAGTTGTCCTCAAAATCAGAATGTGCTTTTCTTGTTCAAATCACTTTCACAGGGACTTTCCCTGGTGGTCCAGTGGCTAAGACTTCATGCTCCCAAGGCAGGGGGGCCCCGAGTTCAATCCCTGGTCAGGGAACTAGATGCCTTATGCTGCAACTAAAGATCCTGCATGCTGCAACTAAGACCCAGCACAGCCAAATAAATAAATAATATTAAAAAAAAAAATCACTTAAACAGATTATTACTCTCATAGTGTCTTAACAGTCAAAGCAAAAGATTTTCCTTTTCTTAAAACATACTATACCATAGTTAAATTATCTTAGCAAGCTGTTGGTAAGAAGATTTTACGATTGACCGCGTAGTTCATAGCACACCTTGGCCTGGGTTAAGTTTGCTTTTAGTTCTCTTTTCCCCATGACACCACTGTCATGGAGAAGATGGGAGGCAGATGGTTGCCCCTGACTGTCAGTGAAATTGTTAAGGGTCTACCAGAATTGGCCCCTCACCTCTCTGTTCACACTTATGGACGGGATCTGAAAGCCCAGATAATCGCGGTAAATTTGACTTGTCACCTTTGTGTTGTTATAACATGATTACTAATTATGTTAAAGCTGTTTGTGTCCCATCAAGAATTCTGATGTTTTGTCATCTATTTATTGTTTAATAAATTTGGAACTGGTTAACCTAGTCCTAGAGGACCAAAAAGGCAGAAGGGGAACACAGAGAAGGAACATGGAGATGGTACGTGTGGGCAGCAGTTTATACCCACCTAAGACTGGAAGAACAAAAGGAAGAGTTTGGGGTTCTTAGAATCTGGACGCTTGGAGGTGGGCCTTGCAGAGCTGGTTCTTGAAGCTTCCTGAAGCAGGGGCAGCCATCTGGTGCTGATGTTTCTGAGGGGGCAGATGAGGCTGGTTCAGAGTATATAGAAATAAATGGAAACTGGAGTGAACAGATGCTTGGGGTAAAGAGCCACTGTTGAATGAAAGCAAGCAAACGAAGGAACAGATTCCATCTCCTTCCTCCATCCAGCCTCAGCCTGTCCCTATGTTGAGTGCTCTTGTTGGAGAATAACAGCCATCAGAGGAGAGGGATTTTCTCAGGCCCACAGTCCCAGCATCACAAGCAGTGCATGGAAGGGTGGGTTTGGAGTTGAGACAGAGGTCGAAAGTCTTATGACTTACGAAATACATAAGCTTACTGGGTCTTGATTTCCTCAGTTATAAATGGGAATAATATTCTCTGGTATACTTCACTGAATGTTTTGAAGGATCTATGACAAGGTAGATATCAAAGCATTTAAAGGAAAAAACTATAAAGGCATCTAAGAATTAGCCTCCCATAAACACTTGAATTTACTATTACTATGTTAGGTATTTCCCAGAAGAAATGTGATCATCTTCAAAACTTGTGATATTGAAGCTAACAATTTATAATGCCTCCCCAGGCCCTCTCTTATTCTCATCTATTCAGATCATATTAATGCCTAAGATACCACTTTGGGAGTCTTTTAGGGGAAATGACAGGAAAATTGTGTTTTTGCTCTGGTTGGTAAAGCACGGTAACTCACGTGTATGGGATACCATGGGGCATGGGGCAGCGCTTTGAGCGTGTGACATCTGCTGGGCGTGCACCAGGAGGGCACGCAGGGCAGAGTGAAAGCAAGGCAGAGGGTCTGGCATGTGCCCGCTGAGGCTCTTGCAGGCGTGGGATTCCTATGAAGTCTCTCGTTCACCTTGAACACACGTGGAGTTTGCATTCTCCTCCGTTTTGTGTACATAATTATTTTAATGTAAAAATTCTCACAAATCTTTGAGCACAGTCTGATGCTCTGTGTATTCTATAATGTGTTATTGTACCCCCTCCCCCCAGGGTGTGGGTCACTCATTTGGAAAGGACCAGGCATTTATCGCTGAGCTTTTCCTTTTCTGTCTTCCCCCTGTCATTACCTTGTTCTTCTGGTAGACAGGCGATATCAAGCTCTGAATGGAGACAGGGGAAACTGGCAAATTAAAATCACATATATGTTTGATTCCATAATGAAAATGAAAGGCTACTTACTGCTGCAAAGGTATTTGCAGTCATCAGAAAAGTATAAAATAATCTTTGCTGATTCAGTCTACTTTCTACTTAGGTTCTCGGTCCCAATTCTACGGCAAATAGTATCATGGCCTCTTACCAACAGCAGAAGACTTCAGTTCCTGTTCTTGGTTAGTATTTTTCTCTCTAAGTTATTATAGTACTAAGCAGAAGAAATACATTTTTGTAAATGTTGAGGTTAGTAGTATAAGGAGAGATTGGGGAGTCACTGCAATTTTTCCTCTGTTCTAAGACTCTATCTTTAGTAAAATCAGTTTAATGCCTTTAGTGTTAGGAACCTGGTTTGGGGGATGAGAGATCCAGGGTAACATTAAATGTATCATTTTTTAAAAACTTGTTTTGACATGCAGTGGCATATATGCATCCATACAGGCACATCACAGTTGAAGTTTGAGTCTGTTTGCACGTACATTTTAAGAATTCTTCTGAATCATCATTTTTTGGCTCTTGACAGTCTTGCATTGTGTCTTGGGGACACAATGAAAGAAATTTCTTAGGGACACAAGGAATTTTCACATTTCTTGCTGAAGAGCTGGACCTTTTAGTCATCCTTAGGATTAATAGTATAATTTGAAAACAGATCCAAAGAAGATTATCATTTCATCTGCCTTTCCTATTGAATTATACCTAAAATGTTTCTGTTTATTTTTTGGGGTGGGGGTGGAAATGATTCTCATCAGTTAGGTTACATATTCCTCAAAGTTAAAAACCCTAAAGGCTTTCCTTTCAAAGTTGGTTAAAAACAACTTTTGACAGATCAGTTTGGTGCCAAAGTATTTGCCCTTCACGTGGACCATTCCCGCATAGTAACTTCTTTTCAGCTTTGAAAAGTTGGCGGTTACTGTGGCTGCTGTTTGCATTTCTGGCATGTGACGGGCAGCATTCTGAAAGTTTTTCTTTTAAATGCTATATTGTGTTAGCATTTTGATGACATTTGGGGTGGGCTTTGTGAGAGCCACGTCAGGTTTAACTTCAATGGTATATTTTGCTACCAGGTATATACTGACCACCTTCTGTACCAGCTGAGCTCATATATCCAGACAGTTAACTGCTGTACCCCTAGGTCCCCTTCTTCCTGGAGGCTGGCAGGCTGCTTTTGGTGTCAGTCCCAAAACACACACTTATTTCTGAGATGCTCACATTTCATCTCAGACTAGAGGCTGTTTGGTAGTTGTTTAGTTGGTGGTGTCTATCCAGTTGTGGTTTCTTGCCCCTGTTTTCCTCACTGCTGGCTTGATGCTGGCCTTCAGGTCAAGTCCAGTCACGTACCTTTCCCTAGGGTGGTCTAGTTGGCTTTCTCAAAGAGCACTTTCATTTCCCAGCTGAGCCTTAAAGACTTTAAAATTTTTGCGGCTGCTCATTGTCAGCAGTGTCCAGATTTGTATTATGTATTATCAGCTCATTATGTGTATCACCTGTGTCCCTGTGTAGGAACACTGGTGTAGGCTGTATAGGAAAGGGGACGTTCTCATACCCAAAGAGGGGCAGAGTTAGTGCCACTCAAAGATCCCTCACCTGCCCCTCCCCAGCTAACAGGGTAGGGGAGCAGTGACCTGAAGGGGCATTTTCTGATTGTTTCATGTTTGCCATACCATGTAGTCCCACACATGTTGATTCCAGGTCTTTCGAAAATGGAATCCATTTCATAAAATGGATTCATTTTTTACCGGAGTAGTGCTTAAATCATAGACCAGTTGGACTTGTTACGGTTGATAGCAAAATTGCTTTGACTACCAAAAGATAAAGAGAAGTCCTTGGAAAAATCGATAAAAGTCCTCAAAGTATTTTTATGAAATGACTTTCTTTGTGCTATGAAATTCAAACCTGGAAATATGCGAGATGTCATGTCTTGCCATCATACAGTCTGTCAGAATAGTTTCTTTCCTGCCAATAAGTCATTATGTGGTACTGATACTAAGAAAGAGCATCTTTACATATTTTCTCATGTCTCTACTTACTATTTACTATTCCTACTTAAATAACTCCATAAATGTAGCTGAAAGAAGGCCTGGAAGTTTTATCTGACAAATTTTCTCCAACTATCACCTGCCTCTTGTAGTTATTTATTTTTTAAGCAGGGACATTTTTATTGACCACTGTGCTTGTAAAAATTCTCATGAAGTCTTTTCTGTCCATTAGCTTTACTTCCTGAATACATGCCACCAGTTTTTTGACTCTTAAAATTGAGGTAAATTTTACATACAGTGAAATGTCCAGATCTTCTAAGTGTATAGTTTGATGAAATTTAATATGTGTATACAGCCCTGTCACCACTACAACCATCACCCTCTCCCATTTGAAATACAAAATATTCTCTCACTTTGAATCCGTTAGTGGGCATTTTTTTCTTTAACCCTCTCACCTGCCTGAAGTTGAAATGGAGTTCCTCTTCTTGGCGCAGGGCCTCTAGGCTGTGTTTGCTCTGACCAGGAGGTTGTTAGGGTCACACGAGCATTAACTCTGCTTCTGAAGCTCATCCTGTAGGTGCAAAGCCCAGTCACCTCGTTTTGTCTTAGAGTGATTGCCTCAGCTCCCACCAACAGGAAAGTGTGTGTCTGTTACAATTTCTCTTTCCTTTCTTTTAGATGCTGAGCTTTTTATCCCGCCAAAGATCAACAGAAGAACCCAGTGGAAACTGAGCCTTCTAGATTGACTGTGACCTCAGCTAGGAGACTCTGGCAGAGAAAGCTGTCTTCCTTCTATTCCTCACTCCTTGAGGCCTGGCTTTGGAAACTGGGAAGAGAAGACCATCTACCTTAGCACTGGGGAGAGCTGCTCTGTACAGCAGACCTCGGCGGACACAAATTCTGTTTTATTTTGCATGTAATTGTAATCATTAGCAAGACTTTAAGCTTCAATCAATAGAGCATCATTTTGTAAAAGTTACTGTTTTACTTAGTGCTGGTTGAGAGCATATTTCTGGTATTTATGGTAACCAGGACATTGGGTTTGATTCCCAGCTACAGGTCTGAATCATATTGGGACCATAGACAAATTGGTAGAATTGAATTGAGCCTCAGTTAATTGGGAATAATGTTTCGTGGCTTCTATCTCAAGTGTAGGAAAACTAAAATAATGTTTTTAAATTGCTTTATGTTCCTTGAGGAAAGCATTATATATAAACAACATGACTATTGGTGGTCTCAACATTTGGTCAAATTCGATCATTTAAGTAACTTCTTCACCTTGAACTAAGCAGAATGAAAACTGAAATCTGTTCTTTAATGTTCCGAGCTTTCCTATGCTGACAGTAATATCTTACCAGGTCATGTGCTTCCAGTTACAGCCATTTTGAGCCTTCTGTCACTACAGTGTCCATAGGGACTGTTTTTACTGCCTGTGAATGTTCTGCTAGAATTAGCAGTATCAGAACTGGAGCAGTCTAGAATTTCTGAAACAGTGCTGTGTACATTTGGGATGGTGAGCAGTGTGCATCAGATGGCACGCGCAGTAGTAAGTTATCCATTTCCTCCAAATGTTGCTTCTTTTAACATAGTGTTTTTGTCAGTGTCTAGGCCATTTCATTTATTTTTTTTGGGGGGGGCTTAACTGACCTCTGTCTTCTAGTTATTTTCTTTGGAAGAAATGGAAATGTTTTCCCTTTTCGGTGAGTCTAGAAAAAGCTTAATTCATTTTGACAACAGTTTTGTTGCTGAGCTCTTGGCTAAGGCTAACAATCTCTTTCATGCTATTAATATCAGAACCAGACTTTCATTTCCTTATGTAAGCTACAGTAAGTGCTGCTTTTGATCCTCAGAGTGTGGACATACCCAGAATTGTGTAACCAAATAAGCCTTTCCCTAACATAGCTAAGTGTAAACTACAGAATCTAGGTGTGTTCACTGTATAATTCAATTTTTGTGTGTCTGAAAATGTTCACAAAATAATAGAAAAAGAAGATCTGTAATTAGGTGCCCGCATTGGAAGGCTGCAGGTGCTTTGTGACTCCTGTTTGGTGTGGATTACTGAACATGGTAACGTGCATGACCTTTTAATATAGCGCTCTTGCTATGGATAGTAGTAAAGGGATCCATACTGATGAGTTGCAAATAGAAGTAAACGTGTCTTGATAATGGCATGACTTTGCATGAAAATTCACTTTCCTTAAAATAATGTAGTGAAGCAGCAAAAAATAATTTGTGTGAATACAAATTACTATCACTCTCATCTGAGCAAGATGGGATTTTATTCGTTTGGAGAAGCAGCAGGTGGGAAGAAACCTTCCAAATTGAAGGGCAACATCAAGGGGGAAGTCATGGGGGGGTATGGGCAAAGGAGAACCTCCTGGTAGACATGAATGCTTAATTTGGGGGAAAGATTCTGTCAAGTTCTAGAGGAGAGTATATGATTCCTCCCCCAAATTTGGGT
Source organism: Antilocapra americana (assembly GCA_007570785.1). NCBI lineage: Eukaryota > Metazoa > Chordata > Mammalia > Artiodactyla > Antilocapridae > Antilocapra > Antilocapra americana. The sequence continues at coordinate 3,501,048 of ML661897.1, forward strand.
TTTCCCCAAAGCAAATTCATGCTGCAGGAAGCTAAAAGCCTCCGTTATTTTATTGGTGCCACCAAATCAGCTTTGGTCAGATGCTCTGCACATCAAGAGGAATTGTGCATAAGATTGTCTCCTATAATCAAAGTGTATTTTAATTTAGACTCTTAAAAAAAGCTGAAGTAGGAGGTTATTATGTTTTTATCAGTAGAGCTTGGTATAATTTCTTAGCAGTGCTGCATATTTTAAAATTTTATTTTCCATGTATACCTATGTATATATTTATGTGCGTATATACACACGTGCACACATCTGAGGGATTCTCTGTAGCTCTAATTGAAGAGGATGTTTTCAAAAGTAAATAAAACAGACAGTTCTTAGTAATTGTAGGTGACTATAAGTTTGGAAGGGCTTCCCTGATAGCTCAGTTGGTAAAGAATCCATCTGCAATGCAGGACACCCGGGTTCGATTCCTGGATCGGGAAGATCTGCTAGAGAATGGATAGGCTACCCACTCCAGTATTCTTAGGCTTCCCTTGTGGCTCAGCTGGTAAAGAATCCGCCTGCAATGTGAGAGGCCTGGGTTTGATCCTTGGGTTGGAAAGACCCCCTGGAGAAGGGAAAGGCTACCCACTGTTGTATTCTGGCCTGGAGAATTCCATGAACTGTATATAGTCCATGGGGGTCTCAAAGGGTTAGACATAGCTGAGTGACTTTCACACATACAAAGAAGTTTGGAAAGCAAAAGTAGCTTTCTTCCTTCTCCTGTGGCTGCCTGTAATCTGTGCTTCACTAGAAGTACCACTTGGACAAGGCCTTGGGAGCCTTTGGTTGTTCCTTGTCTGTCACATAGTAACTGGGGGAGGATGGCCGTCTTAGAAGCTAGGTCACCATAAATATCTGAGATCTGTAGACAAGGCACAGTTACGATGATGATGTTTGGCAGCCCTGAAGGCCTGCTGTCAATCCCTGTGCTGTCTGTGTTCCCTCAGCCCTTAACCTGTGCTTCATGCCTGCAGCTGGCTATTCCTCCAGTACTCTTACTGGCTTTGTAGTCCCAGGAACTTCAAGACCAACAGATTGTCCTCTTGGTATTTGGAAAGAACAAAGTCATGGTCCACTCATCTTAGTGTCCTTGGACAAAGTCATTTAACCTCATTGAATCTTTTCTCCAACCTGTGTGTCCATTGGGCATTGTTGATTTGTTGTTCAGTCACCAAGTTGTGTCCAACTCTTTGCAACCCCATGGACTGCAGCACACCAGGTTTCCCCATCCTTCACTGTCTCCCAGAGTTTGCTCAAACTCATGTCCATTGAGTTGATGCAACCCAGCCCTCTTACCCTCTGCAGCCCCCTTCTCCTCCTGCCCTCAATCTTTCCCAGCATCAGGGTCTTTACCAGTGAGTCGGCTCTTCGCATCAGGTGGCCAGAGCATTGGAGCTTCAGCTTCAGCATCAGACCTTTCAGTGAGTATTCAGGGTTTATTTCCTTTAGGTTTGACTGGCTTGATCTCCTTGCTGTCTGTCCAAGGGACTCTCAAGAGCACTGTTGATATTTTGGGGTATATCATGCCTTGTTGTAGGGGGCTACCCTGAACAATAGACCTGGCCTCTCCCCATCCGGTGCCAGTATGACATGCCCTCCTCCTGTTATGATAACCACAAATATTTCGACATTATCAAATGTCTCTCTGGGGTGAAAACTGTTCCAGTTGGGAAACAGTGGGCTAAGATGACTTCTAAATACTTACTAAAAACTTTTCATCTTCTTTTCTGTGTGAGGAAGATACTTTTTTTCTGCAAGGGAGATTTATATGGAACAAGAGAGAGAATTCATAAAAGTGCTTTGAAAAGAGATTATACAGTTGTTTAGCCTTGTATTGGTATTTTTCATTTTAAAATGCATTATGGCATTTAGTCCTAGGATGGCCTGGGAGTTCCCATTCTCCAGAATCATCTCCCATGCCTCCACTTCATCAAGACCCTCTTCACCCTTTAGGGGTTCTTGACTGGGGGGTTCATAGACCCTTAAGGAATCTGAAGATGGTGTATTTCTATAATCTTATGTATTTTATTTGATGTGTTTACAGAATATTATTCTGAGGGGTCCATAGGCTTAAACCACCCTGTCAGAGAGGTCCAAAGGTTACGAATTAACCAGACTTCAACCTTTCCATCAATGAGTGTTCTTCGAGTGTTGACAGTAGTGGTTTGGGCAGAAACAGGTAAACAAGGCAGACCTCTCTCAAGTCAGTGTACCCAACTCCTATCTGATGCCCTGATCCTCCAGGGTAAGGCTTACCCTTGCTGACTAAGCCCTTCTGTGGCTATTTTTGCTTCTCTGCTCTAGCTTGCTGGTGCCAGCCATCTGTGCTTACTCACCAAGCCTCCAGGGTGAGGCTTTTGCGTCTTTCAAGGCTGTCTGTAGGCAAACCTGGAGATTATAAGGATGGCTCTGGAGGGCTTCTCCCTGAGCCTGGTAAAGATGCCATAGCTCTCCTATGCCTGCCTGACTATGTGCGCCTTTGGGTGTATGTGTGGCTCGGGATCCTAGTAAGGCATTTGGGCTCCTGTATTTAAGTGGAAGAAATCTACAAGATAATACTATCTAACAACTCTTATGATCACCTCCTGAGGCCACACACTAGTTTACAAATGTTTATCTCTAATAGTTTTTTCAAAGCTAAACTTTATTTTTGTTGTTTTATACCTCATATTTACAATCAGCTGTGTAAGGTAGGCGTTTGAATTCAATTTTATAGGTGAATAGACTCAGGTTACGGGCTTCCTGGTAGCTCAGTGGTAAAGAATCTCCCTGCCAATGCGGAGTCACTGGTTTGATCCCTGGGTCAGGAAGGACATGGCAACTCACTGCGCTATTCTTCCCTGGCAAATCCTATGGTAAGAGGAGTCGGGTGAGCTATGGGGTCGAAGAGGAGCTGGACACAACTTAGTGACTAAACAACAAGACTTAGCCCACATAGCCAGTTGGTAGCAAAACAGTTTCAGTCCACAGAGTCTAAAGCCTATGTTCTTTCCGCTAGTTTATGCTGCCTGCCAGTGTTGGAGACAGGGCAGAGAATATATTGGGGACGGTTCTAAAAAATCAAAGGTTCAATTGTAAAATGCCCACAAGGATACCCCAGACCATGCTGGGCCCTGGAAGGGCTTTCAGGCCATGAGGATCTTTATGTTCCTTCGATTCTTCAGTTGGGTTAGACTGCCCAGAATGGACCAGCCTCCCACAAACCCACAGCATCCACTGCAGAACTGGCAGCCTTTATCCTGAGCCCATTCCAAACTCCTTGTATACCTTGTGGATTGATGGAGAATCCAGTCATGTCGGAGATGAGCAGCTGCTGTTTGGAGTGTCTGGAGAATGGCTGTGGGTTGCATCCTCATGACCTTAGTGCTGATAAACCAAGATAAATCTTCCCCCAGTTTTTAAAGGGGGAAATCTACATAGCACCTATTCCCTGAAGAGATTTTCCCTTAACACATGTCTTGCTCATAATACATGGGTTTCAGCAGCTAGGCACCATGATGGCTTGATGAGGACTGATAGTGAGACATTATAAATGACTATTGGGACCAAAAGAAAGGACAGTCAAAGCAGGTGTCAAGACATCTTCAGCAGCACTTCCGAGCCTTCAGAGTTGCTGATCAAGTGTGAAATGTGCTCTGCACCTTTGTGGGAGATTGAACCATTACCACGTACTTCCTGTTGCTGTTTATTGAAAAGGATATTCTTAAATGCCACGACCACATTTACTCTATTAAATCTATCACACTCCCACTTCTAGAGTTTAACAATACTATAGTACCTTGTGTGGGGAATATACAAAATAAGGGACAGAGTAATTGTAGAGATAGTTTCTACCCCAAATACTTCAGCAGTCAACTTATAATGCATGTCTTTCTGGTCCATAATCATTCCCCCTTCCTTTCCTACCCCCCACCACCCCCACTGCCCCTCTCCTTCCTCCAGCCCCCACCATTGTTTGGGCAAATGCATATTCTAAGGTAGATGCTTCATGTATGAAGTTCTCATTGCGTAAGGAGAGAGAGAAACACTGTGGAAGGAAACATGGGATTGTTTAATACTGCAGAAGTGAACGGGCGGACTCTGCTCCCTGTGTGTGCGATGGGTGCTCACCCAGCAAAGCCGATGCATGGCCCAGCGACATGCTTCCTTGGAGTTCAGAAGCATCTTCTGTAGAGGAAGAAAGGCCCATGTTCCTCGTACTCAGAGCGGTGGACCCACAGCGGTTGGAAGCCCTGAAGCGACGCCAGGATGGAGCCCCCCGTCCACACTGCTGTGTCTCTTTCAGGCAACACGTTTACCTGGGGGGTGTCGTTGGGACACATGCTGCTCAGTTCCTTCTGCAGACGGTTAGGGAAACCGCTGAGCATAGTGCTCCCCCCACAAAGCAGGATATTCCCCATGAGGTCTCGTTTGAGGGCGATGTCACACTTGTTGAGGCAGGACACCGTCTGGGTGTGGAGGCCCAGCTGCATGGACTTGATCAGAGAAGGCTTGAAGAACATTTCTGAGCAGAGGAACCTTTCCTGGCACAGGGAGATCGCCTGCCCATCTGGCAGGATGTATTGGATCATATGCTCAGTAGCTGGGACTTTCTTCTCTTCAATGGGGTCCAGGGCCACAAAGCAGCACTTCTTCTTGATGTCCTCCACGATGCCCAGCTGGCCCTCGGTGAAGTGTTTCCCTGCAGTGTTCATCAGGCCCATCAAGTAAGTTGTCAGGTCTGAACCCGCATAGTCGAGGCGTCCAGTGATGCTGGGCAGAGGGTAGCCCTCGTAGATGGGAACCACATAGGACACGCCGTGGCCAACCTCCACCACCAGACCGGAGGTCCTGCCATAGGAGTACATGGACAGGCGGGACTGGTAGGCGATGTGCATCGCCGGAGTTTTGAAGGTCTCAAACAGCATTTCAGCATACTTCTCCCTGTTGGTGTGTGGGCTCAGGGGTGGATCTGAAACCAGGACCGCGTGCTCCTCTGGGGCAATCTTCATTTCCTGATGGAAGAGATATTCCCAGATATCCTGCACTGTATCCCAATCCACAATGATGCCGTGTCGCAGAGGGTTAATCAGCTTGAGACGAACCTCTGGGTTGACAAGCTCGTGCCCCACGAATGTCTCCTTGCGATTGTCGCCGGTTTTGGCGGTCTCCATGTAGGGTTTGCCCACTGTGGTTGAGATCCTGTGGGTGGGCTTTGGCAGCCCGGCAAAGCCACATTTACAGTAGCCTGTGCCAAGGTCCACGACCACTGCTTTGGTCAGCTCTAGCTTGGGCTTCTTGACCTCAGGTGATGTCGTAGGTTGTGGCTCTGAATGGTTATGGCGCACCCACACTGCCCGCTTGGCTGGGCCATCCTTCAAGGAGGCGGTCTGGAGGACCTGTGTCTGCGGGGAGGCCTGCTCACATATTCTGTCAGACGGCCCATCCCCTATGACTGCCTCCTGTGGAGCCCACACGCTATCAAGGGCCATCTTGCTCTCAGAAAGTTCCTCAATCCCACCGGCCTCAAGGCCTGAAAGGCTGAAATAAGAGGGCAACTTGAGAATTTTTCCAGTGGTGACATCACTGATTATGACATAATTGAGTGTCCCAGGGCTTTCTAGTTACTGGGAACGTTTGTCTTGTGTTAGGGTACATTTGAGATAGTGTTTTTAAAGTGATTTACTTTTTTCTAAATTTTGTCATAAACCTGGCTTATCCCAGTATTTCTTGAGTGCTTGCTATGTGCAAGGCAGGCAGCAGTGAGGGAAAACAAAGGAAAAAAATCTCTGCCCTCGTAGAAGTTATAGTCTAGTCAGCAGGGGTTAGGGGAGAGACAGACAATAATCAAAATAAATTTATGGGGTGTGTGTGTGTGTGTGTGTGTTAGTCACTCAGTCGTGTCCGACTCTTTGCGACCCATGGGTTGTAGCCCTTCAGGCTCCTCTGCCCATGGAATTCTCCAGGCAAGAATACCGGAGTTGGTTGCCATTTAGTCCTCTAAAGGATGTTCAGGGATCGAACCTGGGTCTCTTGCATTACAGGCCGATTCTCTTGTCAGGCTTCACAGGCCACTGGTAGGACTTTGGCTCTAACTCTGCATGAGGTCGGGAAGCACTAGAGAATTTTGAGCAAAGACTTGATACCATCTGATTTGGGACCAGTTGCTGCTATGGCAACTGTGCCAAGCACTTACGAAAGGTAACATATTCACAGATTCCAGGGATTCAGATGTGGACATCTTGCGGGGGTGGGTGGGGGTGGGTATTATTCACCCTGTGCCACTTGACCTGTGCATCCCACTTCACTAAGACACTCAAAGCCTGGCATGCTCTGTTTCACAAGCTCCTCCCCCAGTGCCCATGCTTGCCGTCCTTAGCCCTTTGTGTTGTCAGGTGAATCCAAGCCCTTAGCTCTAGCATTTGAGGTCCCCCAAGCCTTGATGGCTCAGAGAGTAAAGAATCTACCTGTAATGCAGGAGCCTCCAGGGATGTGGCTTTGATCCTTGGATCGGGAAGATCCCCTAGAGTAGGAAATGGCAACTCACTCCAGTATTCTTGCCTGAAAAATCCCTTGGACAGAGGAGCCTGGCGAGCTACAGTCCAAAGGGTTGCAAAGAGTTGGACATGACCAAGCACACGCACCTAGTTGCCTCCATGACCTCCTTATCCTCATCTATTTTTCCAAACACTTTAACTGCTGGAAACTCTGCACCCTGCTTCCCTCAGAGCCTTTGCTCAGGCTGCGCTCCCTGCCTGGGATGCCTTTCCCTCGTCTAAGCTACCTGACAGGCACCCACTTAGCTTTCAGTACTCTCTGCGGGCACCCCCTCTCTGCAGAACCTTCTGACTCCCTCCCTCCCTTCCTCCTTTGTGCTCCTCTGTCCTCCCAGCAGACATCCACCTGCAAACTCCTCTGCATCCATTCATCTTCCCGACTAGATTGAGCACTGCTTGTGGCCGGGTTGCTATCATTAGAACTCTCACATGCTTTAAGGAGACCTGGTACACTGACGTTGGAGGAACTTGGATTATAGCGCAAACACTCCAAGAGCTATTTGCTTTTGGGCAAGTCATTTGCATTCTGAACCTTGATTTCCTCAGCTCTGCCTATCTCCCAGGATTCTGTGAAGTGTTGTGAGATGCCTGCTGCAGTGCTTGGCTCACTGTGCTGTGTGTGTGTGCTATGCTAAGTCGCTTCAGTTGTGTTCAGTTTTTTGTGACCCTATGGACGGTAGCCCACCAGGCTCCTCTGTCCATGGGATTCTCCAGGCAAGAATACTGGAGTGGGTTTCCATGCCCTTCTGCAGGGGATATTCCTGACCCAGGGATTGAACCCGTGTCTCATACATCTCCTGCATTGGCAGGTGGGTTCTTTACCACTAGTGTCACCTGGGAAGCTTTCAGCTCACTACAGGGGCTCAAATATTTACCACCCTCTCGACAAGCTGAGAAGCAAGAGATGATCAGCTAGTGAATGGGGGATTAGGAACAAGGATATAAGACGAGAAAAAGCAGAAACCTATGATATGCAAGTGTGCTTGGATTTCTGAAATTGTGCTGACCACCTGCTCTGTCTTGGAGCAAAGTTGAGTTAGGCTGATGGGGTGGGGGGGATAGATCAAGGGCCCGCCCAGACCAAGCCCCCCCCCCCCCCCCACCCTCCTGCTACAACTGCCAGAATGGACCAGCCCATGTGACATCACAATTCCAAAGGGTTGCTAAGTCACTGCTAGAGACAGACCCTCATTTCTCCCCAGGGAGTTCTAGGATGTGGATGTGAGACAGGGGAGCAAGGAAGGCAGATGGCGACAAGGAACAGCTCTAGCCCCAAGCCGATGGGCACAGCTCAGGGGGATCCAGGAGAGGCAGGCACACTGCCAGGTCCTGATGCTGGCATCCGGGACACAAGTTCGGCCACTCAGCTGAAGATGAAGCCCAAGAAGGTGCGCAAGATCAAGGCGCTCATCATTGACCTGGGCTCCCAGTATTGTAAGTGTGGCTACGCAGGCGAGCCAAGGCCCACCTACTTCATCTCCTCCACGGTGGGCAAGCTCTACTCGGAGGCGGCTGACTCCGGTGACACCCGCAAGGAGACCTACGTGGGCCACGAGCTGCTCAACATGGAGGCGCCTCTGAAGCTGATCAACCCGCTCAAATATGGCATCGTGGTGGACTGGGACTGCATCCAGAGCATCTGGGAGTACATCTTCCACACGGCTATGAAGATCCTCCCCGAGGAGCACGCAGTGCTGGTCTCCGACCCCCCACTCAGCCCCACGAGCAACCGGGAGAAGTATGCGGAGCTGCTGTTCGAGACCTTCCACATCCCTGCCATGCACGTGACGTCCCAGTCGCTGCTGTCCATCTACTCCTATGGCAAGACCTCCGGGCTGGTGGTGGAGAGCGGGCATGGCGTCTCACACGTGGTGCCCATCTCTGAGGGCGACGTGCTGCCGGGCCTGACCAGTCGAGCCGACTACGCGGGCAGCGACCTCACCAACTACCTGCTGCAGCTGCTCAACGAGGCCGGCCACAAGTTCACCGACGACCACCTGCACGTCATCGAGCACATCAAGAAGAAGTGCTGCTACTCGGCCCTCAAGCCCGAGGAGGAGCTCGGCCTGTGCCTGGAGGACCTGCGCGTGGACTACGAGCTCCCAGACGGCAAGCTGATCACCATCGGCCAGGAGCGTTTTCAATGCGCCGAGATGCTCTTCAAGCCCACCCTGGTAGGCAGCAACCAGCCCGGCCTCCCCGCGCTCACGGCAGCCTGCCTGAACCGCTGCCAGGAGGCGGGCTTCAAGGAGGAGATGGCCGCCAACGTGCTGCTGTGCGGCGGCTGCACCATGCTGGACGGCTTCCCCGAGCGCTTCCAGAGGGAGCTGAGCCTCCTCTGCCCCGGGGACAGCCCCGCAGTGGCCGCGGCCCCCGAGAGGAAGACCTCCGTGTGGACCGGGGGCTCCATCCTGGCCTCCCTGCAGGCCTTCCAGCAGCTCTGGGTCAGCAAGGAAGAGTTTGAGGAGCGGGGCAGTGCGGCCATCTACAGCAAGTGCTGAGCGGCGGGGTCCCCACCAGCAAGGTCTGGGGGCAGGCGGCCACAGGCCACCCTATACAGAATTTCACATAAAATTTTAAAGTCCAGTGGCTCCTGCCTGGTCTGGATTTCTTGCTCTAGGCTGATAGCAGAAGCGGGGGAGGGGGAGCAGCAGGGGCTGGGGGAGGCTCGCCGGCCCCTCCCCCTCTGCCCTCTTCCTGAGGGTGACATCATCACAGAGCCCAGAATGTGGCTTCTTGTTCCATTAGCTCTTCAGGGTTCAAAGCCCAGTGCACTCATATTCCGTGCTCACCCATAGACCAAGGAGGGAACAAAGGTTCAGATTAAGGGATTGGCTTGGGTTATAAAGTTATGTGGTGTGTTTGCCCCTGAGGGTCACCTGCCCACAGCTTTATCACTGCCTGACTGCCTCACTAACCGCCTGCCACCCCCACAAAGGTACAGCCCATGGGTGTCTCCTGAGTGGGAGGGGCCATTTCTACCCATCAATGGCCCTCTCCTTTTAGACTCCTGCCAAAACTGTGGCTATTTTTACAGTGTCACAAAGAGCCACTGAATCTGGAAGATGTTAGAGAAACCCGAAGGCCATTTAGAAATCATTTGGTTCTCTCCCTCCTGCAGAGATGGGGAAACTGAGGACCCAGGATGGAGGGGGCCATGTCAGTGGTTGAGCCTGGGACTCCTGACCCAGGTCATGATTATTGCCAGGAGGGCTTCCCAGATGGTGCTAGTGGTAAAGAATCTGCCTGCCAACGCAAGAGATGTAAAGAGATATGGGTTTGATCCCTGGGTTGGGAAGATCCCCTGGAAGTGGGCATGGCAACCTATTCCAGTATTCTTGCCTGAAGAATTCCATCGACAGTGGAGTCCCATGGGGTCGCACAGAGTTGGACACGACTGAAGCAACTTAGTACAAGCACACAAATGCGACTGCTTTGCTTCGGGCTGAAGGCAGTGGCACCCCACTCCAGTGCTTTTGCCTGGAAAACCCCAATGGATGGAGGAGTCTGGGTGGCTGCAGTCCATGGGGTTGCTAAGAGTCGGACATGACTGAGCGACTACTTTCACTTCTCACTTTCATGCATTGGAGAAGCAAATGGCAACCCACTCCAATGTTCTTGTCTGGAGGATCCCAGGGACGGGGGAACCTGGTGGGCTGCCATCTATGGGGTCGAACAGAGTCGGACACGACTGAAGCAACTTAGCAGCAGCAGCAGCAGCAGCAGCAGCTAAACACGACATGTGGACTGGCTTATAAACAACAGAAATCTATTTTACAGTTCTGGAGGCTGGAAGCCCAAGAGGCAGGTGCCAGCATGGCAGGGTTCCAGTGAAAAGCTTCTTCCAGGTTGCAGACCCCTGACATCCAGCTACTTTCTCACTTAGTGGATGGGATGAGGGGTATCTCTGGGGCCTCTGCTGTTGAAGCACTAATCCCATCCATGAAGGCCTTACCCTCCCAAAGGTCTCCCCTAAAGCATGACTTTGGGCATTATGTTTTCAACATAGGAATTTGGAGGTGGGGGTTGGGAACTGGGAGGTGGAAACAAACATCTGAACTATAGCAATGATTCGTAATGGTTAGCAACCTTTCAGCACTTACCAAGCATGTACTGTGGGTGAGACCCAGACTGGAGACAGAAATGGCCAGTGTGGCTGTTCTCTCGGGATCACACACAGCTACTGGGGCAGCCACGTTGATCAGGAGACAAGGCCTGAGCTCAGTATTCCTGGGGGTGGGTAGGTGGAGGTGGTGTATTGAAAAAGCTGCAAATGGAGAAAGAAGTGCTGGGTGTGGTGACCACTTGGTGGCTTTGGGGCTGAAGGAGATGACATCGAGACTTGTGAAGGACTTCAGCTGGTGAGTGACTGTCTGCCTAGAAGAGGGTCGTTCCTGCCTCTTCTCCTACCCTCACCTCCAGATAGGGGCCGGTTACTAGGGTTCCGTGAGCAGAGTCAGTGAAATCAGCCATTGGTGAGCTGTGTAATCTGATGGGCCATCAAGTTTCCCTGAGCCACTTCTTACCATAGATAAAGAGTCCTGATTTGGGGGCATTCTGTGAGGCTACCTTTGCCCCTGGTCCTGTGCTAGGGACTACAGTTTCAGGAAAGAACCAGACATGGTCTTTATCACCTAATGCCCTGGCATCTAGGCCTTCTCTGTTGCCTGAACTGGATTTCTAGCCTGGAGCTGGGGCTCCTCTGGGACTGACGGGGCCTTAATGCTAGGCAGGGCTCTTGCCTGTGGAGACAGCTTCAGACTGGAGGCTGAAGGTGCCAGTTGACACAGTTTATTTGGCCAAATGGTGAAAATAATTTTTTCTGGAATGTGAATTCTTTCAGTGGGACCTATATTCTTATGTTGCCAAAGTCTCTACCTCTCTGATATCTTCATACATATCTGCTGCTTCAACGTAACGTTTGCTTTATTAGCCAGTATTCATTTCTGTGGCTTGCGACCCAAGAACCTTTGCTTGATATTTCTGCTAAAAGCCTGATGAGATACAGAGAGGAAAGTGGAGGCTTATAGAGGGGAATGTAGTGTACCCCAAATCACGCAGGCAGTAAGTTATTGCTGCATGTAAATATTCTTCCCCGTGCTGGTCTTGACAGTCGTTGAAAACAGTGTCTGTGCCTACCTCCCCACTGCCACAATCTGTTCTTCCTCGCTCCCTCCATTCTCAACAACTGCTTCTGTCTCCACAGTCACAGCTTCAGTGCCCTTACCTCCTGTTCATCTCCTCTAAAAACATCGCTGTGGCAGGTGCCATAAAAACATGAATCACTTGAGCGACTCTGATATGAACTTATTTAAGCCAACCACAGGCATGACAGATTCAATTTTTGTAGAAAAATATGGGTCCACAGGCTTCAGCTTAGGGGACTGACCACGTGCGTTTATCTCCTCTTCCACCTAAGCTTCATCAAAGTGATAGTAGAGAAATATAGATGTATAACCCACTACAAACGAGGATGGTAGGGGAACTGTAGGCAGCCAGAGATCTCTACTTGATCCTGGAAGGAGGAGAATGGATGCAGGACAGAAAGGCTGCGGTCTGAAATGTGCAGGTGCTCCCCGCAGGGAGGGGCAACTTCCTGTCCTGAAGGATGAGAAGAGCTTTGAGACTTGGAAACACCACGGGGGTGGAGGGGGGAGAGGAGAGTCCCAGACCGTCAGGCTGGGGGCGCAGATGGTGACTAGCGGTCTCTGTCTGAGAGCATAGCTCCCCTCTCTCCCTCTGCATAGGTAGAGGGCTGAGCCTGTAAGTGATGTTTTGCAGACAAAAAAATTGAAGAGTTCTCTCTGTGATAGCAGTGCTAGTACAGGAAGAGGAGGAGAGGACTATATGGCCAGCTGGTCGCAAACCCCACCTGTATCCTGTTGTGGCTCCCCTACAGCACAAGTCACATTCAGGTCTTGCTAACACCCCCCAGGTGGAACCAATAGTTGACGCCCTCCATTTCCGCCCTCAGCCCTTACCTACAACTCCCAGTTTCTGTATGGGCATCACATGTGACCCAGGGCTGACTCCCAACTCCAGCACCCAAAGCAGAGCGTATGACCTAGGTTAAGCCAATCAGACCAGTCCATCTACCTGGCCACAGTGGTTGGCTGGGTGTGAGTATGTGACCTCAGCTGTCCATCTGTCTGTGTCCCCACCCTGCAGGGTGAGACACAGACTTTTTGCTTGGATGGCTGACTTGAAATTGGAGTAAATGTGGTGCTGTGGCAACATCTGTTACCTTCCAGAAGGAAGCCAGCTTGAAGCTGACCCACCAAGGAGTACGGAACTCGGAGAATCTCAGAGAAAGGGCTGGCTGCCCTGAAGCAGTGACCTCCCAGTGAAACCATGCCCAGAGCCCCCTCTGCCGACAGGCCGGCAGACTTTGCTTCCACCAGCGTTCATCCTCATCCCTCAGGTAAGAGTTTATGTGTGTCTGCCACTCTGAGAACATTCTAACTGCTTCTGTTTCCTTCTCAAATATGGCATTCCTCCTGAGCAGTCTGCGTGGAGGAGGAGCCATGGCTGGAGACAACTCTTATAGTTGAAATGTGAAGACCAACACTTCATTTATTTCCCAACACAAAAGCTACCACCTGTGAAGAATTTTTGTCATGATATTAGAGAATGTCATATAATATGTTCACATTTTGGAGTAGAAACCTAAGTGTGTCTATTGGCCTGTATTCCCTTGTTTAGATGTTTGTCCGTCTGTGAGGTTAAACTTGAGCTTCTTAAGGGCAGGCACTTGGACAGCCTTACTCGTGCAGAGCATGGCATGAGGTGGGTGTTCAGTATGTGCCAATGGAAGTGACGTCCTCCCAGTCTGTGAGGCACAAGTTACAAGGATCTTTCTGCATTTTACAGGGGAGGACCCTGAAGCTTGGAGAGGTTAAGAATCTTGCCCAACTTTACTCACCTAGTAAATCAAAGGCTTGTGTTAAATCAAAAGTTTGTGATTCCAAAATGCTTATCTGCCCTGTGTCCTTTCTGTAAATTTTCCATCTCTTTACAAGAATCGCTTCCCAGGTGGTTAAGAATCCACCTGCCAATGCAGGAGTCACAGGAGACTCAGGTTTGATCCCTGGGTCAGGAAGACCCCCTAGAACAGGAAATGACAACCCATTCCAATATTCTTGGCTGGGAAATCCCATGGACAGAGGAGCTGGGTAGGCTGTAGTACCAGGGTTTGCAAAGAGTCGAACATAACAGAGCGACTGAGTGTGCACACACAGGAAAAGAAAAATGTATAAACGATTCCTTTCAATTCAATTCCATTCAGTCACTCAGTCACGTCCAACTCTTTGTGACCCCATGGGCTACAGCATACCAGGCTTCCTTGGCCATCACCAATTCCTGGAGCTTGCTCAAACTCATGTCCATCGAGTGGGTGATGCCATCCAACCATCTCATCCTCTATTGCCCCCTTCTCCTGCCTTCAGTCTTTCCCAGCATCAGGGTGTTTTCCAGTCAGTTCTTTGCATCATGTGGCCAAAATATTGGAGCATCAGCATCAGTCTTTCCAATGAATATTCAGGACTGATTTCCTTTAGGATGGACTGGTTTGATCTCCTTGCAGTCCAAGGGACTCTCAAGAGTCTTCTCTAACACCACAGTTCAAAAGCATCAATTCTTCAGTGCTCAGCTTTCTTTATAATCCAACTCTCACATCCATACATGACTATTGGAAAACCATAGCTTTGACTAGATGGACCTGTATCAGCAAAGTAATGAGTCTACTCTAATATTCTATCTAGGTTGGTCATAAAAGGGGCAAGCGTCTTTTAATTTCATGGCTGCAATCACCATCTGCAGTGATTTTGGAGCCTCCCAAAATAAAGTCTGTCACTGTTTGCATTGTTTCCCCATCTATTTTCCATGAAGTAATGGGATGGATGTCATGATCTTAGGTTTTTGAATATTGAGTTTTAATGCGGCTTTTTCACTCTCCTCTTTCACTTTCATCAAGAGGCTCTTCAGTTCCTCTTCACTTTCTGCCATAAGGGTGGTGTTATCTGCTTATCTGAGGTTATTGATATTTCTCCCAGAAATCTTGATTCCAGCTTGTGCTTCCTCCAGCCTGGCATTTTGCATGATGTACTCTGCATATAAGTTAAATAAGCAGGGTGACAATATACAGCCTTGACATATTCCTTTCCCAATTTGGAACCAGTTTGTTGTTTCGTGTCTTGTTTTTGACTGTTGCTTCTTGACATGCATACAGATTTCTCAGGAGTCAGGTCAAGTGGTCAGGTATTCCCATCTCTTGAAGAATTTTCCACATTTTGTTGTGATCCGCATAGTCAAAGGCTTTGGTATAGTCAATAAAGCAGAAGTAGATGTTTTTTCTGGAACTCTCTTGCTTTTTCAATGATCCAACAGATGTTGGCAATTTGATCTCTGGTTCCTCTGCCTTTTCTAAATCCAGTTTGAACATCTGAAAGTTCATGGTTCACATACTGTTGAAGCCTAACTTGGAGAATTTTGAGCATTACTTTGCTAGAGTGTGAGATGAATAATTTGTGTGGTAGTTTGAACGTTCTTTGGCATTGCCTTTCTTTGAGATTGGAATGAAAACTGATTTTTTTTTCCAGTCCTGTGGCCATTGCTGAGTTTTCCAAATTTGCTGGCATATTTAGTGCAGCACGTTCACAGCATCATCTTTTAAGATTTGAGATAGCTCAACTGGAATTCCATCACCTCCACTGGCTTTATTCATAGTGATGCTCCTAAGGCCTGCTTGACTTCGCATTCTAGGATGTCTGGCTCTAGGCGAGTGATCACACCATCATGGTTATCTGGGTCAGGAAGATCTTTTTTGTATAGTTCTTCTGTGTATTCTTGCCACCTCTTCTTAATAGCTTCTGCTGCTGTTAGGTCCATACCACTTCTGTCCTTTATTGTGCCCAGTTCCCTTGGTATCTCTAATTTTCTTGTAGAGATCTCTAGTCTTTCCCATTCTATTGTTTTCCTCTATATCTTTGCATTGATCACTGAGTAAGGCTTTCTTATCTCTCCTTGCTGGTCTTTGGAACTCTGCATCCAAATGGGTATATCTTTCCTTTTCTCCTTTGCCTTTAGCTTCTTTTCTTTTCTCAGCTATTTGTAAGGCCTCTTCAAACAACCGTTTTGCCTTTTCGCATTTCTTTTTCTTGGGGATGGTCTTGATCACTGCCTCCTGTACAATGTCATGAACCTCTGTCCATAGTTCTTCAGGCACTCTATCAGATTGAATCTCTTGAATCTATTTGTCACTTCCACTGTATAATCGTAAGGGATTTGATTTAGGTCATACCTGAATGCTTTTCCCTACTTTCTTCAATTTAAGTCTGAATTTGGCAATAAGGAGTTCATGATCTGAGCCACAGTCAGCTCCCGGTCTTGTTTTTGATGACTGTATAGAGCTTCTCCATGAACAACAAATATGATATAAGTTCGTGATCATCCCAAGGTATAAAAGTTAAGAATGCCAGTCTTGCCAATGGCAAAGGAGAGACAGCTTGCCTCAGACGTCCAGAGACATAAGTTAGCAAGTATTAGAGTGACATCCTGTGGTGAAATCCTACTGTTTAACCGTTGCAAGAGGCCTATTATCCTCACTGCCTTATCTGGGTAGCCTGATCTCTCTCCCCCAAGTGAATTACTAAGTTTGCCCCAAGAGTTATCTGTGTAAGGTGGGTTTAAACAATTAACTTTATTACAGTACAGACCATTAACAATGTTCTATTTGATAAGCGGATTTTTTTTTTTTGGTTAATTTTTTTGTTGTTTATTAAATCCATGTTGTCTTGTAATGCAGTGGTTCTTAACAAGTTGGGAGGGGGAGTATAGGGATTGGTGAATGCAGTTGGAGCTAGATCTTAATGGCTTGTGAGAGCCCATTGTTGATTATTCAGAAATTTTGTAAGCCAGTTCAACTGTGTTGGTAACTTGAAAGTAGCCAAGTTGAGAGTATTGCTTTTTTTTTTTTTCTGCAAGTAGGCCTTCTTTTGAGAGCATCTAGCTAATATGTAATTCCTGGCTCCTCTGTCCATGCGATTCTCCAGTCAAGAATACTGGAGTAGTATTCTTCTCCAGGGGGTCTTCCCAACCCAGGGATTGAACTTGGGTCTCCTGCATTGCAGGCAGATTCTTTACCATATGAGCCACCAGGGAAGCTCCAATATGTAGTACAGATACACATTACACACTAAAGGGGAGAGGGTTGTGGCTCAAACAGCAGGGAAATTTTTATGTTAAATTTTTCATGTCTTAAAAATAATTTTGCTTCATCATGAAGATCTGCTCTGTAAGGTCAGAATGTCTTTTACCACGTGTCCAAGTTCCACTCTTCTTCAAGGCGCAACCTGCATGTCTGCACCTCTGGAAGGCATTCTTCCCCGCTTGCCCCTTCCCACCACTGTGGCCTTGCATACCAGCCTTGGCTTTTATCATCTGCCCAGTTTTGTGGAAAGGACAGACTGTGTCTCTCCCATCTCTGTCTTGGTTTGTTGTAGGTGCCCTGGGGAAAATAAGTGGGATGAATTGCTGCGAGGCTCCTTAATTGTATTTGCCCGGCCTGGACATTTTTCTGGGTTGCCCCAGAGTTCTGCAGGATCTCTTGGGTTCTCAGCCTTTCAACCCTGGCTGCTTGTCAGAATCACCTGGGGAGCTTCTAAAAAAACACCACTGCCCGACTTTACTCCCAGTTAAATCAGAATGTGTGGGGCTCAGTGGAAGTACCAGTGTGATCTCCTAGGCTCCCAGGGATTCTGATGTGGGAACCTCTGCTCCAGGGCAGCCTCAGGGCCCACCTCATCTTTCATTTTCACAGCCAGAAATGCCAAAGCTTTCAGGCAGCACTCAGTCTAGAAAAATGTCCTTTTCCTGAGATGGAGCACTTCAGTGTGCCAATTTTCTGAGCCTTTAACATTTCAGAGACCACAGCATGGCTTCTAAAAGGAGTTGCACCCCTTCTGGCTCCTGCATTTGCATAAACACATGAATAACAATTAGGATTCAAATTAAGCAATAAAACTATGCTCAGTGAGTTATGGAAAAGTCAGGCTGAAATACAGTGCTTTAAGGATGACCTTTGAGCTATTGCAGAGAGAGAGAGCTACTTCTTTGGTTTTAGGCTATAAGTGTCCAGCAGAGAAAACTAGAGAGAAACTGGATCAGTTCAGTTCAGTAGCTTAGTCTTGTCCAACTCTTTGCGACCCCATGGACTGTAGCATGCCAGATTCTCCTGTCCATCACCAACTCCTGGAGCTTGCTCATACTCATGTCCATAGAGTCAGTGATGCTATCCAACTATCTCATCCTCTGTCGTCCCCTTCTCCTCCCGCCTTCAATCTTTCCCAGCATCAGGGTCTTTTCTGGTAAGTCAGTTCTTTGCATCAGGTGACCAAACTACTGGAGCTTCAGCTTGAGCATCAGTCCTTCCAATGAATATTCAGAACTGATTTCCTTTAGGATTTACTGGTTTGATCACCTTGCAGTCCTTTGTCAGCAAAGTAATATCTCTGCTTTTCAATATGCTGTCTTGGTTTATCATAGCTTTTCTTCCAAGGAGGAAGCATCTTTTAATGTCACGGCTCCAGTCAACATCTGCAGTGATTTTGGAGCCAAAATTGGGAAAGGAGTATTTTAAGGATGTATATTGTCACCCTGCTTATTTAACTTATATGCAGAGTACATCATGCGAAATGCCAGGCTGGAAGAAGCACAAGCTGGAATCAAGATTGCTGGGATAAATCTCAATAAACTCAGATATGTAGATGACACCATCCTTAAAACTCAGTATTGAAAAAAACTAAGATCATGGCTTTTGGTCCCATCACTTAATGGCAAATAGATGTGCAAACAATGTAATCAGTGACAGACTTTATTTTGGGGGGCTCCAAAATCAATGCAGATGGGGACTGCAGCCATGAAATTAAAAGACGCTTGCTCCTTGGAAGAAAAGCTATGACTACCCTAGACAGCATGTTGAAAAGGACATTATTTTGCTGAAAAAGATCCATCAGTCAAAGCTATGATTTTTCTAGTAGTCATGTATGGATGTGAGATTTGGACCATAAAGAAAGCTGAATGTCGAAGAATTGATGCTTTTGAACTGTGGTGTTGGAGAAGACTCTTGAGAGTCCCTTGGACTGAAAAGAAATCAAACCAGTCAATCCTAAAGGAGATCAGTTCTGAGAATATTCATTGGAAGGACTGATGCTGAAGCTGAAGCTCCAGTAGTTTGGCCACCTGATGTGAAGTGCCAACTCATTGGAAAAGACCCTAATGCTGGGAAAGATAGAAGGCAGGAGGAGAAGGGGATGACAGAGGATAACATGGTTGGACTGACTTGATGGACACGAATTGAGCAAGCTCCAGGAATTGGTGATGGACAGGGAAACCTAGCGTGCTGCAGTTCATGGGGTCACAAAGAGTTGGACATGACTGAGCGACTGAACTAAAGTAAACAAAGGCAGCTTGGTACATTTCCATAAGTTTTCAGCACTTTCTTCATCTTCTTGTTGCCTGAGAACACCAGGCCTCTTTTCTACTTCTCAGCCTGGTATGTGCCTGCATTCATGTATACATCTGTACAGATGTACATGCTACCCAGAGCATGCAGTCTCCATAATTTGTCTTTGTGATGGGGAGCATTAAAACAGAGGGCAAAGCTCTTGTCTTGGCCTTGTGGTTCTCAAACTAAGTTGTTTATTAGAATCATATGAGGAGCTTTCAAAATTCCTCATGTCAAGGACTTCTGGCACCAAGACAGAGTCACCTTGTTCTCTCAGGTCCTCGCTCTTACAACTAAAACCCACTGCACACTGACAGAGACTCTCCTTGACCAAAGTCTAGCCAGGGTCCCCTGAGCCTCTCTTAACTAAGCCTCGGCTTTGGCCTATAAAGACTGGTTGTCATTGTTTAGTTGCTCAGTCATGTCTGACTCTTTTGTGACCCCATAGACTATAGCCTGCCAGGGTCCTCTGTCCGTGGGATTTCCCAGGCAATAATACTGGAGTAGGTTGCCATTTCCTTTTTCCTGACTCAGGGATCGAACCCGTATCTCCTATATTACAGGTGGATTCTTTTCCACTGAGCCACCTGGGAAGCTGAGAAAGGTGGGGAAAACATTAAAATAACTTAAATCTGCATCCCCAGGATGACCCCCATTACCCTTTAGAGTGTCTGTCTGAGAAAACTCAGGATATGAAAAGAATTTACTGTTTGTTCCTGTCAACACCTGAAGGAAGATAGACTCCTTGTCTCCCAGGCTCTGTGGGAGGATAGGAGTCTAACTTCAATAAATGCCAATTGGCAGGCCCAGGTGGGTTTCCTGGGGACTAACCTCTGCTTCCTACTTTTTGTTATTTTTCACTTCTTTGACTCTCCTCAAGCCCATGCTTGACTTCCTCTCTATGCCTTCATTTTCCCTTTAAAATTCACAGTCAGTTCAGTTCAGTTCAGTCACTCAGTCATGTCCGACTCTTTGCGACCCCATGAGCTGCAGCACGCCAGGCCTCCCTGTCCAACACCAACCAACTCCCAGAGCCCACCCAAACCCATGTCCATTGAGTCGGTAATGCCATCCAACTCATACTCTATCGTCCCCTTCTCCTCCTGCCCTCAATCTTACCCAGCATCAGGGTCTTTTCAAATGAGTCAGCTCTTCTCATCAGGTGGCCAAAGTATTGGAGTTTCAGCTTCAACATCAGTCCTTCCAATGAACACCCAGGACTGATCTCCTTTAGGGTGGACTGGTTGGATCTCCTTGCAGTCCAAGGGACTCTCAAGGGTCTTCTCCAACACCACAGTTCAAAACCATCAATTCTTTGGCACTCAGCTTTCTTTATAGTCCAACTCTCACATCCATACATGACCACTGGAAAAACCATAGCCTTGACTAGACGGACCTTTGTTGACAAAGTAATGTCTCTGCTTTTTAATATGCTGTCTCGGTTGGTCATAACTTTCACCTCTGTATAAATCAAGATGGAACTCTTTTCTCTCCTATAATAGCATTTAGTGATTAAAATCTATTCTTACCACTTAGTGTCCAGCTTTGTTTAACTTTGACCGTAAAGCCCACCAAACAAACCTAAGTGTGTTAGTCACCCAGTTGTGTCTGACTCTTTGCAACCCTGTGGACCGTAACCCACCAGGCTCCTCTGTCCAAAGAATTCTCCAGGAGAGAATAGTGGAGTGGGTTGCCATTTCCTTCTCCAGCATAGGAAGACTCCAAAAAGTGAAAGAAGATCTGCTTGTAGGCAACTTGTTGTTATCTTTAGGAATTACTTACATTAACTGTATATTCTTATCTTTTGTAAGGCCTCCAAATGCCGGAGCATCACAAATACAAAAGAAAATATAGTTAATATAAGTGGCCCAGTGATGAATGGATGTCAAATAGACAAACACAAAAATCTAAAAAACCCCATAGTTAGAGTGGGTTTCAATGGGGCTGAGTAAGGACTTGATCTCCTACTTCATTCTCCTGCGCCATGGCGGTGGGTGCCATGTTCTGATCTCCCCAGTAGGGTAGTGTCAGTGGGTCTAGAGCTATTGTACCTCTGTCCTCATGCAGCAGCACCAAGGTAGAACAAGGTGATGAGAGACAGGGCTAGTTGGCACTTACCTTTCTCCTCTTCATGCTCCTCTGATGGGGGCCCAGTGGAGAAACGATCTTACACCCCCACTTGGAGGCAAGTAATTCGTAGATATTGACAAACTGATTATCAAGATTTTATGGAAAGGAAAAAGACCCAGGATAGCTAGTACCACACTGAAGAAGAAGAAAAAAGTTGAAGACTGACATTATTTGACTTAAAGACTTACTATAAAGCTATAATAATCAAGACAGTGTGGGACTGGGGAAAAAATAGATCAGTGAACACTATAGAGAGTTTCCAAATAGACACACAAATATAATCAATTGATTGCTGACAATAGAATAAAAGCAATTCAGTAGAGAAAATATTAATAAAAGGAGCTAGAACCATTAGAAATCCTTCTGCAAAAAGACACTAGACACAGACTCAATTTTGACAAAAATTAACTCAGAATGGAATCACAGACCTAAATGTAGAACACAGACCTATAAATCTTCCAGAAAATCTAGGTCACCTTGGGTTTGGTGATGACGCCTCAGATGCAACACAAAAAGCAGAGTCCATGAATGAAAAAATTGAACTAAGTTGGACTCTATTAACGACAGGAAAAACTTGTGCTCTGTGAAAGACATAGTTAACAAAATGAAAAAACAAGTCACAGAATGGGAGAAAATATTTGCAAAACAAATAATGTGATAAAGGATTTGTATCCAAAAAACTCTTTAAAACTCAATAAGACAATAAACAATCCAATTAAAAAATGAGCAAAAGATCTAAACAGACACTTCAATAAAGAAGATATACAGATGGCAAATATACATATGAAAAGATGTTTATCCCATATGAAAGATGCAAAATGGTACATCCACTTTAAATGACAATTTTTTTTTTGTTTGATATTTTTAGTGAGCTAAATGTATTCTTACCATATGATCTAATAATCACACTCCTAGGTATTTACTCAAGTGAATTGAAAACCTATGCTCCCATAAAACCTTCACATGAATGTTTATAGAATCTCTACTCTAATTGCCCAAAACTGGAAGCAACTGAGATCTGCTTAAATAGACTAAATGGTGGTACATCTACACAATGAAACATTATTCACCAATAAAAATTATGGACTTCAGTTAACAATAATATATCAATATTGGTTCATTAATTATTACGAATGTGCTACATAACTGCAAGATGTCAATAATAGGGAAAATGTGTACAGATTAGGGGGCTGGTACATGGAAACTTTCTATACTATCTGTTGAATTTTTCTCTAAATCTAAATCTATTTTAAAAAATCTATTAAGCAAAAAAAGGCAATCTATAGCCTAGGAGAAAACATCTACAATATCCATATATATATATCTGCAAAACCATATATCCAACAAAGGACTAGTATCTAAAATTTGTGAAGAATTCTCAAAACTGGACAGTTAAAAATAATCCAATCAAAAACTGAACATAAGATGTGAATGGATATTTCACTAAAATGGATATATAGTTGGCAAATGTGCTCGTATTCAGTCACTCAGTCATGTCTAACTCTGCGACCCCATGGACTGCAGCCTGCTAGGCTCCTCTGTCCATGGGATTTTTCATGCAAGAATACTGGAGTGGGTTGCATTTCCTACTCTAGGGGATCTTCCTGATCCAGGAATTGAACCCATGCCCCCTGCATTGAAGGCAATTCTTTATCATTGAACTATGGGTGAAGCCCAGTTGGCAGATAAGCACATGAAAAAAAAACTCAACATCACAAAGCATTAGAGAAATAAATGCAGATTAAGACCACAAGGAGAACTGTCACACATCAGAATGGCTTTTAAGAAAGAATGATGACAACACCATAGCTGGTGAGGATGAGAATGTAGATCACTCACATTGATCATGGGAATATAAAATGATACAGTCACTCTAGAAAATAGTTTGGTAGTTTCTTACAGAACTAAACATGTAACTACCATACCAGCTAGCAGTTGCACTAAGACATTTATCCCAAAGAAATGAAAACTTCTCTTCACACAAACACCTGTATACAAATATTCATAATAGCCAGAAACTGGAGACAATTCAGATGTCCTTCAACAGTGAAATCAGCTGGTACATCCATACTGGGAAACACTACTCAGCAATAAAAAGGAGTGAACTATTGAAATACTGGACAAGGAAATGGCAACCCACTCCAGTATTCTTGCCTGGAGAATCCCATGGATAGAGAAGCCTGGCAGGCTACAGTCCATGGGGTTGCAAGAGTCAGACACGACTTAGTGACTAAAGAGAGAGAGAGATTGAAATACAGCTTGGATGAATCTCCAGGGAGTTATATTGAGTGGGGGGTCGGGGGGAAGCAATCGTAAAAGGTCACATATGACAAGATTCCACTTATATAACATTCCTGAAATGACAAAAATTATAGAAATGGAGAACAGATTAATGGTTCTCATGGGTTAGGGATAGGTAGGTAGGGGGAGCTGGGTGTACCTGTAAAAGGACAGTTCAAGAGCTCTTTATGATGGTGAAACTGTTCTGCATCTTGACCATATAAATGTTAGTGTCATGGCTGTGATATGATACTATAGTTTTGCAACATGTTACTAATGGGGGGAAATGGGATCTCTATTATTTCTCACAACTGTCCATGAATCTACTGTCATCTCACAATCCAAAGTTTAACTGAAAATGGAGAAGTGAGAAATGTGAAAATTAATACTGATGCTCAGACCTCACTTTTAGAGTGGTTAAATGAAACTCTCTGGGGGTGGGACAAGTTACTAATATTTATTTTTAAATTTTCCAAGTAGTTCCAATGTGAAGCCACATTTAAGAGTCAGGTAATGCAGTAGTAAAGAATCTGCCTGCCAATGCAAGAGACAGAGGAGACACAGATTCCATCCCTGGGTCAGTAAGATCCCCTGGAGTAGGAAATGGCAACCCACTCCAGTATTTCTTGCCTGGAAAATTCCATGGACAGAGGAGCGTGGTGGGCTATAATCCATGGGGTCTCAAAGAGTTGGACACAACCGAACACATATACACACATACACACACGTGTGGAGCATGAGGCATCAACACAGAGGCAGTGGAGAGTTTAAGGGTTGTCCAGATCAACTCACACCAGCCGTGTCGCCTTAGAAAAGCTGTTTAGCCTCAAGCTCTTCATTTGTAAAACAGCAACTACCTGTCCTTACACTTCCCAGTGCTTTGTTGAAGATCAAAAAGAAAATGTAGCTGAGTATTTAATAAATTGTAAAGCGCAATATAAATGTTCTGGTCAATATATAGCACAATGTGGTTTCCGCCAGCACATGTTGACTAGACGGAACTTTGTCAGCAAAATAATGTCTCTGCTTTTTAATATGCTGCGCTATGCAGATGAAATTCATTTTTAAGGAGAAAACACTAGAAACTTTGGCAACGTAGTGTAAGAGCCTGTAAAAGGTGCTCTCATTGACATTTCATTCTTTACTCATCCTGTAGTGGTTTTTATGAAGATCTGTGCTTTTGGTCACTTTCACCCTTAAAAACCAAAGACTTAGTTTCAGGATGCATCATGCCCTGGGTGTGTCCATAGAGCCTTAAAGAGAAAATACTGCTCTAATCATTACACATATTTTTCATTCCTCTCAATGTTTGCTGCCTACCCCAGTCTCCCTGTAGACTGGATTGTGGGACCAATGGTGAACACCGTGTTAAAATTTATTTGACACCTGTTTGAGACTGACCCAAACCGTCAGCCCAGGTTCCCGGTCTCCAGGAGGTGCACATGGGTGAGTCATTTCGAAGATCTTGCATTCTTCCATGTCTGGTAATGGACACATGAGAGACAGATGAGGAGGAAAAATTTGTCTTTCCCCTAAGGTTACTGCTGAAGTGTTCCCAACAAGAAATAGATAGGGAAAGGTCATGGACAACTGGGGAACTGAAACAGAAATGACCTGCTCCAGCTTCTTCTTAGATGAGAAAACAGAGGCTCTGGGCTGGGAAGCAGCTTGCCAAGGATACATCGCTGGTGAACAGAGGAGCTGGGACCATTGTAAGATTCCCCAGGGTCTTGTCCTGTACTCTTTCCGCAGCATTGGCGCTTCTGGTGCAGCTGGGTGCAGCTTGGTACTGCTTTTTAATCCTTAAAGAACCACTTAGAGAGGAACAGACTTGTCTGCAGGTGCAAGTGACCTGGCAGGAGTGCACTCTTTGCAGAAATAATTCCATTGCGCTCCCTCTATGGAGAGCAAGAATGAGTTACCTCCAGTAACAGCCAAGGCAGTTTCTTTCTCAATACTAGGGGGTGGGGGTGGGGGTGGGGGGAAGGCTCCACACATCGAAACCATATCTTCAGAACACAATGGGTCAGTGCTCTAGCCTGAGCTCTCAGGCATCCTCTTTAAGCCCAGCTTTTCCATCACTGTTAGGGAGCTCACATGGCCAGCTATACGTCACCAGGAGATGTGATGGCATTAAGGAGACTTCCCTCAACCAAGGCCAAATTTAGCAAATGGCAAAGGTTCACAGCCAGATCAAGAAAAAGCCAAACCTTCCTGCTGAAGATGGGGAAAGCAGGATGAAGGCCATGGCGGAGAATAATAGCTTGTTTTAGTGATAGGATTTTTAGGTGGGCACAGGCTGCTCAGTTGCACACTGCATTTACCAGCCTCTTTTGCTGCTAAGTGTGGTGTGGCTGTGGGACTAAATGCAGTGAGGCGTGCCTTTCCATACACATCAAATTGCTAACTGTGCTTACCTCACCACTTTAGGCAGTGGGAGTAGAGAAGGATGGAAAGAGTGTTTACATTTTGTGATTTATACATTTATGTGTTCTTTGAATTATTAAAAGTATGCTCTACTATTATACTTTGAAAATAACTTTAAAATAGACAAATGCTTTTTCCTACTCCAAGATGATAATATTCTAGAGCTTTTCATGGTGTTTTTTAAAAAAGATATGCTTATTTATAGGATTATATCCAGTTTTCCTCCCTTGTTAAGACAATTGCCCCAACTGTTAAAGCTGCAATGATTTATTGATTTAGGGAAAACTGATACCTTTTATTAGAATGTTTCTTTCAGTCCTAAAAAACAGTACCTTACTCTCCTACCACAAATTCCCTCTCCAATCTTAAGTCCCTAAGTAGAATTTTAGAAACTTGATTTTTGTGTACTTGTTTTACTTAGCTAGTTTATTATCTTTATCAGGTATTTCTCTTGGCCTTAAGTCTCTGTTTTAGGCATGTTTTATAGATAATATAGTATGTAGTTTCATTTTTGAACTCAGTTTGAGTTTGCTAAGGACTTTATCAGGCTTCCTAGGTAGCTCAGTGGCAAAAGAATCTGCCTGCCAAAAAGGAGATGATTGCCAAGCAGGAGACTCCAGTCGATCCATGGGTTGGGAAGATCCCTTGGAGCAAGAAATGGCAATCCACTCCAGTATTCTTGCCTGGAGAATCCCATGGACAGAGGAGCCTGGTGGGCTACAGTCCATGAGATTGCAAAGAGTTGGAAAGGACTTAGTGATGAAACAGCAACAAGGACTTTATCCCACTTTCATTTAGTTCTATAATAGATGTTAGTCTGTTGGGGCTGCTATAACAAAAATACCATAGACTGGGTGGCTTAAACAACAAACATTTCTCACAGTTCTAGAGGCTGTGAAGTCCAAGATCAAATCAAGTCCAAGTCCAAATCAAATCTGCCGGCAGATTTGGTGTCTGTTGAGAACCTGTTTCCTGGATAGCCATCTTCTCGCTGTCTTCACGTGGCAGAAGAGACAGGAAGCAAGCTTTCTAGTGACTCTTAGGAGGGCTCTAGTGCCATTCTCAAAGGCTCCATGCTCGTGACCTCATCTAATCCTAATCCCCTCCTAAAGGCTCCATTGCCTAACATGATCACATTGTGGGACAGTTTCAACACAGCAGTTTTGGGGGAACACAAACATTCAGTCCATATCTCTTTTGAGTTTCCTTTTTATATCTTTCTTGATAATCTACCTCACTACTGCCATCCAAACAAATCTAGTATTTTGGGTTCTACTAGATAAAAGTTACTTTTGTATCTCTTTAGATATACGCTCTAGAAGATATAGATCTTCTGAATTCTGCCCTGAGTATTATATCATTATTTCTACATTTTGGAAAAGTATTTTTAAAAGGACACCAAAATTGAGTGACAAGCTGGTCTAACGTTTGTAAGTTTTATTAAGCTTTTCAGATAAAATATACTGAGTATCTGTCATGTTTTGAGTACTTAATACGGACTGGGCAATTCACAGATATTATCTAATTTAATCTGCAGAATATTTCTAGGAGATGGTTATTTTGTTCTCATTTTCATGTGAAAAAATCAAGTCTTACAAAGTAGGAAATGCCCAACCCCCAACCTCAAACAGCAAGTGGATTTAGACCACACTTTCTTTCTACAAAGTTCCTATTGTTTCCTGCTTCTCACATTCCTTCTACATCTTGAGAGAAGAAATAAAATCTAGTTTTTTATTTTTTAATTTTTTAAATTTTTTGTGTTGGTTTTGCCATACATTGACATGAATCCGCCATGGGTATACATATGCTCCCCCTCCAGAACCCCCCTCCCTCCTCCCTCCCGATTCCCTCCCCCTGGGTCATCCCGGTGCACCAGCCCCAAGCATCAAACCTGGGCTGGCGATTGATTTCACATATGATAATTAACATGTTTCAGTGCCATTCTCCCATATCATCCCACCCTTGCCCTCTTCCACAGAGTCCACGAGACTGTTCTATACATCTGCATTTCTTTTGCTGTTCCACATGCAGGGTTCTCGTTACCATCTTTCTAAATTCCATATATATGCGTTAGTATACTGTATTTTTGTTTTTCCTTCTGGCTTACTTCACTCTGGATAATAGGCTCCAGTTCTGTCCACCTGAGTAGAACTGACTCAAATGAATGTTTTGAATCAAGTGAAAGGGCTGGGAGTGAGACTTCTCTGAGTATAATTTATTTATTTTTGACTTAGACCCATGTAGATGTTTTAGTTTTTGAAAAACAATACAGGGAAAGTAAAACTAATCCTAAAATTGACAATGAATTGAAACCAATAACCTTAACTCTTTATCAAATTGGTTATATACCCACATAGAGATAAGAATTATTTCAAGTGACTTTGGAACATGCTCTTCTGGTTTATCTTCTTGGTGGGATATAGTCTAAGGAAAAAAATTGCAAATAACTTGAAACTTCAATTTTATTATTAGGTGTAATATTTATACTACTATACTATAATGTAATATTTAAAATTACATTTATATATATATATTAGGATAGAACAAATAATGTTACTAAGATCCAAAGTTTTCATTGTGAGAGAAATGAGATATAAAGTAAAAATCTGGTGTTAAATTTGAATTGTACATATTAATATGAACTGCTGGTTAATTTTTTTTCCTTTTTCTGTTTACTAAAAGGACCTAAAAACAATGCTATATTAGGAGCAATGTTAGCTAAGAATCTATCCCTCATTCTTGATAATTTTGCTGCCAGTTCAGCAAAACCTCATCATCGGGGTGGGAAAGGACTGAGTGCCCTGGGCTAGGACTATTTCAGGGAAGAAACAATTCAGTGCTTAATTTAGCAGTCAGGGATCTTAAAACTGTTTGCCAGGAGTGAGGTCTGCCCATACAGAGCCTTATTCATCACCCTCACAGTGTCTTTTGTGAAGACTACATTGCTCACTAATGCTTTTACGTCAAAGTGGACTCTCATGAGTGAATGTGGACTTATGTCTTGTGTCCGGCCTGGGAGGTCGGAAGAGAACAGGGGAAATCCTGAGAATGCAAATCTCTGGGAATTAGCAAAAATTCCTGGAAGAACTTTAGGTTTTGAAAGGCTATATAATTGGTAAGATTAAAGCTCAGATGACCAAGGAGGTAATGGACAACACAGTTAGTATTGTAGGAGGAATAAATAGAAAATAATGCTACAGTGTACCTATGATATGGGAAGATGGAAGGATCTAGAAGACCCAGGCAAGGCTGGAGGGAGCCACCAGGCTGTCACTGTCACTATTCCATAGCTCCTCAGCTGTCTGAGGCTGAGGTGCACTTCAGATAAACTCTGCTTTCAGATGCATCTCAGTGAGTCTTGGGGTTCTAGCTCCGTTTCATACTTTCTGTATAGCATAGGATCCAATTTTCTGTTCCTCTACCATTTAGACAAAAAAAATTTACTAACATATAGGAAAACAGACACATCGATTTGACAAAGGAATCCTAGGGCCAGCCACCAGCAGAGATTAACCTTTTCCTTCTTTTCCAAATCAATTATGTTGGCACAGAGAGACACCCAAGATGGAGACTCTCAGGGAAAATTAGAATATGGGGAACAGGGGAGGGCTTGAAGTTCACAGACCTAGGGGGTGGTAGAGGGATCTATGGTAGAATCCTGATCACAGTGAGTCACTGGCCATGGACTTGACTATTGAGTTCAAGATTCCTGTAGGAGGACAGGGTCCTTCAACTTTTGTTCACCTGTTTTGTTCTATCTGGGGAGTCTCTGGGCCAAGGCTTCCCTTTGTGTTAGGGTTGCTATGGAGAACAATCCTCTGAGCCTTTGAAAGCCTAGATGGTGAGCCCCTGTGAGGGGGGGCAAGTCCCATGTGAAGGAATATACATGCATCTGCAGTTCTGGAAATTAGTGCCCTTCATCTGCAAAGGACAAGGACTGAAAAAATCAACTGAGCATGACATACAGAAAACCCTTCATGAAATTTTCAAAGGAAAACTAGAAAATATTTTTATCCACTTTAAAGTGACTAACAGAGATGGATCACAGAGCTCTAGTAACTTATATGGAAAATCAGATTATCCATGAATAAATGATATCTATGGCTTGCCTAGGGAGAAGAAAGTGAAAATTCAGTCCTAGTCACACTCACTCTAGTCTCTCAAGTTTAGTGCAGAGTCAAAAAGAGGAACAAAGGTATAGCATTAAAAGGTAAGATTTTGTCTAGTCAACTCTGGGCTACCTAGAGGTATTAATCTCACCTTCCCATGAAGGCCCAGGTCCACAATCTCTGAGCATGTCCGTTCCCAGAGTAAGTCTCTATTAGGAAGCAGAGTGAAAGAATGATGGAGCTGGACCATGAGTCTTGCCCACTGGTGGTGGTGTGAGATACACTGGAACCACTATTGGTTTAGGAGGCAGAGCTCCTGGATCCTGATTTGGACAAGCTATTTAACTTCCCCCAAATTTAGGTTCTTCCTCAAAGGTAATTCCTTGCCTCCATACCTCACAGGGTTGTTGTGAGGATCACATGAGATAATGTCTGTGAAAGCCCTTACTATTATTGTCATGGACAATTTTATATACTAAATTTGGTGTTTTCAAAGTCTTAGTCTCTGAAATGTCTCTGCCACAAAGGATCATTCCACTCAGCCTCCTAAAATAACACTTTGTTCTCTTCACCACAAGCAACCCAGGCTTTAGATTCTCAGACTAGAGGGGCTGACTGAAAAGAATCTACTGGGGCACAGAATAAGCTTTCCTGGTGAAGAGATTAGCCTCTCCCCTTTTTCCTGTATCCCTCCTCCCTAGGATGACTCCTGTAGTCTGGAGCTCAGTGCAGCCTGGAGTTGATATTGGAGGGGAAACCTACAGAGAAGGGAATGTAAAAGAAAGCCTTGGTGTGAGGATCAGACAAGCATTGTGAAGTCTGGGATGTGGGGGAATGGAATGTGTTTCTGGCTCGGTGAGGCCCCCATCCCAGCCTTCTAGATTTTAGCTTATCCTCTGCAGCCACCTGGACAAGCTCTCTGCTAGAGGCAGTTTGTGAAAACCATTTTTATCAAGATCCCCACTGTGAGTAGGGAGGAGGCACCACGGAAGCTGACATTCTACTGCTTTGGGAGCCTATGGGAGATGATGCAGCCTCAGAGTCCTGGGCCTCCCACCTTTCCCCTGAGTGCGGTCACTTCAGTCTCTACCTTTAGCCTCTCAAGAGAGCCTCAGAAAACCTGCAACCAGGCCCTCTCTCAGCCTGTGTACCTCTGGTTTCTACCTTCTCACTGGATTCCACAGAGGCCCAAGTTCCAGACCACTTACAGACTCCATGGCACTGGCTTCCACCTTCTCTGGGGCCTCGCCAGAGGCACAGTTACCTCTCCTTTTCTTTTTTGACTGAGTACCCCATGGGGCCCATCTTCCCTCACAGAACTCTGAACTGTCTCATTTCCTCTCATGGTATTCTGTTTTCTTTTTTCCCCTCTTTTGCTGCACTGTGTGGTTTGCGGCTCTTAGTTCCCCAACCACAGATTGAATCCTGGCTCTTGATAGTGAAAGCGTGGCATCCTAATCACTCAACCGTCAGGGAATTCCCTGTTTCCTCAAAGTACCCCCTTATCACTCCTTTCATCCTCCATCACGGACTTTTGTGAAAATTTGTTTGGAATAGCTAAATTTTCACAGAAGTATTCGGGAGCATTGTTTCATTTAGGGCTGAAACCTTCGTTTCTGTGTATGACGTGACAGGGGGTTTTAAAATTCTGGTTGTTTGGCCTCTTATACTACATTTCATCCCCTGCCCACCTCCTGGGTGAGTCTTACCCACCAAGGAAGGAAATGAGTGGATTCATTCCAATAAATTGATAGCAAAGGAAGCTGGGTGGCACCCTAAGAAAAGTGAGGACAAACCCAGCAGACAGGCTAATTGCGTACTGTCGCCAAACCATGAGCAAACTGCAGCCTGGCATGGGACTTACACCAAGGAATGAGCAATTGGGGAAAAAAACCCCAAAACACGAAAACAGTATTAAGGATAAAGACCTTCAAAGTGTCATAGTTCACAGATAAGAACTGTCAACAGTTTAAACCTTAACTCGGCAGAGAGGAAAGCTCAAAGAAAAAGAGCAAAAGGCAGTTTTGCGGCTCTGGTGACCTTGTCTGGTGGGTCTCCGGGAGGCGACGCTTCCTGCAGTTATCTGCTTTGGGATGATTCCTCCGATTCCTCTGAGGTTTTAGGACAGACTCTCAAGTACTTCGTATCATGTGTCTGTTGACTTGGAATTACTTTTGTGTTAGTTGTTAACAGTACCTGGTAAGGTCCTCACTGAAGTTCAATCACAGTCTTCCTCTGATATCCGATCTAGTAACTTAAAAAAAATTAGGGAATTTGTGTCATCATTCAAGAGAATGACAGGAGGACAGAGAGTTATCAGGATACTTTGGTAAATCAAAAGAAAACTCTTATATAGGCACAAAATAACGTGCTCATTTTATGGAAAGAAAACCATACTATTACTCTTTTTGTGTATATTGCAATTTGCAATAAAAGATTTATAAGCCCATTTCTGTGAATAAATCTATTAACATGGCATATACTCTTGAATTTTCCCTTTTGTCACTTACAGAATTAAAGCATATTAATGCTTCATATGTATATGTAGACATACATAAATATATAAAACACAATTTTAGTTTTTAAGATATACTTTATCTCAGCACATTAAAACAAGTGTATATATTACACTGAATTATCATTTAATAAATAATTCCTTAATAAGCCATTGTCTTATAAACATATTCTCATTTGCTATAATTGTTACACTAAATAATAATTAGTATTATTTTTTATAATTTTATTGATTACCACATTTAGCATAAGTAATTTTTGTTTTCTTCAGACACAGGGAAAACTAAACTGCTAAACTAAATTTTTATGGTTACACATTTTAAATTACTTTTTACATTTTCAGAAGACCGAATGAACACATCAACCAAACGCACTTACACACTCTATTAATCTATAGCCCTTATATAATACATATGAATATGAATAAATTAAAACTATGTGTATATGGGATTTTTTTAGCTTAGAAACTGTTCAGGTATTCAAATATTATATATCAAGTAACTCAACATTTTCTAAAGTCTTAACTTTTTAACTATTTGGAAGTTACAATTTTAGCTAAAAAATTAAGTCCTCATGACTTGTAGTATTTTAAGAATTTCATAAAATCTAAACCCTTTATAAGACAGCTATCCTATGATTTCACTTAAAAACAATTTTATATTTTATAATCTTAAAATGTTTCAACAATGATTCTTTGCTTGCCTCATAAAACTAACACACAAAATTTAGAAAGTCTGTCTTAATGTTTTAATACTAGGAATATATACTACAATATTGTCTAAGCACTAATTTTATACAATAAACCCAGAGCAATACAGATATAGGGTTGTCTCTAATCAATATGATTGACAGTGAAAGTGAAGGTCTCTCAGTTGTGTCCAACTCTTTGTGACCCCATGGACTTCTCCTGGCTAGAATACTGGAGTGGGTAGCCTTTCCCTTCTCCAAGGGATCTTCCCAACCAAGGGATTGAACCCAGGTCTCCTGCATTGTAGGGAGATTCCTTATCAGCTGAGCCACAAGGGAAGCCCAAGAATACTGGAGTGGGTAACCTATCTCTTCTCCAGCGGATCTTCCTGACCCAGGAATCGAACCAGAGTCTCCTGCATTGCAGGCGGATTCTTTACCAACTGAGCTATCAGGGAAGCCCAACCAATATGATTAACTCATTTTAATTTGTCCCAATTGATTTATCAGAAATATTACAGGGTATTTTTAAAATGTACTTTATAAATTTTGTATTCATGAGACAACATTTAAATAGCCTTAAAATCTAAAAAAAAAAGCTCTTATATTGAAGGTAAGATCATCCCTCATAGCCATAGTAATGAAGTCCATTCTTTAAATACATTTGTCTATATTATATAATGCAAGACAATTTACTGACATTTTTCTTACTTCTTAGACAATTATTATTTAGTATGCAAAATCGTGACTATGTTTTTTTTTTCCTGAGCAATTAATCTTTAAAAAATGTCCCCAGTGAGGGGAAAGAGGATAGAACAATAACAACAACAACAAAAAAGTGAGAGAGAGAATAGCTTTAGACAAATATGAAATTATCACTAAGAGGTTATCTTTCTGTAAGGAGGAGGAGAAAGTTTAGATGCAGGAAAACATTTTTCATAGATAGACACAAAAAAGAAAGTCATTATAGCTGCTTTAAACAGTTACTCAAGTGCTTGACAGTATTATCAAGCCATACAATTAAAAACTAGTGATTATTAATCCCTAAAGAATGGAAATAGAGGGGAAATCTCTACATTAATCACAGGGATCTCTCTTAGACCAGTTATACAATCTCCTCATGAAAGTTTCTTTTCCCTTTATGCCTCAAGCATTTCTCAAATGAACATTCTTGTTCATGTCAAAGATCCCCAAGTGGCCACATAATTTTAATTTATCCTCAGTGAATTATGCCAGAAAGGAGCACAAGCTTGTTAGCAGACAAGCCCACGAGAGATTGCTTGACTGGTGATCAAAGGTAAAACATCACTTGTGCTAAGTCCTCAACCCTAGGGTTAAGCTGCCTCTCCTTGCTGACCTGAACAATCAGCAGTCACCTGGCTCTCAGGCAGTGTGGACTGCTCTTTCCTAAAACCAAGTTCTCATACCCAGAGAAGACTGGGGAAAGTTCTCATAGACAAATAGAAGACAGTAGATAAACTTCCAGACATCCTGGAATGCAAAGCCAAGTGGGCCTCAGGGAAGCATCATTAAGAACAAAGGTAGTGGAAGCGCTGGAATTCCAGTTGAGCTCTTTCAAATCCTGAAAGATGATGTTGTGGAAGTGCTGTACTCAATATGCCAGCAAATTTGGAAAACTCAGCAGTGGCCACAGGACTGGAAAAGGTCAGTTTTCATCCCAATCCCAAAGAAAGGCAATGCCAAAGAATGTTCAAACTACTGCACAATTGCACTCATCTCACACAGTAGCAAAGTAATGCTCAAAATTCTCCAAGCCAGGCTTCAACAGTACATGAACCATGAACTTCCAGATGTTCAGGCTGGATTTGAACATTCAGCTCAGAGGAACCAGAGTTCAAATTGCCAACATCCGTTGGATCATCAGCCTTTGACTATGTGGATCACAACAAACTGGAAAATTCTTCAAGAGATGGGAATAGCAGACCACTTGACCTGTCTCCTGAGAAATCTATATGCAGTTCAAGAAGCAATAGTTAGAATGAGACATGGGAACAACAGACTGGTTCCAAATTGGGAAAGGAGTATGTCAAGGCTGCATATTGTCACCCTGCTTATTTAACTTACATGTAGAGTACATCATGCGAAATGTCAGGCTGGATGAAGCATAAGCTGGAATTAAGATTGCTGGGAGAAATACCAGTAACCTCAGATATGCAGATGACACCACCCTTATGGCAGAAAGTGAAGAGGAACTGAAGAGCCTCTTGATGAAAATCAAAGAGGAGAGTGAAAAAGTTGGCTTAAAACTCAACATTCAAAAAACTAAGATCGTGGCCTCTGGTTCCAACACTTCATGGTAAATAGATGAGGAAACAATGGAGACAGTGAGAGAATATCTTCTTGGGCTCCAAAATCACTGCAGATGGTGACTGCAGCCATGAAATTAAAAGATGCTTGCCCCTTGGAAGAAAAGTTATGACCAACCCAGACAGCATATTAGAAAGCAGAGACATTACTTTGCCAACAAAGGTCAAAGCTATGGTTTTTCCAGTAGTCATGTACAGATCTGAGAGTTGGACTATAAAGAAAGCTGAGGGCCAAAGAATTGATGCTTTTCAAATGTGGTGTTCCAGAAGACTTAGAGTCTCTTGGACTGCAAGGAGATCCAACCAGTCCATCCTAAAGGAAATCAGTCCTGAATATTCATTGGAAAGACTAATGCTAAAGCTGAAATCCAATACTTTGGCCACCTGATGCGAAGAGCTGACTCACTGGAAAAGACCCTGATGCTGGGAAAGATTGAAGGTGGAAGGGGAAGGGGACGACAGAGGATGAGATGGTTGGATGGCATCATCAACTCCATGGACAGGAGTTTGAGCAAACTCCACTAGTTGGTGATGGACAGATAAGCCTGGTGTGCTTCAGTCCACGGGGTCGCAAAGAGTCAGACACCATTGCACTACTGAACTGAGATAAACACTAGGCAGGACAGGGTGTTAAAAACCCAATTTCACCAGGGGACACTAGGTTTATGGGAAACCAAAAATTCCAGGGGACAAATAAACTGATATTGAAGGATCAAAGAGACAACCAGAATCTAAATTCAGTGTAAAGCCACACAATCAAACACAGACAAACCTTGAATGTCTTGAGACTCGAGAAATCTCAGATATGCACATTATTACTGTCATGGAGGCCAATTCTTTGTAGGGAGGGATCTGAGGAAATATTCAGAGACCCTCCAAATTTCCTTATCAGGACATCTGGAGCAAAGTGGTAATCTGACAAAATCAGTGTTATTGGCTCATTGCAATGGAGGTCACACATTGGAGGAAACATGGGGTGTGCCATCAAGAATGGGAAAATGTTATATGATTTGGGAAAGGGTGGCATAAAGTGAAATTTATATGAAATAATATTTTGATATGCTAAAGCAAAGCAGGGCTTTGTGTAAAGTGGCAACATCATTTCAATGGCAAAGTGGACAGTAGGTCTCCTTTCCTTAGATGCTACAAATTAAGATAGATACGTAATACAAACGTATTATTTGTACACCCTTATCTGAACCTGGGTTGAAAATCAAGGCAGGTGCTCTGTGTCAGGGTGAATTAGATTCTTCAGGATGCTTTGTTCTTACTGAAATGATTTCAAAAGCAAAGTTTCCAATTAACTATGATTTTAGAAAACAAGGTTTCTCAGTTACAAAGTAATAGTTCTGCTACTGAGTGGCATTTGGACCCTTTACAAGCTGGCTTGTTTTCTTGGGAGAAATAGAATTTTTTTGCTAATTTTACAGCTGGCTTTATCTGCGATCTGTGTCTGTTTACCCCGCTTGATGAATGTCATGGCAGATTTTCATTTTTTTCAGGTCAAACTAATTTTCACTTTTTCAGCATGTAATCCAGTCTCTTGTTATACTGGCCTGTGGAACTTGCCAGAAAGAAGCTGTGGTGGCATGAGACCTTTCCTGGAAGTGATTAATTTCTTTCCTTCTGTTTCTCGCTTCCTAGCATGCACTACATAATTTTAGGGCCCCAGTGCAGCCTGGTGTTGCTCCTGAAGGAGGAACCAATAGAGAATGGAATGAGAAAGCAAGCCTTGGGGTGAGGTACAAAGAAGTATAATGAAGCCTCAGATGTGAGGGAATGGGTAGCCTGCTTCAGGTGCCCTTATTCTTGTCAGACCCTTTTGTTCTGACTCTTCTCCTGGCTGCAGCTTGTAGCCTTTTGCAGTTTTGGTAACTTCTGGGTCAAGCTGTGTGCAGGGAAAGCATCACTGTGGTGTCCGACCTTCTGCTCAGGGGAATCCTGTGAAAAGATGCTGCTCCCTGTGTGTTCCCTTCTGTTCCAGTAGCTCCTCTACTTGAGCTTTGTTAAACTCTAGCCTCCACCCTTTCACCAGAACTTTCAGAAGATCAATTACCACTCACCCTGTCTATGTCATTTCCCTTCTGGCATATTTATCAGCCTTTCTTCCCAGGACCCTGCAGATTCTCATCTTCCCCTGTTATTCCAAATCTTGTATCTGACTCTGCTCCTGCATAATCTGTTTTCTTCTCAATGTGCCCTGCTCTTCACAGTTGGTCCCATTCCTTCATCATTCCTTTCACTGGCCTCCTCTCTGCCGCCAGAGGCTCTGTCATCAGCTCCCACGTTCTCATTCACTTTTTCTCTCACTCCCATTACGGTCTGCTCCCCTCTGTGTGGAGTCCTCCTTGCCTCGATCTCTCCTAGTATTTCATTTATCCTTATTCTGCCCCATTACCGGCTTACTCATCTTTTCTACCAAGGTCCTCTTTGCCTCCACTCTGCCCTCCCAGATCCCTGTATTAAATCTCAACCATGCAGATAGATCCTTTTCTGCCTCCAGAGCTACAATCTTAAGGAACCATCTTTCACCCCATCATTTATCTTTTCTGCTTTCTCCTAGAACACCTCAGACACTACACCTTCTTCTCTAACCAGATCCCTCCTGTTGCAAGATCCTACCCTTTTTTCAGAATCTCAATCCCCCATCTTTTACAACATCCCATGAACTCCATGAATCCCATTGATTTACTTGCCTTGTCACCCCACCATCATGTACAGCCTCTACCCACCATTGCCAGATTCTAATACTGACTCACTTTGGCTTGATTTAAATCCTAATGAACACTGTTCCAGAGAGCTCATCTTCTGAAAATCCCCTCTGTCTGACTTCTATTGCAAAACACTTATGCACTGGCTGCTCAAAAACTGTGTCTGTTTCAACCTTCTCCTGGGGGCAGCTGTTAAGGGTTTGCTTTTTCCTACCTTCTCACACTGTGATTTCCAGCGGGAGGAGCTTTTTCTTTTCAGCCATCGGGTCCTCTCTCTGAAGAGAGCCTGTGACCAGACATGTGGAAGCAAGCAGCCACTCTTTCCTTAGCTATGCTGTCCAGAAGCTCCTGGGGATACAACAAAAAGAGTGTTGATTTCCAGATTTGTGAGGACTAAGAAGGGGATCATTCTAAAACAACTGAGGGCATACTACCAACTCAATTCTTCTGCAACTTTTTTAATTATTACTTGCTTTTGAGCACTACTCCACAGCCCT
Organism: Antilocapra americana; assembly: GCA_007570785.1. Classification (NCBI taxonomy): domain Eukaryota; kingdom Metazoa; phylum Chordata; class Mammalia; order Artiodactyla; family Antilocapridae; genus Antilocapra; species Antilocapra americana. Next base: position 3,539,798 of record ML661897.1, read on the forward strand.
CCAACCCTTCTAGAGATGTTAAGGTCCACCAGAGTAACTGCAGAGTCCACAGGAGTCTCCAAATTCCAAAATCTTGGGAATTTCTGCAGCAGAAATGTAGCTAGATTTTTAGAGGTCCCCCTCTCTGCACAGCAAGTCTCTGCTGGCAAACCTTCTATTCTTCCATAGCAGTCCCTCACCAGCCTCTTTCTCTGCTTATTCAATTGCTAATGTCTTCCTCCCTCAGTTCAAATGCAGTTAACTGATCTCTTACTCTCCCTCAGCCCCAGACCTTGCCTTCACATTAAATCCTAGCCCCCAGTCCTTGGGGGAAACTTCTGGAGGGAAGGAACTCACCAAAGAAGGATGGTTATCTTCTCTAAGTTGAGTTTCCACTTTAGGAATATAAAAATGGAGATGAATTTAGGTACCCTTTCAAAGATTACAGTACGGAGAGATAGTCAAGGCCAAGGAATTCCCAAGCCCTGGAGCAGCTTAGGTCTCAGTAGAAGCCCTGTGTTCCTAAGTTTCAGGCCCCAAGGAAAAGCAAAAAAAAAAAAAAAAAAAATTAGCTCTAAAGGATGAGAGGAACTTAAGGAAAACCAAAGATTAAATGCATCAAGGAGAGGAGGCAGGAATACGGATTTTTCAAGCCAGGCACCCTCCCAGATTTAGCTGACACCCAGTTAACAAACCCCCTGATTTTTGCTCCAGATGTAATAGACTTCAACAAAAAGTCACTTGGAAAAAAATGGATGAGTTGTTTCAGTGGCTTTGTCCCAGGACACAAGGCTAAGGGCAAGAAGGTCACTTGCGAAAAACTACATCAACTGTGCACTGTCCAAATCCAGTTGAAACCAGAGGGGTCTTTGGGTAAAAGTATTCTAGTCATTGTTCCAAACGTTGGGGACACACGAATAAGAAAAACAAAGCTCCCTCCACTTGCGGGGCTTACAGCGTTGGTCCTTGAACCAGCTTCTTTTCAATCTACTCAAAAAAACGGTATCAAAATTCTTTCACTTTTCTCAAGCTCCTGCCCCTCACAAACCCTCAACAGATTGGCTGTTTGGCCCACTTCTGAAAGGAACCACCTCTGGATGGGAACTTTTCATCACCAAATCTTCAAAAAACGGTTGCATCCCACCCTCCCTTTTTCCTTACTGCTCTCTAAAGCTGGGTCTTTCTGGGAGGCCTTCCTTGACCCTCCCAAGACGGGATTAGCAACCTCACAACTCTCTTTGTAATCTTGGGCTACTGTCTAGGTCTCCTAAGTACCAGGACCATCTCTATCTCCCTCTCGTCTGCCCTCGAGTACCACAGGTAGCTAACGGTCAGTCAATGACCGTTTGGAGCAATTAATGGGCAAGCGTTGGGCCGCACTTCCGGGGTAGAGGCTCTTCCCAGGATGCTTTGCGCCGGCCCCCACATCCAGGGCAGGGGTCAAGGCCTGGGGGCGGGCCTGCGTTGCTGCTTATCCCGCTTTGGTAGGCAGCTACTGCTTCTCGGGATCCTGGGTCTCAAAGCCTGAGCTCGGTATTCTGCACACAGAAGAGGTTGTGACAGGGCTCTCTGGCAATCTGAGAGACTTTTCTACCTCCGCTCCTGTGGCGCTCCACCAAGTGTCTCTTCCCCTCAGCCTGTGGGGGCCTTGGTTCTGGTTGCGGCCTACCAAGGCTTTGAAGGGCCCCGGAGGCCGTGAGCACGGGACCAGTCCTCTCGGCCTGGACTTGAACATCTTCATCGCCATCACCGTAATGCTGACTGCAGTCTGGTGAGCGCTGGGTGAGTCCTTGGGTTCCCACAGGCCTGGCAGAGGACGCTCCACCGACTTACTGAGGTGGCAAGGGGAGTGGAAGGAACCGCGAGCCTCTGTTGAGCTCCAGGGCCCAAGGCTGGTCCAAAAGCTCTGCTGTGGTTGCCACGTGTCCCAGTAGGACCAGTATCCACACTGTGGGGTGTCCGCAGCCCTCTGGGACTTGCTTTATGAGGCGCTACCGGGAAGGCCTTGGTGCCCCCAGCCAGGCCAGGAGGAAGGGCTGGTGAGGCCCCGAGGGGAAAGGCCCATGCGGGAAAGGGCAGCTTGACTGTGGAGAGGCAACCACACCTGAGGACCCTCTGCAGAGGGAGGCGGGCTTTGCACCTGAGGCCTCCGGCGGATGCCGTGGGCCGAGGGCACGGTTCCACGGGCACTCTGGCGTGATGGTGGTCAGCGCTAGAGATGTAAGGAAATACCGTGGTTTTTCTTTTTGGGGACAGGTTGTCTTTCTCTTGGCATAAATATTATATAGAGAATTTGCAAGATATAGAATAGTATTGGGGGATGGCAGGACCTCGTGGGCTCCTAAACTCAAAACACCTGATACTAACATTTTGATGTATTTTTCCTAGTTTTGCTGTGCCTATTTTCAGTGTTTAAATTATATATATATATATTTTAGAAGGTAAGAAGACATTTAACTTTTTATCATAAGCAATATCTGCATTATTGTACACCTTCCTAAAGATTATTTTTAATGTTTTCCTTACGAACTAGTCTGTTTTTCTCTGATATGTAGGTTTGTTCTAAGTTTTTTGATATTATAAGACGTCACTTAACAGTTTTGTGTATGATTGCACTTGCTTAGAACTGCCTTATTCCAAAATCATAAAGTTTTTCTTGAACTTCACATTATTTTCTCATCCAGGGTTCTGCCCTTGAGCCACTTCTCTTCTCTTTCTATAGTCTCTTAGGCAAGGTATCTATCTATGCAATAAGTAATTTCACTGCTGTCTTCTCCCATTTGCTTCACATTTATGTATCCAAGTACTTGCTAAACATTACCAACTTTGGCATCCCATAGCTAAAATCTGTAAATATAGACCATGGTCTTCCTCTGCCACCTACTGCCCTTGCTTAAGTAGTTCCAATGTCAACTAGCACCTGGTTCCCAAGGCTGACCCATAACTACCTTTCTGAGCTTCTCTTCCTTTGTCCTTCCTGTAATTCCTCAAATACCAAGTTCTGCTGAGTCTGCTGGTTACCTGTTTCTCAAATTTTAATCTCCTCTTCATGCTTACTACTATCTTGGTAGTTCAGACTCTCATGGTCTCTCACCAAACTATGCAGTGGCTTCTTAAACTATCTATGATTTTAATCCAGTACTTGCTGGTTTCTACTTCTTTAGCTTCTGCTACTCTCAAGTCTGTTTTTCTACTCCAGTAAAAACACCTATTTTGTTCAGTGCTTCCATGTCCTTACTCATTTTTAATTGAAGTATAGTTGATTTATGCTATTGTGTTAGTTTCAGGAGTACAGCAGAGTGATTCAGATTTAGAGTATGTATATATATACATATTATACACACACATTCTTTTTCAGATTCTTTTCTACCATATAGGTTATTACAAGATATTGAATACGGTTCCCTGTGCTATACAGTAGGTCCTTGTTGTTTATCTATTTTATGTTTAGTAGTGTGTATCTGTTAATCCCAAACTCCTAGTTTATCCTCCCCACCTTTCCCCTTTGGTAACCATAAGTTTGTTTTCTACATGAGTCTATTTCTGTTTTATAAATAAGTTCATTTGTATCATTTTCTTTTTAGATTCCACGTATAAGCGATAACATATTTGTCTTTGTCTGATTTCACTTAGTATGATAATCTCTAGGTCCACCCATGTTGCCTCAAGTGACATTATTTCATTCTTTTTTTATGATTGAGTAATATCCCCTTCCACACCCACACCCACACCCACCACCACTGCCATGCGCCCCCGCCCCCTCCAATCCACCTACCAATTCAGGTGATGTGGGTTTATGATTTCTTTACCTGGAGTACCTTAGGCAGATAAACACTAGAATTCTCATGGTCTGCTACAGTAGGTCAGGGCTGTGTTTTTTCCCCCTCAGGGAATTTATCCATTTCATCTATGTTGGTGAATTTATTGGCATAGTTCATAATATTAGTCTTATAATGTTAGTAGATGTCATGATGTCCCCTTTCATTCTTGGTCTTGGTAATTTGTGCCTTCATTTTCTTGGTAGGCTGAGTAGAGTTTTATCAATTGCCTTTTTTATAAAAGAGAAACAGTTTTTGGTTTCCTTAATTTTATTTTTCTCTTTTTTATTTCATGAATTTTGGCTCATATTGTTATGTCCTTCTGTTTGCTTTGAGTTTATATTGTTTTTATCTAGTTTGTTAAGGTGAATTCTTGTTAGAACATTGATTTGAGACCGTTCTTCTCTTAATATAAATTTTTTTTTGAAGTTAACATAACCTCAAGATTTTACTTCCTTTAAGGTAAAATAAAAGGTGCAGCCCAGAACTGGATGATTTGGACTTTTCTCTTGTTATCTCTTCTCAGTTCCTAATACTGCATCTATTAATAGCTGGCATTCTTTTAAATCTATAATAGGGTTTAACACATTCAAGCCTTAGCATGATTTTCTTTGTAGTTTTAGCCTTTTGCCGGAAAACCCGCTTAGCCTGCTCACCATAGCCACTCTACTTCCTGTCATAACACAGCTTTCCCTGGACAGGCCAGAATTTACACTTCTTAAACTGTGTCATCTTGAGGGCTGTGCTTATCATGCTTCCTATAGAAAGTTTAGTGAGATTAGGAATTTACCATGTTTACTGGAGTAGTAGCACTGTAAATTTTGAATGCTATGAATTTCCCTTTAAACACTGATTTATCCCACAACTTAAAAAAATTATTTATTTTTAATTGAAGGATAAATTGTTTTACAATATTGTGTTGGTTTCTGCCATACATCAACACGAATCAGCCATAGGTATATGTATGTCCCCTCCCTCCTGAACCTCCCTCCCTATCCTACAACTTTTGATGCGTCTTCATTTTCTATTCAAATTACAATTTCTTATTTGACTTTCTTTGAGTTATTTAGAAGTGTGGGAAATTTTCCAAATATCTTTCTATTCTTGGTTTTAATTTAATTATATTGTGAATTCAAAGTATTAATTCAAAGTATTGAGAATGTACTTTGTACAATTTCAGTTTTTTAAACTTTGTCAAGATTTGATTTATGAGCCAGTATATTCTTGATGATTATTTCATGTGTACACATGACTGACTTGTAGCCAGCCCTTTGTATCTACATTCTTCTGTATCCAAGGTTTCACATCCATGGATTCAACTAACCAGGGATTGTATATTACTATGATATTTACTTTTGAAAAATAATCCACATGTAAATGGATCTGTGTAGTTCCAACCTGTGTTTTTCAGTGGTCAGCTGTACTTGAAAAGAATTTGTATTCTGCTATTTGCTGACTAGAGTTCTCTGTAAATATCAATTAGGTCAAGTTGGTTTATAATGTTGTTTAGGTCATCTTTGTCCTTCCTAATTTGTTTTGCTTCTTCTATTGCTGGGAGAGGGCTGTTGATATATCTGGTTGTAATTGTGGAATTGTCTGTTTTTCTTCTGAGTTCTATCAGTTTTTGCTTCATGCATTTTGAAGCTACAATGTTAGGTGCATTATATATAAAGGATTCTTACGTCTTTTTGATTAATTGCTCCCTTAATCATTATCTAGTGACTCTTTATTTCTGGTAATAGTTCTGTTCTAATATTCATAAAGGCACTCAGCTCTCTCTTGATAGTGTTTGCCTGGTCTGTCTTTTTGCATTGTTTTAACCTTTTATCTATTAATATCTTTATGTTGAAGGTGAGTTTTTGTAGATAGCATAATGTGTTGTCTTGCTTTTTTATCCACATGACAGTCTCTGCCTTTTAATTGGGGTGTATAGATTACTTACGTTGTTACTATTGACATGGTTATATTTTAATCTAGCATCTTGCTGGCTGTTTTCTATTTGTTCCATCTGTTCTTTGTTCCTTCCCCCCTTTGCTAACTTGCTTGTGGATTTTTTTTGTGATTCTGTTCTCTTCATTCTTGTTTTATTTGTTAAACCTCTTTTTTCAAATAAAAATTGATCTTAATATTCATCTTTAATTTATCACATTTTTGAATAATCATCTTTAAATTATATTATTTGAATTCATGTGTAGTGTAAGAACCTTACAACAAGATACTTCTCCTTCCTCTCATTTTGTGCTATTGCTATATATTTAGAGGCCTTACCTGGTGGCTCAGCTGGTAAAGAATCTGCCTGCAATGAGGGAGAACTGGTTTTGATCCCTGGGTTGGGAGGATCCCCTGGAAAAGGGAACCCACTCCAGTATTTTGCCCTGGAGAACTCCATGGACTATTCCATGGGGTCACAAAGAGTCGGACATGACTGAACGACTTTCACTTCACTATGTATTTAGTGGCAGTATTATTTCAAATTAATTTAAAATTTTTAAAGTAATTTATGATTATATCCTCTGAGTAAAAATATTAAAACATTTCACATAAAGTCCCCTTGACCTTCCCTTCCTTGGAGGTGAACAGTGTTACCAATTTGTTATACATCCTTCCAAACCTCTGCTATATATTTGCATATTTGTGTGTGTGTGTGTGTGTGCATGTGTGTGGGTGTATATGTTTGTTTATATATACATATACTTAGAATATGTATATTTAATTTTTTAGATATAGCATTCTTATTTTATTCAATAATATGTCTTGTCAGTCTACTCATTACTACCTGTAGATCTGCCTCATTCTTTTGAACTGCTGCAGAATATTCTATCAAATGGATTTCTGAGAGTTCTATTATTATTTTTTTAGATGATGGACAGTTTTCTCTATTATTATGGTAGTAAACAAGGTCCCTATAAATCCCCTTTTGTGTGCCTTATTGTGATATTTTAACCTTAGAAGGTTTTAAGGTTGTACTGGGGCTAGAGGGTGTGGGAGTGGTGGGTGTATCAGGGATGTGATAGAGGATTTGAAGCATTGGAAAATCGTTGAAGAATTTCATATGGTAATGGTATTATCTTTGGAACTCAGGGATTTCTGAGGGCACATGGATTGATTTCTCTTTTTCTGTCTTGGGAAAAGAAGGAACTTTTTTTCTTCATCAGAGATAGAAAAGAAAAGGATGTGACTGGCCTTGATGGTCTATCACAGGAGTTAAATAAGTTGCCCATCACATGTGTGTCTCAGAGGAATGAGTGATGGTCCAGTGGACTTAGGAAAGTTACTAAATGTAGAGATTGTCTCCTTGTATACCGTCACTCTTCACATGGGAAGTAAGGCCTTGAGAGAGAAAGAGACCTGCTGAAGGTCTTATAGTAAGTCAGTGATAATGTTGACATATTTCAGCCCTGGTGTAAGAGGCAGAAAAGCAGAAACAAGGAGATAGCTTGGTCCAGGTAGGGAAAGTGGTGGTAGGGGGCTGTGGAGACAGAGAAGCAAACAACACTTCTGCTTACTCCTCCCGCTTGCAGCCCACTCTCTTCCTTTCTCCAGATTCTTGTGACTTCTTTCTTCAGCAGCATCAAAGAAGTCCAAAAAGGAAAAGTAAACAATACAAATTACAGGATAGAGGAAAAACCCATTTCCATGTAAATATTACCATTCTGCAGCAACACAAACAATAGAAATTACGAGGCTTTGTTTGGGTTTGCAGTGTGGAAGGTGGACATAGTCTCTGGACTAACTGGTGGACCTGTAGTGGTTCTCTCCTGGAGGGTAGAGTGATGGGTACATTACTGAAATGCAGCTTTTTAAACAGTGATCCAGATTGCCTTGCAGTAATTATTAATTCAGGCAACAAAACAAAATTAAAAAGCAACAGAAGGAGGGGGTGGGTCATTAAAACAAAACAGCTGGGCTCTCAGAGGACTTTTGGAAAGAAGACAGGTGGAAAGTTTTGGGGGTTGAATTTGAAACTGTCACCAGGTCTTGCCTACTTTTATAGCAGAGGCCCTCAGAAGAGAATTTTTCAGGATGTGAACATTAACTGATAAGTGACCTGGGGCTATGATTTCTTATGTTGTTAAGTTTGAAAACATTTCCAGGGGCACCTTAGGATTCTGGTTTCTATTTGGAGCCATGAAGTTCAAAGATACCTATTTTATGAGATAGCAGTTTTTCATCATTTAAAGGTAGTTATATTGTTATTTATGTATCAGACCTAATCCCTTTTCAGTCTCTACAAACACACTGGGAGAGGTTTCTCCTCATACTGCAGGTGAGGTTTGAAAATGTAAACCTCTTCTGGAAGGAACATCAGCTCATTAATCAATTAAAACAAAACTCCTAGTGGTGAGTTGATAGGGCCAGGATCACAGGTATAATAATAATTGGATGAGTTAAGCTTTGAGTGTAAGTCTGTTGGGAGCATCCTGGTGCTGTGAGAAAGAGTATGAATTAAATTCAGCTTTGATCCTAAATTGGGTTTGCCAGTTACTAGTTAATTATGTGGTTACCTGGTCCAGTCAGGTAACCTCCTGAAGCTATCTGCATCTCTAAAACAAAGAGAATGACATTTTGCTGAGCTGGTGGGTTTGAGGTATTGCTGTTTTGGGGGAAGGTGTGTGAGAACCTCAGTGCAGTTTATGCCCACAGGCAGTGCTTGGTATTGGTTATGATTAGTGAATTACCAGCTGAAAGTTTTTTTTCCCCCCACAGATGCACAGGAGCTGCTCAGGTAAGAAAAAGTCTCCCAGCCTTTTAGACCAGGTGCAACAACTCTGCCCCTCCTCTCCCCACCATCCCCTTCACAGATATAACTGCCCTGTCTTCCAGGGTATAATTCCCCATGAAGCTGGCAGATCTGTTATGGGCACCAGTAGGTGCCAGCACAGGCTAAGCTTTCAGAAGGGCTGCTTCATTTGATTTTATCCTTCTTCCATCCTCCCAGTGTGAATCACGAAAGCCCACACTTCGTTTCCTTTCTTCCACAGTGACCTCTCTTTCCCAACCTTTCTTGCTTGCTATTCTGAGCCTGGGAGAAAATGCTCAGGGTTGCACTGTCAAATATCAGTGAAGAAAGACCTGTTTGGGGATCCTTGTAACAAGACTAATAAACACTAGTGCTACATTTGGGCGCTACCGTTTGCAATGTACTTTCATATTTATTAGCCCATTTAATAGTTGCAAACTTCTGGCAAGGTATTGTGATGGTTAAGGGTTGGAGGTTGCCTTTACATTCCTATCTTCACCTCTTCTCGGCTGCATCATCTTGGGCAAGCAACTTAGCATCTCTGAACGCTGTAGATTTAAGAGGAAGGTACTCAGAATTGGTAATAAGTGTCCAATAATTGTTAGCTATTACTTCTCTCATGCCCACTTTACCACATGACTTCAAGTTTTTCTATAGCTGTATCTATAGGGTTGCAAAGAGTTGGACATGACTGAGCAACTGAACTGATCTGAACTGAAGCATTAGTTAAATGGGTCAAGCCTTACTTTTTTCACTTTTCCTCTGATCCTCCTGCTTCCACACCGTCCTCAGCCTTACTTCACACTCTCCCATAGCCTACAGTGAATTTTCCTTTTTCTGTTCAGCACTGGGTATCTCAGGCCTTCGTATGGGCTATCCTGTCTGTCCTGAGCCCACATCATGAACCCTGGTAAATAGCTACTCATCCTTAAAGTAGACTGACTCCCTTTTATCCCCATGCTCCCAGAGTGCTTTCTGCACATCTTGATTACGACAAGATTGGTATGACTCTCTTCCTATTTATCTTTTCATTAGCCCAAGAGCTCCCGGGGGAAATGGATCGTGCCTTCTCATGTGTGGAACTTCTGTCCCTGATATTTATGATGTGCCAAATAAATGTTGGTTTGAATGAACAAATATTAAAGAATTTGTCAATCCACCTGAAACTGTCTTAAATAAGCATTCAGTTATTGAGACCAGCAGCTGTGGAGCCAGTCCTGAAACCCAGGGTCCAGCTGCTAGTCCCCAGGCTCTCTGGGCACTCCCAGCCTGTCTCTCACTGGGGTCTCCTGTCATTGCTGTGTAATTTTTCCAACCAAACTGGACGCAGAAAAAAAAAAGCCAACAAAAAAACTAATGATATGAAAGCACCAGACTTCGTATTTACAGGCCCAGTAGAGATTTCCAAATGACAGCAAGCAGCCAGTGTGCAGAGGCCTGCTTTTAATGCATCAGAAAAGACAAAATTACAGTGTGCCCGCCTTTCATGTGCTGTCTGTTTCGTCTTTCTGAATAAGAGGGAAACTCTGGCTCCAGGCTCATTTTCAATTACAAAAATAGACTAAATTCCTACCCTGAAATTATCAAAAGTGCCATATACTTGACAAGCAGCTAAGCAGAGAGCAGAAACTACCAAGTTAGTAATTAAACAGAGCTTCAGTCAAATTAACAGAGACAGGCATTCTGGTCTGGCGGTCACAACAGAGGCCTACAGAGCCCTGGATTTGGCCTTGGTACTTCTTGTGTCAGAGTGAAGTCTTGATGTTCAACCATGGTTGCCAGGGAGAGACTCCATGGGCTCCCTCCACCCCGTCTGACTTCTGGAAGGCCTTGAGTGTGAGAACGGGGGATGTGTTCCTGTTGCGATATGGGCTTAGGGAGAGTAAGCCCGAAAGGAGTCAGGAGGAGGCCAAGGGGATCCAACTCTTCTCTACTTCAGAATTTGTTTCCAGATATTATAAGGGACCCTGGAAGAGCTTTTTAAATATAAAATTATTGTAGCTTAGGATCTCTTGTAAGTGCTTTAATATAAATTATCATTTACTCAAAAAATATTGAGTGCTCACAGCCACAGAAAAAGCTAAATCCTAGCTTTGGGTTGTGACATGCTGGCAGAGGAAGGCAGACAATAAACAAGCAAATGAATGCACAGTATTTGAGGTGGGTCTGAGTGATATGGGCATAACTTTAGTAAGGGAGGAGGATAGGGAGCTCAGGAGTAGGCGAAGAAGGGAATGATGCAGTTGCTATTTATATTAGGCAGGAGAGGCTTTTCTGAAAGGTGACATTTGAGCAGAAGCCTGCAATGGGGAGAGAATTCCAGGCAGAAGGAACAGAGAGCATAAAGGTCTTGAGTTGGAAGAGTACTTAGCAAGTTTGAGGAAAAACAAGGATCCCAATGTGGCTAGATTGTGACAAACAAGGAAGGGGTGGTGGGAGATGAGGTTTGAAAAAGATCAGGGTCTCGATCATGTAGACATTCCAAGAACATTGGCTTTCATTCTAAGTTAAAAATGAAGGTATTGAAGTATTTCTCAATGTCCCATAGAAGTAATAGCAAAGTATGAGATACAAAATTTTAAATATACTTGTGTATACTATGAGAGTAATATAAATTAATATAAATAAAAATTAATTATATTTTAGTTATTAATGACATCAAGATGCTCCTATTATTTTTTCTGGACTTGATAAAATATTCTCAGAGAAATGGTAATATGTCTATGATTATTTTTTTTCTTTTCCCTTACATTTCTTCTGATTTTTGCTCTGTGTATCTTTTGTTTGTTGTTGTTGTTAGATATCTAATGGTTTATAGTGTCTATCTTTGTGAATTGTACCTTTTATGATTAGAAATAATCATCTTTGTTTCATTTAAAAATTAATTAAAAAATGAAGGAATTGAAGGCTTTAGAGCAGATTTTGCATGTTTTATGAGGGTCACTTTGGGTTGCTGTTTAGAATAGATTGTAGGGAGATGAGAATAAACAGCAAAGGTAAGATACAATTGTGGTTTAGTTCAGGTGGTGGTAAAAAGTGGTTGGATTCACAATGACTTTTGAAAGTAGAACTTGTAGAGTTTGCTGATATTTTGGATCTAGCATGTTAAAAGAAGAAAGTATTCAAGGATGACTTTAAGGATTTTGGCCTGATCAAGGGGAATGATGAGTTCTTTTTTAATGAGATGGAAAGACTTCAGGAAGAGTAGGAAGTCTGGGAGATGGAAATTAAGAATTTGTTTTTGGATATGATAATTCTGAGATGCCTATTATATCACTATAACAATTTTTTGGAAGAAGCGCAGCTCTGGGAATCAATTGGAATGCAATTTTAATTTTGTTTCCTAATATCCCTTTAACATTTGTTCAGTAGAGAAAGAGTTTTCCCTGCCATTGGGTGAAAATTCTGGTAGGCACCATGAGTTTTCTGGCTACTCTTAGGTATAAGAAAATCCCATCGTTTTCTTTAAGCAGGAAAGCAGACCCTTCATTCAGAAGCAAGAATGTCCAGTTCAATTTGTTATTTAATACTTGTGTGTTTAATTGCAAATTCATGTCCAATTCTTTGCAGCCCCATAGATTGTAGCCCGCCAGGCTCCTCTGTGGGATTTCCCAGGCAAGAATACTGGAGTGGGTTGCCATTTCCTTCTCCAGGGGATCTTCCCCACCCAGGAACCGAACCTGTATCTCCAGATTGGCTGGCAGTTTCTTCACCGCTGAGCCACCAGGGAGGCCTTTACTTAATACTTGTGCTGTGCTTAGGTGCTCAGGCATGTCTGAGTCTTTGCCACCCCTTGGACTGCAGCTTTCCAGGCTCCTCTGTCCATGGGGATTCTCCCGGTAAGAATACTGGAGTGGGTTGCCATTTCCTCTTCCAGGGGATCTTTGAAACCCAAGGATCAAACCCAGGTCTCCCTCATTGCAGGCCGATTCTTTACCACCTGAGCCACCAGGGAAGCCCTACTTAATACTTCATTAAAAGGTCATGTTTCTTCTGTTTCCAACTTGTCTACCATAGCAGTACAGCCACCCACACTGGGAAGAAATTATGGTTGGCTTTCCCTGCCCCCTTTTCTTGCTCATCATCTCATTAGCTGTGGTTTCAGCGGCTCCAGAATTGGTTTCAGCACTCCACTAGGAGGGTAGAGGGAAAAGAGATCAGAAAGTTCTTCCTTGGCTGGGGCTTTCTAACATGATGTCACTTTCTTGGAGGCTGGTAACGGTTAACGCTGTGTCTTCCTTGGTTCTTTTGTGGATTCTGTGGCGTTCCACTGCTGTGGTCCACTCCTCTGGTATGGGTGACGCACCCTAATCCTCCAGCTGCTGTCCTTTTCCCCCATAGCTCACTCCACACAGACTTTATCATTTATGGTCCCAGCACCCCACCAAGCAGAACACTTGAGCTAGGATGATGAGGCTGTTAGTGACTCCAGTGTGGCTCACCTCCTGCCCTTTGAAAATATACACCCTGTGTCTTGGGAACCTCTTCTCAGCGGCCACCCATTGCTTTAACAACCTCTCACTTTTAGGTTCCCCAGTGTCGGGGTGGGGTCAGACTCCAGTTAATTAAGCAACTCTTCCAACCTCTTTTCTTTAAACTGCAGGGAACACATATTAGCTCTCCGAGTCCTGCTCTGTCACTCGGTCTGAGCTGAGGGGATTTCCTGTCATTCTCCAGGGAGAGGAACCATTCAGAGCACAGCTTTCTTCAAAGAAAACCTTTTGCAGGGGTGAGATGGGGTGGAAGGTGGAAGGGAGGTTCAAGAGGGAGGTATGTCTATGGCTGATTTATGATAGAAACCAACACAATGTTGTAAAGCAGTTACTTTCCAATTAAAAATTAAAAAGAAAATACAGCAATAAAAAAATGAAAAGAAAACCTTTTACAAAGTTTCTTCAGTCTTTGGTAAATGGACCATTTCATGACAGTGGTTGCAGTGAGGGTGCCAAGTTAAACTGTTCTTAGAGACCCACCTTGAAAATACTGATTTGTGTCTGCCCCTTACTTTAGTATTTGATATCTATTGTGCCTTGGTCTAAATTCCCTTTTTAACATCTTGTCATACTTTTAAAATTTGAGAGTCAAAGCATATGAATTGCCTTAAAAGCCATGAGATTAGAAGAAGTCACCTATGGTGTGAACAGGAGAAAGATCTAAGGACTGAGCCCTTTCGTAAGCTAGAAATAAAGAACCCACAAAGAATTCAGAATATACCTTTTTTTCTGAATTGGCTTAAAAAAAAAAAAACAGTTTAGGCTCTTAGAACTCATCCTCTATTCAGAGTTATAATCAACACTCTAGCAGTGACTTTTCCAATAGTCAATGTTCCATTTTCATAATGCCACTCTTCATATGTAAAATGTCTGGCATTTACCAAGTGTCCATGATTTCATTTCAACTGCCTTATACCCTGAGGAAGTAAGAGGCAGAGGTCTTTGGTTCCAGGTTTTGAGCTCTTCTTTCCATAGCCTCAGAGACACTCATGATGTTACTGAGTCCAATCTTGCCCTGCTCGCCACAAGATAAGTTGATGAATCTGAGGTGTTGGGGCTAGTAAGGGACTTTATTCAGGAGCCAATTGACTGAGAAGATGGCAGTCTAGCACCTCAAAATAACCATCTTGTCAGGGCCTGGTTGCCATGTTATTTATGGATCAGAGATGGGGGAGGAGGCTAGGAAACAAAGTAAAAAGACCATGTAATTCCTATAGATATCTCCTAGAATGGCAAGCCTCCCACAGGGGGAAGTGTTAGTTTCACCTCCTTACATTCATTTCATGGGTGGTGTGAAATGGAAAATCTCTTGTCATACCAACAAATAAAGATGTCAGATCTATCTGTGATTCTGGCCTCCCCAAATGTGAATTTCTGGGCTGGTAAGCAGCAGACAAGGGGCCCCAGGTGCTGCACCATTTGCCACACGAATAATTCAAGAATGGCACAGTCCTTCACAGGTAAACCGGGGCAGGTTATCTCCTTGAGGAGCCGTCGTAGTAGTAGTGCAGTGTTAGTCACTCAGTCGTGTCCGACTCTGTGTGACCCCATGGACTGTAGCCTGCCAGTCTCCTCTGCTTATGGGATCCTCCAGACAAGAATACTGGAGTGGATTGCCATTCCTTTCTCCAGAGGATCTTCCCAACCCAGGGATTGAACCCAGGCAAACCATTATGTATACTTATAATAATAAAAAGGGTTAAAGTCACAGAAGCAGATCCGGTGTAAATTCAAAATTAACCCTTCCTGGTTACAATGGCAGTCATAATTTTTTAAGGTTTTTTAAAAAAAATGTATTTTTAATTGAAGGGTAATTGCCAGTATCCGCTGGATCATTGAAAGAGCAAGAGAGTTCCAGAAAAATATCTATTTCTGCTTTATTGACTATGCCAAAGCCTTTGACTGTGTGGATCACAATAAACTGTGGAAAATTCTTAAAGAGATGGGAATACCAGACCATCTGACCTGTTTCTTGAGAAATCTGTATGCAGGTCAGGAAGCAACTGTTAGAACTGGACATGGAACAACAGACTGGTTCCAAATAGAAAAAGGAGTACATCAAGACTGTATATTGTCATCCTGCTTATTTAACTTGTATGCAGAGTATTTCATGAGAAACGCTGGGCTGGATGAAGCACAAGCTGGAATCAAGATTGCCGCGAGAAATATCAATAACCTCAGATATGCACCTGACACCACCCTTATGGCAGAAAGTGAAGAGGAACTAAAAAGCCTCTTGAGAGTGAAAGAGGAGAGTAAAAAAGTTGGCTTAAAGCTCAGCATTCAGAAAACTAAGATCATGGCATCTGGTCCCATCACTTCATGGGGAATAGATGGAGAAACAGTGGAAATAGTGTCAGACTTTACTTTTTGGGGCTCCCAAATCACTGCAGATGGTGATTGCAGCCATGAAATTAAAAGACGCTTACTCTTTGGAAGGAAAGTTATGACCAACCTAGACAGCATATTGAAAAGCAGGGACATTACCAACAAAGGTCTGTCTAGTCAAGGCTATGGTTTTTCCAGTGGTCATGTATGGATGTGAGAGTTGGACGGTGGAGAAAGCTAAGTGCTGAAGAATTGATGCTTTTGAATTGTGGTGTTGGAGAAGACTCTCGAGAGTCCCTTGGACTGCAAGGAGATCCAACCATTCCATCCTAAAGGAGATCAGTCCTGGGTGTTCATTGGAAGGACTGATGTTGAAGCTGAAACTCCAGTACTTTGGCCACCTTGTGTGAAGAGTTGACTCACTGGAAAAGACCCTAATGCTAGGAAGGATTTGGGGCAGGATAAGAAGGGGACAACAGAGGATGAGGTGGCTGAATGGCATCACTGACTCGATGGACATGGATCTGGGTGAACTCTGGGAGTTGGTGATGGACAGGGAGGCTTGGCGTGCTGCAATTCATGGGGTCGCAGAGAGTCCGGACATGACTGAGTGACTGAACTGAGCTGAACTGAATTGCTTTACAGTATTGTGTTGGTTTCTCCCAAACAACAACATGAATCAGCCATGGGTTTACCCATGTCCTCTCTCTCTTGAACCTCCCTCCCACCTCCCTTCCCACTCCTCTAGGTTGTTAATGAGTCCTGGTTTTCAGTCTGAGTCATACAGCAAATTCCCACTGGCTGTCTATTTTACATATGGTAATATATGTTTTTGTGTTACCCTCTTGATTCATTCCACCCTTTCCTCCCCCTTTCCCCAGTGTTTTAAGGTTTTTAAGTAGTCTATTGAATAGATATATGGTAAAAGTTTAATCTCATGTGCCAGCTGCCAGTGCATTAATCAAAGTTACCTGGAGAGCAGTGTTTAGCAGGATTTGGAGAGATAATGAGGTTTGGCAGGAGAGAGTATCTTAATCAATTAGTGATGACTCCCTTAGTTGGTAGGGGTTCTGGTGGCTTATATGCCATATGTTTGACATCACTGATTCAGTTGTTTTGTGTGTGGGAGTGGGGCGCAGTGAGAGAAGGGGAGAGAGAGAGGACAAGGAAAGGAGAGAGAGAGAGAGATGTTCTCTGGAACAATTATAGTTTCCCAAAACACATTAAAGGAATGAGAAAAGAAAGAGCAGCATAAAGCCACATTGGGTTATGGAGATGACAGCGTTGTATACATGCATTCTGCGAGCATACATTTTTAAAGATGTGCTGTTAGGCAAGGAAACAGCCTGAACTCAGCGCAGTCTTGCAAATAAATAAAACTAGCCACTGTTCCCCAGCATTTTTCTCCCCAAATTTTTATTTTGACAAACTTGGAACAGAAAAGTTAAAAGAGTAGTACAGTGAATGCCTGTACTTTTCATCGTTCATGATTTCCTAGTTAATAATCTGTCTGCTTTTATTCTGAATTATTTGAAAGTAAAAATTCACAACACTAAATCATTAATCTCTTAAGAACAAATACATGGTCTGACTTAATCACAATACCATTATCATACTGTAGAAATAATATATAGGCCACAATTAAAATTCACTTGTTGTCCCTTAAAGTGAGATCAAATTGAATTCACTGCTTTTTGTCCAGACTTTATTTGGGAATTGACATATTGTAAGATTTTTCACGTCATCGATAAAATGTCCTTCAAAAATGACTGTTATTTCATTACCTGAATTGAGTACACTTTATTTTACCAGCCCTTTACTTTTGTACATTTAGTCTATTTTCTATTTATTGATTGCTGTTACAAATGCTGTTGCAGTGAATGTCATGGGGACATGGTGGGTTGGCCTCAGTATATATTCCAATCTCTTTTTATGAGCTTTTCTAGACTCAGACGACTAAAATTTCCCCAGCCTGCCTTGCAGTTCAATTCTAGATGTTATTTAGATTCCATCAGTTGCTTGGCACTTGCCTAAAGTTTAGAAGGCAAAAGCATGACATAGAAGTCATGCCTTTGTTGCCCCTCTGTTTTTTTCTGGAAAGTAGGCCATTTATTCAGAGAAGGCAATGGCACCCCACTCCAGTACTCTTGCCTGGAAAATCCCATGGATGGAGGAGCCTGGTAGGTTGCAGTCCATGGGGTCTCGAAGAGTTGGACACAACTGAGCGACTTAGCAGCAGCAGCAGGCCATTTATTATTTTTTCTTGCAGCATTATGAGAAGCTATGGAAAGCTATTGGAGAGTTGAGGGCAGAGGTATGACATGATCTGATTTAGTCTTTAAAATCATGCTGGCTGCTGTGTGGAGAATAGACTGTAAAGGAGTGTAGTCGGAGTCAGGAGCCAGTTAGGAGACCCTTGTTGTCTGGGTAGAGATGATGGTGGTTTGGGCTAGGATATCTGTTAGTAGAGGAAGTGAGAGACAGTTGAGTTTAGAATATAGTTTGAAGGTGGGGATCATTGAAATTTGCTGCTGGGTTGTATATGGGATGGGAGAAAAATGATCCCTGCCTCCCTTGTAGCTACAGTTCTGGATGTAATTCAGCTTTCGCCTATCAGAGGCACTCTCATGAAATTTGGAAGGTGAGATTGAGGTAGAGATCTTGCCTTTGCTGTTTCTGATTTCACCCACTGCCACTGGAGTCCAGCTGTTGGAAAGGTGGTAGGTTTGGTGATGAAAATACTGGAGGTTGTCTCTTGGGGTTTCATTTTTCTCATGAACTAAGAAGCAAGGATAATCAACTAAGATTGGCAGGGTGTGGAAGGAGGGACTGGGATTTATTATCTTATCATGTGTGTCTTCCTTCTCTGCCAGTACACTGCATAGTGTCTGATCCCTAGAAGATAGGCAGTTGTCAACTCAAAAGTTTTTACTTTCATGGAAGGATTTACTCATAAAGCATCACCTTCGGCTTCAAGACAAATCAGTGCAGTTAAAACTAAAGCAAGGAGATTCTCATGTTCTTTAAAGAAGCAATTCATTTTATATTTAAATGTCAGGTTTCAAACAATAAATGTCTTCGAAAATGTTGCTATGTTTAGAAGTTTTTTAAAAATCAAAGTATAGTTGATTTGCATATTATAGTAGTTTCAGGTGTACAGTATAGTAATTCAATATTTTTATAGAATATATTCCATTATGAATTATTACAAGATAATTGCATAATCCCCTATGCTGTACAATATATCCTTTTTATACCTATCTATTTTATATACAATAGTATGCAACTCTTGGTCCCATAACCTTGTCATGCCCCTCCCTCTTTCCCTCTCACCCCTGGTAACCAGTAGTTTGTTTTCTGTATCTCTGAGTCTGTTTCTCTTGTGCTCCATACTCTATCATTTGTTTTATATTTTAGATTCCACATAAAAGTGACATCATATAGTATGTGTCTTTTTTTGTCTGACTTATCTCATTAAGCATAATGTTCTCTAGATCTGTCTATTTTGTTTCAGATTCAGAATTCCATTCTTTTCATGGCTGAGTATGTTTGTAATGTATTATATATTACATGTCATATATACATGCCACATTTTCTTTATCCATTCATCTGTTGATGGACACTTGGATTGTTTCCATGTCTTAGCTGTTGTAAATAGTGCTGCTATGAATATTGGGGTGCATACATCTTTTTGAATTAGAGTTTTCCTCTTTTCTGAATGTATACGTAGGAGTGGAATAGCTGGATCATATGGTAGTTCTATTTTCAGTTTTTTGAGGAACCACCATAATGTTTTCCAAGGTGGCTGCAGCAATTTGCATTCCTGCCAAGAGAGTACAAGGGCTCCTTTTTTTCCATAGCCTTACCAATATTTATTTGTAACCTTTTTAATGATGTGTATTTGTTAATCCCAAACTCCTATCTTTCCTCTCCCCTGTTTGGGCTTCCCAGGTGGCACTAGTGGTAAAGAATCCACCTGCCAATGCAGAAGATGCAAGAGACATGGGTTCGATCTCTGGGTTGAGAAGATCCCCTGGAGTGGGAAATGGCAACCCACTCCAGTATTCTTGCCTGGACAGAGAACCCTGGCGGGCTGTAATCCGTGGGGTTGCAGCGAGTCAGACACGACTGAGCAACTGAGCACATACACAGCACACTCCCCTGTCTAGTCTCCTTCCCTCTGCCTCCTGTTTATTCTTAATCGCTCTTTGCCAGGCACTGTGACAGACACTAGGGATATGGCGTGAAACAAGATGGATATTGTCGTTTTTCTCTCATGGTCTTACTTTCTAGAAAAGGAGACAGAAAATAAGTGAGTGCAACCATAAACAAGTTAATTTGAGACACTTTTACTGCCATGAAGATGATAAATAAGGCTAATGTGAGAGCGAGAGGGTAGGGAGCATGGTTTTTTCAGGAAAGGCTTCCCTGAGGAGCTGACTTATTTTGTAATGTAAACTGTTTTGTCTACGTATAACATATGTACAAAAAATTGAGCACAAGTCTTAAGTGTACAGCTTGATAAATTTCTGCCAAGTGAACACACTCTTGTAACTACCACCCAGGCCAAGAAGTAAAATTTTGCTAATTGCCATAAGGAGGTGACATTTGAGTTGAGACCTGCATGCTATGTAGGTGGCTATGCAAAGATCTGGGTTTAGACTATTCCAGTAAAAGAGGTCAACAAATGAGAAGGCGAGGAGAAAACCTTGGCATATTTGGGGAGCAGAAAGAAGGCCAGTGTGTACCAGTGTGTTGATGTAGCACTGCAATATTTGGTTTATGTGTTTGTGACATGATTCTTAGTTTAAGATTGGAAGGGACGCAATACTTTGATTATAATGGCTCTTCAAGTTCCATCCATCAGTAAATTGTGCTCTTAGGATCTCAGAGTAATTTGGAGCATAGAGTCTTAGCAGGAAAGTCTTTGGAGGTTTTATTTATTGCACACTGTCCACCTTGTACAAGGAGAGCAATATCCGAACTCAGCTATAGAGAGAATTGTTATAATATGAGATTACAGTAATTGGTATGACTTATAGTCTCTCACATTACAGTAATTCTACTAGGTTTCTTTCAATTCCGTCCACCTTCCCTCAGCAAAGAGTTCCTCCTGCTGTCTTGTCCAGGGCCCTGGTCTTGACATTTGATATTCCAGGATTTCATTATGACCATGCACTTACAAATCCCTTGTTACCTAAACATTTGCATACAGGTCGGGTTGGTTCTTAAAAAGAGATATAGGGAAATAACAGAAGTTTTGAGAGGTGCTTACATAACTGGGGACAGTAGAAACACTGGTTAAGTCATTACACAAATATCTGTCATTCACAGTTATTAAGCTTAGAGGAGATAATGTCAAATTGTGGCAGAGTAGGCAGTCTTAAAAGTTTTCTGCCTGACCTAGTTAAAGTTGAATTTTTCTTTAACATTAGACTGTTCCACAGTTATCCCTATTTCCTTGTGTGAACAACAGTCATCCAGAATTTGACAAGTGAGAACTTCCAGTGAGGCCATCCTACCTTCACACCAGTACACGAATTCGCCTTCTTTGACCCCCCACCTGCTTTTGCTGAGGCTCTACCCGGGCCCTTAGCAACTCTTTAGGGTGTGCTTCCTGTGAGCTCACAGCAGGTCTGCTGTTACCATGTCCCTCCCGTGTCACCCGGAGGCCTCTGCAGAGGTGCCCATTCCTGTGGTGGGCGTAGCTGCTGTAGGTAGGCATGGTTGGGGACACTGCTCTGTGTCAGTCTGTAAAGGACAGTGACCTCTCCTGTAGTTCTTCACTGCCTGCCTCCCCGTGCCCTCAGGTGCCAGAGGAGCATAGAGGAGGACTCACCTCTGCCTGTGCTACGCTCCAGTAGAAGGGCCCCAGAGCAGGAGTGCCTGAGTTCCAGGGTGTTTCCATCTTTGTTTGTAGTCTTTTGCCCAACAGAGGGCTTTGAGATGAACCCAGTAGGACTGAGTCAAGAGGCAAGTTGGAGGGGTAGATAACTGACTGAGCTGGGAATTTTCCCATCCATAGGACTTTCTTACAGCCAAACCTGACCTTTCTTCCCTTAGCACATGTTCTGTCCCAGGAGACTCCTGAGCTCCCCACCTTACAGACATCTATGGGGCCACTTCCCATATGCCAAGTGTGCTCAGACATTCCTGACTCGCATTAGCTTTTTCTCAAGGCTGCTCTGAATGGTCCCTGATGGGCTATCATGCAAGTCAGAAAGGCCTGTCTCTTGCAGCTTTGAATTGGGAGCCCCTACTCCTTTGTAAGCAGTGCTCAAAGCTTTTTTTTTTTTTTTAATTTTATTTTTTTTATTATTGTTTTTGCCATACATTGTCATGATATCACCATGGGTTTACATATGCTTCCCCTCCGGATCCCCCCTCCCTCCTCCCTCCCCCCCGGGAAATCTCGCTGCACCAGTCCCGAGCATCAATCCTGGGCTGGCGATTGATTAGACACATGACAATTAACATGCTTCAATGCCCTTCTCCCATATCATCCCACCCTTACCCTCATCCACAAAGTCCACGAGTCTATTCTATACATCTGCGTTCCTTTTGTTGTCTCCCATGTTGGGTTCTCGTTACTGTCTTTCTAAATTCCATATATATGTGTTAATATACTGTATTGTTGTTTTTGCTTCTGGCTTACTTCACTCTGGATAATGGGCTCCAGTTTCGTCCATCTGAGTAGAATTGCTTCAAATGAATTTTTTTTTAATGCTGAGTAATATTCCATTGTGTATATGTACCACAGCTTTCTTATCCATTCATCAGTTGATGGGCATCTAGGTTGTTTCCATGTCTTAGCTATTGTAAACAATGCAGCGATGAACATTGGGGTACACGTGGCTCTTTCAATTCTGGTTTCCTCGGTGTATATGCCCAGCAGTGGGATTGCCGGGTCATATGGCAGGTCTATTTGCAGCTTTTTAAGGAACCTCCACACTGTTTTCCATAGTGGCTGTACTAGTTTGCATTCCCACCAACAGTGTAAGAGGGTTCCCTTTTCTCCACATCCTCTCCAGCATTTATTGCTTGTAGACTTTTGGATGGCAGCCATTCTGACTGGTGTAAAGTGGTACCTCATTGTAGTTTTGATTTGCATTTCTCTGATAATGAGTGATGTTGAACATCTTTTCATGTGTTTGTTAGCCATTTTTATATCTTCTTTGGAGAAATGTCTGTTAAGTTCTTTGGCCCACTTTTTAATTGGGTTGTTTATTTTTCTAGAATGGAGCTGCAGGAGTTGTTTGTATATTTTTGAGGTTAATTGTTTGTCTGTTGCTTCATTGGCTATTATTTTCTCCCATTCTAAAGGCTGTCTTTCTTTTTTTTCGATCAGCAAAAGCCTGATCCTTGTTTTGACAAGTATGTACCAACAAGAGAAGACAGCACTTGTAGTGAAACCACCTGAATATGTCACTCTCCAGGGAAGTAGAATCATTTCTTTAGCTCATTTGTAGTGAAGAGCATGAGAGACGAGTGCTGGCCTCCTAACCATGTCTCTGACTGGAGTCTCACACCCTGTAATTTATCTCACGTGCATGGTGTCACTTAAGTAGTCTTTCTAAAATAACTGAGTCTCACCTCTGCTTTCAAAACTGTTCATGCTTGCCTGTTGGTTAAAGCCCCAAGTTCTTTATCATGAGCAATGAGGTTCTTCTTGATGTATTGGTCCCCTTACTTCTCCTGCCTCATTTCCCCCCATTTCCCTCTGGACATCACCTTCTCCAGTCACACTGCGGTCGACTCCAGGCCTGTACCTTTTCTCATACTGCTCTTTTCATCTGGGATACTGTTCTCCACTCTCCTTTACTACCTGGGGAACTACTCATTCTTTAGGCCAGCTCACATGTCACCTCCAAGAAGCCCTTCCCTCCTGATTCACAGGCAGTCTGCTTACTGTGGAGACAGTGTCCCCAGCAAGATGCACAGCGCCTGACTTGCAGCGTCAGAGCAGAGTGAAAGGCTGAGTTAGGGGTTGGCTGTTCCCAAAGGCCTGGTGTGCCTCTCCACACGGCCTGCACTTTCTCCTTGTTGTGTTGGTGAAGTGTGCTTTCTCTCCTTATTTGGCTCCTGGGGCCTAGTCTGCCATCCATTAGTGTATCAGGGAGTTGCCTGTTCCTGCAAGATCATCTGCCCCCTTAATCCTCCTTGTAACTGGATTATGTCAGACTTCATTGTGTGCCTGGAGGCTTCCTATGGGTCTAATTTCAAAATAACCCAGAAATGTCATTAACCACCAACTCCCCACTCCCCCTGTAAAAACAGATTTGTTTTTTTTAGCATCCAGGGAAGAAACGAGCAAGAAGGGGAAAAACCCCCTCCCAAACCCATAAAACAGCTAATGCACTGAGTATGTTAAAGGGCTCTCATCATCTCTAGGAGGTCTGTAGAAGAACAAAAAGGATTCTCAGGGCAGAGTGGGAGTACCTTTCCCCACTGGACAGATGATACCATGTCAGGTTGCCAGTGAGGAGAACCCATTATCAACAGGATCCTTTAGTCAAAGCCCAAGCCATTGCTAATTCATTCAGTATTAAAACAAGAGGCAGCTGCTGAGGGTGGCTCGATTTTAGGGATGGTATAGATAAGGGTTGGGATTATCTATAAAATCCCATTCCAATTAAAGTCTTGGAAAGTCAGAGCTGAGGCACTTAGAATGAGCCAGATTCTTTGGGTGGTGCTGTTAATGTCCTTTCTCTGCTTAAATGCCTTTGTTGTTACCCTTTCAGAGCTACTTACCCTTTCCCCCCTTTCTCTAACCCATGACAACCACTAATCTGTTTTCTATCTCTATAGTTTTGTCATTTCAAGAATGTTACATAAATGGAACTATACAGTACTAACCTTTCTAGATAGGCCTTTTTGAAACGAGGCATAGTTCCCTGCTAAGTAGTATTCAGTGGTAGAGATGTACCACCATTTGTTTAACCATTGCACAGAAGGGTATTGTGTATCTTGACTGTGATGGTATTCACATGTGATGAAATTGCATGGAACTAAACACATGCACGGGGCTTCCCTGGTGGCTCAGCTGGTGAAGAGTACGCCTGCAATGCAGGAGACCTGGGTCCGACCCCTGAGTGGGGAAGAGCCCCTGGAGAAGGGAATGGCTACCCACTCCAATATTCTTGCCTGGGATTGACAGAGGAGCCTGCTGGGCTATAGTTTGTAGGGTCACAAAGAGTCGGAGGTGACTGAGTGACTAAGCGCACACACAAACACGTGTACACATACAAATGAGCACATGTGGAATTGGTGAGATTTGAATAAGGTGGGTGGGTTGTGTCATTGTCAGTTTCCTGGTTGTGAGACTGCGCTCGTGGTCTGGAGAATGTTGACATTGGGGGAAACTGGATGAAAGAGATGTATAATTTCTTACAGTTGCATATGAATCTACAGTTATCTTTAAAAAAGTGCCTTTAGTGGCACTCTATTGCTGTGGAACAAGGGCTAAGTCCCTTGGTCTGGAACTCAAGGCCCTTCTGTGTTCTGGCTCCACTTTTACCTGCCCTTTGTCTGTCTTGTCTATCAAGGGAGATGTATTTTCATAGTGTGGACCCACTTATGTGATGAGAACCAGATCAAGAAGTAAGACGTTGCCAGGATCCTGGAAGCCCCGCTCCTCCTCCCATCCATTTACTACTCTTTGAAGGATAATTGCTATCTGATTTCCATTCCATATATTAGTTTTGCCCTTTTTTGAACTTCATATAAATGAATCCATGGATTTTTCTTTTAAACTGACTTCTTTGCCCAACATGATGATTAAATTATTCATGTTGCAGGTAGCAGTAGTTTGTTCATTATCACTGCTATATAGTACTCAACCCACTGTGTGAAGAAACTACAGTTTTACAATTTATATGTAGTACTATTAGTGATTACTTGGTTGCTTACAATTTTGGGCTATTTTAAATAACTCTCCATAAACCTTCAGACACTGGAATGATCTTGTCAGGCATCAGAGAACCTTTAGGGATATCTTCAGTGTCAGAAGCTTTCTGTATGGGCTCAAATCTCATAAAACATAAGCAGATTCATTTTGGATAGGAGCCTTATTTATGTCATGAGTGGCAGAGTCTCTACGTTCTGTGATAGCCTTGCTGAACATCAGAGAATCCACACTGAAGAGAAAACTTTCTGGTGTGAAGAGTGTAATACAGGATTCATTGTTTCAAGTCTGGCCACCCATCAAAGAACCCACGGTGGAGGAGACCATTGAGAATGTAGTGAGTAGGGGAATGCCTTCATTTGGAAGCCAGTATTTATTGCCAGAAAACCAATAAATATTAAAATATGAGAAGATCTTCACTTAAAAGCTCTTATACAATCTTATACATTGGAAAATCCACACTGGCACAAAACCTTTATGTATATAATATATACATTCCTTTTTATGGATATGTATATAACTGAATCACCGTGCTGTACACCTGAAACTAAACACGACATTGTAAATCAACTAAAATAAAATAGATTAAAAAAAGAGAGCTGGAAAAAACCAAATAACTCTGCCATGATTGCTCTTTTATATGCCTTCGTCTCACATATATACTCATTTTACTTGGATAAATACCTAGAGGTGGGATTGTTGGGTTATAGGATATACACGAGGTTTATATTTAGGAGGTACTGTCTAATGGTTTTCCAAAGTGGTACCATCAGTTTTTACTCTTACCAGGAGAATTCTTGTTCTGCATCCTTGCCAACATCAGTCTTATAAATCTTAGTTTTTCTGGTGGGGTGTACAGTGGTAACTGTTATGGAGGACTAGTTTGCAGGTGGGCTTTCTTCTCTTGCCCCAGAGGAGAGCTGTTGCCTGTTCCTCAGTGCAGAGGTTATCGTGGGGTGAGAGAGGTTTTCTGTTTCTCCTGCAGAGGCTGGTGCCTGGGTTTCTACCCTTTCTGCAGACAGTGGGTATCTGCCTGGGCCTTTTGCCTGCCCTTCCACTAGTGATTAAGGCTTTGGTTTCTCATATAGAGAACGTACTGGAAAATGTGTCCAGGCCAGTGAGGGCTTTCTCAGCTCTCCTGCCTGCCTCTGTCTGTCTGCTGAGTATCAGGTAGAGGTTGTGGAGAAGAGTTTGGGAGTATAAACTCCTCTTCTGTCTGTTTCCAGGGTTTCTTAACTTTGTTCTAATCCACAGTGGCTTTTAAGAATTTGTTGTAATATAAACTTTTTTCTTACCTTCTTCCTCCAAATAAGTGTGACAAAGGTGGAGTAGCTCTTACAGCCTGCCTCTCCCTGGTGTGATTGTCAGTCTTTGGAATTTAGTTCTCCTTGTTGCCTTGTAACCTCAGCTCTCTGATGGGCTCCAGGGAAGTTCTGATTTTACAGATTGTCTGGCTTCTTCCTCATTGTTGGGGTGGGAATTAATGTTCTTTTTGTGGCTTTCTACCTCTCACTGTGATTTTAACCTGAATTTCTCCTGTGACTAATAAGTTTGAGCCCCTTTAAGAGTAACAGCTATATCTTGCATTTTCATGCTCCACTGCCTTTGTCTGAAATGCCCTTTGCTTTTACTGTCTGTTCCTTCAAGGGTCAATTTAAGGGTCTTATGCAGCTGTCTCTAACCTCTGTCTTCTTTTGCCACCCCTATCAAACCTTGCTCCCTCCTCCCTTCCACTTCCCTGGCACTTTTTATAATTTGGATTAGGAAACTGGGAGTTGGAGGAAGACTCCTTTTTCTCTGGTTTCCATCCGTTTCCCTTGTGATCAGCTGGGAGAAGTAGAGCGGCAGGGTGAGAGGTGGTATAAAAGCCCAGGGTGGATTTTCCCAGGGTCTTGGAGAGAGGACTTGGGCACAGAAACAGTTTCTTCCAAAGCTGTTAAGGCTGCACATGATTTGCCCAAAGGCAGTGTTTACAGTCTGGGAATTTGTAGGAGGGTCACCTCACAAATGCCCAGAAGGCCTACTCCTGGTTTTGGTTGTATCTTTGTTCCTTGCCAGGCACCTTTCCTGCCTAATTGAGCCCAAATTGCTGAAAACAAACTTCCTCTGGGTTATCCTTATCCTGCTGGGTATCAGCTTTCCATGAAACCAAAATTGCTGCTCAGTCTAGACCTGTACACTTACTGTTCTATTTTAAGAGAAGCCCCCAGTCCACATCAGAACAGCAGAGGTGTCTGTTCCCCATAAAAGTCTCTTTCCCTTCGGCATCTTCTTGGCTCCCTAACAGTCATGAACCCTTTTTTGTACAGTGTCTGTCCCTGGTGGCTTCTGGGCAGCCCTTAGCTGCTCTGTTACTGCCCGGGGCAGCAGCAAGGACAGAAGTAGCATTTTCAAAGGAAGAGAAGAGAAAAATAGGATAAGTCGCAGGCACAGAAAAGCAAGCCTGAATCCTGAGGGCTGTCATAAAGAACCACCTACTGACTAAGCCGTGTCCAGGGAGGCAGAGGTGGCTGTCCTTCGCTTTTTCTTTTCCTCTGACTTCATGGACTGCATTTCCCTTTTTCACTCTGCTTCTCTGTCTGGGTTTTCTGAGTGAGTTGGTAAAGCACTTTATGTATTTATTTATTTTTTGGCCATGCAGAATCTTAGTTTCTGGATCAGGGATCAAACTTGGTCTTAACCACTGGAGCACCAGGGAAGTCCTTGGGAGAGCACTTTAGTTTCCTATAATTCTGTCTCACTGAGGCCTCAGGACAGTGGTGTTCTGATAAATGTTTAACAACAGATTCTCCAGGAGAAGCAGCCCTGGTTTGCAATGTTTGCCCATTTCCATAGTGTAAATACTCCTGCCGTAGCCAATTTTAAAATGCCAATGTGATATAACTGAACATGGAGTTGGGAAGAGATTCTCAGTAGCACACCATTATATAGTATTTTTACCATGTAAGTGAAGTAGATGTTAAATAACCTCAAGAGCATAGATCAGTGGTTGGCAAATTATGGCTTGTAGGCCAAGTCTGACACATGGCCTGTTTTTGTGCAGCCCATGAGCTAAGATTGGTTTTTGCACTTTTAAAGTTTTTTTTTTTAATAATAATACATGGCAGAGACTGATTGTGGTTCACAAAACCTAAAATATTTAGCATCTGTCCCTTTATGGGAAAAGTTATCTGACCCTTGGCATAGGTAATAGCAAAATGTAGTAAAATAATTAGGAAGTGATAAATTTTGATTACTTTTCACACTTAGATTTTAATATGATTTATTTGATTATAAATACATGTAACTAATTTTTTTATGACAGCTATTTAGTAACAAACTCACAAAATTCTCCCAAATTTAACAGTCAGTTTTCATGATCCAGTAAGAGCTGACTTCAGCATACCACTGTCTCACACAGATCATTGCTGGAGGAGCCTCAAGTGTTCTTTAGTTCAGTCCCTTCACATTATAGGTGGGGGAGCTGAGGCCTAACAAGGAAAATGACTTACATAGGTTTACTTAGAAAGCTAGTGGCAGAGTCAAGTTTCCTAATTCCAGTCTTGTCATCTTTGTCCATTGATGCTGTCTAATATATACCCATGGTTCCCTTTTTGTTGCTTGTACCTCTACCGAAGTTTGAGCCAGCAAAGTTAGCACCATTATGTTTTCCTAGCACTGTGCAGCCTCAGGCCAGCACACCCTAAGAACTCTTGTCACCAACTTCACCATGACCCTGTTCAGTTTACTGACTTATTTTTCTGTTTACTTTGAGGATAAGTATTATTTTTCTTCCCCAGAATTGTTGCCCTGGGTATTTTATCAGCTCCTGACTTTTTGCCCATTCTTTTTTTTATTTCCTGATAGGATGAGTGTCTTGTACTAACCTCTTTGACCACCTGCCTCCCCTTTGGGGTTTGCACTGAACACACTTTTTGCTGAATCTTTGTGCTTGTCAGGCTGGGATCCTGTTTATTTTGAGAGAACCTGATGTTTTCAGGGGGGATGAGGCAGAAGTGGGGAGGGAGCAGAGGAAGCTGGATCTGAGAAAGTGAGGAAAATGCTAGTATCAGAATCTTATAGAAGGGTAGCTAACTGGGGCTGCATCTTGCATGAGTTGAGTGAGGAGCAGTATCCAGGCTGGAGAGAAAGGGAAGTGAGGAGGGAGAGAAAGATTGAGAAGAGAGAACGGAGAAAGCAGCAGAGGCCAAGTCTTGGGTTCTATGGCTTCTCAAGTCCCACAAGGCTAGGCTAACGTCCTGTGCTTTGGGGGTGTCTTGGGTATCTTCAGTAATCTTATAATTAATTTCCACATCATTTGAGAGAGTCTAAATGGAGTCCTGCTCCTTGTGATTAAAGTTTCTGAAAACATCAGAAATCTCAAAATCTTCAGAGACTGAGAGGAGCTGAAGCATTGAGAGAAACTGCCTGTGTGAGCAGGCACCTTTCTTTCCAGGTCTCCTAGCTGCTGTGAAGCTATGGTAAGGGCCCCCTTATTTTATGCTGTTGTCTCTTCCTGTTTTCTTAGCGTGTCTGAATGCCAAACAGTTATTATAGCATAATTAGTGCAGTCAAAGCCAGGGGCAGTTACAGATATTGGCTTGATTTTGATGTATTCTAAGATCACCACAGAGAAAGTTATAAATTATAAAAGAATCCATATAAAAAATGGAACAAAAAATATTAGTTTGAAAAAAAATTTTTTTTCTGTAAAGCAAATTTAAATGTATTTGAATCAACAGATAAAACAGAAAATTTGGAAAAGCACATGTATCTGGCATTAAAAACTTAGCAAAGATATTATAAGTTGATTTATTATAAAGATGTCATCAGTTCAGTTCACTTGCTCGGTCATGTCTGACTTTTTTCGACCTCATGGACTGCAGCATACCAGGCTTCCCTGTCCATCACCAACTCCTGGAGCCTACTCAAACTGATGTCTATTGAGTCGATGATACCATCCAACCATACCATTCTCTGTCATCCCCTTCTCCTCCCACCTTCAGTCTTTCCCAGCATCAGGGTCTTTTCCAGTGAGTCAATTCTTTGCATCAGGTAGCCAAAGGATTGGAGTTTCAGCTTCAGCATTAGTCCTTCCAATGAATACTCAAGATTGGTCTCCTTTAGGATGGACTGGTTGGATCTCCTTGCAGTCCAAGGGACTCTCAAGATTCTTCTCCAACACCACAGTTCAAAAGCATCAATTCTTCGGCGCTCAGCTTTCTTTATAGTCCAACTCTCACACCTATACATGACCAGTGGAAAAACCATAGCTTTGTCTAGATAGACCTTTGTGGGCAAAATAATGTCTCTGCTTTTTAATATGCTGTCTAGGTTGGTCATAAGTTTTCTTCCAAGGAGTAAGTGTCTTTTTTAATTTCATGGCTGCAGTCACCATCTGCAGTGGTTTTGGAGCTCCCCAAAATAAAGTCTCTCACTGTTTCCATTGTTTCCCCATCTATTTGCTATGAAGTGATGGGACCAGATGCTATGATTTTGGTTTTCTGAATGTTGAGTTTTAAGCCAACTTTCTCACTCTCCTCTTTCACTTTCATCAAGAGGCTCTTTAGTTCTTTTTCCCTTTCTGCCATAAGGGTGGTGTCATCTGCATATTATTGATATGCAGGTTATTGATATTTCTCTTGGCAATCTTGATTTCAGCTTGTGTTTCATCCAGCCCAGCATTTCTCTTGATGTATTCTGCATATAAGTTAAATAAGCAGGGTGACAATATACAACCTTGATGTACTCCTTTCCCGATTTGGAACCAGTCTGTTATTCATAAAGATGTCATAATGGCACTGAAAAACGCTTGAAAGGAAAAATTTACCCAGAATTCTACTGCCTTGTAAATACTGCTTTCATTTTGTCTGATGCTGTGCTTGTTCTTATTTACACAGGTACACTTACATACAGCTCCAATCACAATATATCAATACATACACATTTTTCAGTTATGAAAACTTTCTGTTGCAGTAATCTATAAAATTTTAATTCCTAATGGTTGAGTAATAATTCTAGTGAATTTGTCACAATTTGCATAACTGTTCTTCTATAGTTAGATATTTAGATTGCTTCCAGTTATCATCTTCAACAATGTAGTGGACAGTTTTTAACCTGTGATTTTAAAATTACAAAGTAGACTTTTGGGTGGCAGCCATTCTCACTGGTGTAAAGTGGTACCTCATTGTGGTTTTGATTTGCATTTCTCTGATAATGAGTGATGTTAAGCATCTTTTCATGTTTTTGTTAGCCATTTTTATGTCTTCTTTGGAGAACTGTCTGTTTAGTTCTTTGGCCCACTTTTTGATTGGCATGTAAATTATCATATGTGAAATCAATCGCCAGCCCAGGTTTGATGCTAGATACAGGGTGCTCAGGGCTGGTGCACCGGGATGACCCAGAGAGATGGAATTGGGAGGGAGGTGGGCGGGGAGTTCTGGAAGGGGAACACATGTATACCCAATGCAGATTCATGTCAATGTATGGCAAAACCAACATGATAATGTAAAGAAAATAAATTAAAAAAATTACAAAGTATATTTCATCAGCATGAATCTCACAGAATGAGATTACTGGTTGACCTGGGAAGATGGAAGTGGGATTACTGTATGACTTGGCACCATGCAAAGAGCACTGGAGTTAGAGTCAGAAGACCTGGGATTGATCTTTGATCTGCTATCTGTGTGATCTTGGTCAAATTTTAGTGTTACTGACCTACAGTTAATCTCATTTGTAAACTTTATTTATACTCTTTCATACCTGGTAGGATTTTAGTGAGGATTCATGAGAAATCTGCTGTTTAGTCACTAAGTCCTGTCCATTTTGCGACTCCGTGGACTGTGGCCCACCAGGCTCCTTTGTCCATAGGATTTCTCAGGTAGATCTTCCTAGATGGTGCAGTGGTAAACACTCTGCCTGCCAGTGCAGGAGATGCAGGAGACTTGGGTTTGATCCCTGGGTCAGGAAGATTCCCCTGGAGTGGGAAATGGCAACCCACTCTAGTATTCTTGCCTGGAGAATCCATGGGCAGAGGAGCCTGGTGGGCTACAGTCCATGGGGTTGCAAAGAATGGGACACGACAGAGCGACTTTCACTCCCTCACTCATTAGTATTCTTGCCTGGAAAATCCATGGACAGAGGAGCCTGGATGGGCTGTATGTAGTCCATGGGGTTGCAGAGAATTGGACATGACAGATAGCAACTGAGCACTCATGCATGCAATGAGGAATCATGTAAATATTAGCACATAGCATACTCAGACATATTAGTTTTAGCTGAAAAGGGATAGACATTTTTATTTACTTACTCTTCTTGATCCATATCACATTTCTTTTCAAAATATAGAATCATCAGTGATATAATGAGAATATACAGGTTTGAGTGCACCATGTTGAATTTTATGATTTTAAAAGTCAACATAATGGGCATAATATGTTAATAGAAAGGTACTTAGGGAAATTTTGAAGTGTACAAAAGAAATGCTTAGATAGTGAGAAGTAAAAAAGTAAAACAACAGTAACAGGGAAAGCACAGCATGGTATGAAATGACTGAAATAAGAGAAAGAATCAAAGGGACTGGGGTGGAGAGAGGGCTCTGGCAGAGGGAGTTGGCATTGGTATTTTTCTGCGGCGTCTCTAACCTTTGTCAGGTTGGCTTGTGGGTGGGCCGCCACATGAACATTTAACATCTCCTTTTCCCATAGCCGGGTAGCACACAAGCTTTCTCCTAGGGCCCTGGCAGATGCTCCCAACTATATTCTTCTCTGTCCACCACCCTTAGGGGAACAGATGCAACTCTGGGAGGGAACAATGCCCATATTGTGAGTCCAGCTGTCACACAGAACTCCCTGCTTCCCTCCCCACAGGCTGCCCCCCCCCCACCAGCCCCATGTTGCCAGAGCCTCCAGGCCGCTCTTCTGCCCACTCAGGCTCAGCCCTGCCAGACCCTGGGTGGGGGTGGGGGTGGGGGTGGGTGGAGAGGACAAATAATGCCTGGTTGTTCTCAGACACCATTTTCCTCCTCCTTGTGGGGCAGCTCACCACCCTTTGTGGAATTGCCCTTGGCCCATCTCTGTCTCAGGAAGGGAGGGTTTTACAAAACTGGGTCCTTGGAACTGGAAAAAGGGATAGCCACTAGGTTCCAGAGGACCTGGGGGAAGTGACCTGGTCTGTCCATTCTTGTCATCAGGCTTAAAGTGGTCTTCATGAACTGAAAGGGAGGTGTGAGAGCAGCTCTGGTGAGCCACCTGTTACAGAACTGCTCTTCTGGAAACTTGCTGAGGTTTCTACAGCAATGGTCCTGACTGAACACCTGCACTCTGAGCTGAAGGAAACAACCATCTCTGTATCAGACAGTTAATTTAGAATCCAGCACACCAATGTTGTGAGGTGGGAGGACGATTTCTTCTGCTATAATGGTGTTTGTCATTCGATAGAACCTATTTTTATCCTTCTTTGAGAGAGAGAGAGAGGACTATAAATGGGCAAACTGAGGCCCAGGAGTGGAGAGTAGTTAATAAGAACTGGGACTTTGGAATCCATTCATTGATCTCCTGGGCAAAATTGTGTTTTTTCCCACCATACCACACTGAGCTTAGAAAAGAGCAGAAAGATAAGGAAACGAGCTCTCCCAGGGACCCCAGTGGGTGAATTGGAGGGGCTCTGCACACAGTAAACTGCCCTTGTGTGTGTGCATGCTCAGTCGTGTCCAATCATTGTGAACCTCTGGACTGTAGCCCACAAGGCTCCTCTGTCCATGTGATTTTCCAGGCAGGAATATGGGAGTGGGTTGCCATGCCCTCCTCCAAGGGATCTTCCCAGCTCAGGGATTGAACCCACATCTCCTCCATTGGCAGGCAGATTCTTTATCCCTGAGCCACCTGGGAGGCCTTAGGATGGGCTTATGCAGTGGAAGTGAATAGGACTCACGTCTCTTGTGAGTTAGGTTTGTACTGGAGCTCCTTTGTGGTTTCCTGGGATACTGTCTCTACCTGGGTTTCTTTAGCTTCTAGTAGGACCAGAAGGTTGCCCTGAGCTGAGCATGCCCAGTGGCCTCTGGTGTGTGAGAAGCCTCAGATGGAGAGCAGCTGCTCAAACCTGGTTTGTAATGGCCAGTGGATC
The DNA here is from genome assembly GCA_007570785.1 of Antilocapra americana. Classification (NCBI taxonomy): domain Eukaryota; kingdom Metazoa; phylum Chordata; class Mammalia; order Artiodactyla; family Antilocapridae; genus Antilocapra; species Antilocapra americana. The sequence goes on from ML661897.1 coordinate 3,574,163, forward strand.
ACAGGGCACCTTGATTAGAGACTTATGGTTTACGTTTCTCCCTTCTAATGGACCCTCAGTGTTTCTCCCTTCTAGGGTATCTCCTACAAGAAAATGTCCTTTCTCAGTACTTTTTCATGACTACCCTGGCAAACCCAGGTTCTGCTGAGTGAACTCTTTGAGCCATGTGATTGCTTTATTACTAGTGCTTACACCTGTGTGCCTATGACCCAAATTGATTATCACCTTATAAAGAATGAAGAAAGGAGAAACAGAGTTCTAGGTCTTTGACGAGAAGTAGCAGAGGAAAGAACAAAGGAGAGAGAGGAAAGGAGAAAATAACACTTACTAGATATGACTTCAGATTCTGGTACCACGCTTACTAGTTTGGGAATTCGGGGCAAGTCACTTAATCTCTCTAACCTTAGTTTCCTCATCAGAAAAATGGGGTTGATAACGGCTCTCATCCCATGGTGTCATCATGAGGTTTGTGTTAATGTATGTCATGGTGTTTAGCAATGCCCCTGCTTGTTAAGTCCTCAGCGTTGTCTATAATTAATTTCTTACAAAACACAGTATATGTACATATGTAAGAATTCATTCAAATCATTTCAGAGTATTTTTCCCTCTCTTCCTTTCTTTCGCTTCTCTCCTTTTCCCTCTCTTTTATCTCTTTCTTTACTTCTTTCTTTGTTTCTTTCTTTGCCTTCCTTCCTTCCTTCCCTTTCTCCCTCCTCTTCCTCCTCTCTCTTTCTCTTCAGTAAACTTTATTGGGTGCCTACTGTGTGCCAAGGAATATCCCCAAGTCTTGGAAAAGATCTTGATGAGACAAATGAGTGGTTTGTTGTCTTTTCTTGCCCATGTCCCTGAGTGACCTTTCAATTTGTCTATATGACTTAGTCTCAAATGACAGACCCAGCCAATCTGGGGAGGTAGGGGGTGGATAAAAAGGCAGTGGGGATGAAAAAGGCTTCAGCGGGGTCTGCCTCCTTAGTTCTCTCCCTCTGCCCACAACCCAGCAGGAAGTCTGCCTTTGTGATAGAAAAATGCCCTTTCAACAGCACCAGTGTGGAAGCTCAGATGTTTGTACCAGTTGCCTAATTTTAGGAACACGGATATATTTTGCCAAGTTGTGATCCCACTGGGCCTCTGAGCAGTCTGAACTTGGAATGAAATCTAAACCATGAAGTCTTAAACTTTTGAAACTAGGAAAAAACCCCTAATTTCCAGGTTCAAAGGAAAAACAGGTTTTATCAGGCTTCTGGATGCAAGAGTTGATCCAAAATATAATCATCCAAAAATAATATTCTGAAGGTTTACTTTAGAAAAATCAGAGACCAATAGGTGAAACTTTCTTTGTAACAGATGCAAAAAGGGGAAATGTGGGGGAATATGTCTTCTTCCTAGAACATATTTTTTTTGTGTGATGTCAAATACTCTTATTTCTTGACTAGGAAAGATCTATGGCTAATAGATTTATAAGTTTGAATCCTCAGCTCTATGGCTTACTTTTTGAAAGGCAGAGTTCACAATTATACTCTCCTGAGATGAAAAGGTTTTAAAATGAGTTAGACCAAAGACAAACAGCATAGTTTCAAAGCAGATTTGGTGTCATAAACAAGCTGGGATTATGAAGGATGGTGATGCTCACGTGATACTTCCTATTCTTCCTTCAGGATGCGCCTCAGATTTTAGCTTCTTCTGTAAACTTCCGATAACCCTTCTGTTCGTCTTTCCCTCAGCCTGTGTCTCCCCACTTCCTCGGGCCCACTTCCTTCCACCTGCTGCTTCCTGCCCCTGGTCTGTGGTGTCTCCCTCAGACCTGTTCACCACACCCCTGATCCAACTGCTGCCTTGAGGACCTATGCCTAAGGATCCTCACAAAGCCTGAAATCTTTGGGAGCTGGGTGCAGGTGAGGATTCCACTTTGTCCAAGGGGATGGGCATTTCCCCTTTGGACACTGCTCTGAGTCGAAGGGGGTTCTTAGTCCTCCTGCCTGCTTTCAGGGAGGAATGGGAAGAATCTTGCACAGGGCCCTGGGAGGGATTGTCCATTTTAAAAACGAGTGTTGCCTTCTGTCCACCCAGCAGGAGAATGGCTTAGTAAGTCATGACACGTTCAAAACGCAGAACATCATGCAGCTATTAAACATGCTATTTTTTCCAAGACTTTGTAATGACTTGAGAAAATACTCTTTTTATATTTAATTAAAATATAAGCTAGCACTACGTATATGCTAGAACTCTAGTTTTGTTTTAAAAACACACGCATGGCAAAAAGGACTAAAAGGAAGCACACCTGTATGAGGAGGTGATGAAATTAAAACAGATTTTAAAAATAGTTTATTTCCAGTTTTCTAAAATGTGTATATATCATTCTAGTGAGAAAAACTGTTACATTAAAAGAGTATCTATGCCTTTCCTTTTTCTCACACTAAACATGGTATCTTTTTCTCATCCTTAATTTCCAGTTTCCAGTTATGCATAAAGGGAGATTTCATATTTACTTGAGGAAATAGTTCCAAATAGGTAATACTAATTGAAAAACTGCTTTGTCGAAACAAATTTGGATTAAATGAGCTAAAAACTTTTTTTAATCTTTTTAAAAACTTATTTTTTAATTGAAGGATAATTGCTTTACATGATTTTGTTGTTTTCTGTCAAACCTCAGTATGAATCAGCCATAGGTATACATATATCCCCTCCTTCTTGAACCTCCCTCCCTAGGTGGGATGGGGAGGGAGATGGGAGGGAGGATTAAATGAGTTTTAATCAGACTTTCAGAAAGTTAGTCCTTTCAGTTCTTCCTTCTCCTCTCTCTCACATTCTCTTCTTGTATAAGCTTGACTCTGAACTGTATTTCATCCCACTGAGTTTCAAATGCTTCTTGAAATTTCACACTTTCTGGAATAGTCTCCTGGAGATGCCTCCTTGTCCTGCTCCTATTCCCATCCTCAAACTTACGATTTCTTATTTCCTTAGGAGCAAGAAATATATCTTCCTGTAACTGTGTCTCTAAAAGACACATTCACTATGCTGAATTAACCTTCAGAAAGCTTTCTTTCTCTCTGTTCAGCACTAATTCAGCTTTGTAATGTAGGAGATAGTAAATGGAATCCAAAAATGTTAGATTTGGAAGAAACCCCATAGATTATTTGACTCTACCTCTTTCTTCTAAAGGAAAGGAAATCTAGGTCCAAAATATTTGAAATGGCATTCCCCACATAACGCAACATGAGTGATGACAAACCAATATCAGCGCCAAGTTTTTCTCACTGTTTGGAGGCTGTAGAGCCTGGTGGAAAGAGTAAGGGTGTTTGTATCACATCCTTGAGTTCAAGTCACTGCTCTGCTGATTACTGACTGTGACGCTGAGCAAACTTCATTGCTCCAAACATCATTTTCCCAGCTGTAAAATGAGGATATAGTATGTATCTTGAAGAACTGCTGTGATATTAGAAATATTATATTTCATCTTCCTTTTAGACGATCAAAGAAAAGCATGCTTTTGTTGGGTTTTCTTTGACCAAATAATTTCTTCAGAGGAATCAATTCATGAATCATTGATATAGACAGCTGTACACCCAAGAAACAAATATAGGTATTTTCAAGGCCCATAGTTTTAAACACCTTAGTTAACAAATGTCTTACATAGGTCAACACCACCTTTATACCAGTCTGTTCATTTCACTTTTTACCATTCACACCTCTAGCTGCACATTCCATTCTTCTCTCACTGACATGGATTACTTATATACTCATCTTTTAAAAATAATTTCTAAACATAAGACCAGAAACTATAAAACTTCTAGAGGAAAACATAGGCAGAACACTCTCTGACATAAACCAAAGCAGGATCCTCTATGACCCACCTCCCAGAATATTGGAAATAAAAGCAAAAATAAACAAATGGGACCTAATTAAAATTAAAAGCTTCTGCACAACAAAGGAAACTAAAAGCAAGGTGAAAAGGCAGCCTTCAGAATGGGAAAAAATAATAGCAAACGAAGCAACAGACAAACAATCTCAAAAGTATACAAGCAACTCCTGCAGCTCTATTCCAGAAAAATAAATGACCCAATCAAAAAGTGGGCCAAAGAACTAAACAGACATTTCTCCAAAGAAGACATAAAAAAGGCTAACAAACACACGAAAAGATGCTCAACATCACTCATTATCAGAGAAATGCAAATCAAAACCACAGTGAGGTACTACTTTACACCAGTCAGAATGGCTGCCATCCAAAAGTCGACAAGCAATAAATGCTGGAGAGGATGTGGAGGAAAAGGAACTCTCTTACACTGTTGGTGGGAATGCAAACTAGTACAGCCACTATGGAGAACAATGTGGAGGTTCCTTAAAAAACTGGAAATAGAACTGCCATATGACCCAGCAATCCCACGGCTGGGCATACACACCGAGGAAACCAGAATTGAAAGAGACATGTGTACCCCAATGTTCATCACCGCATTGTTTATAATAGCCAGGACATGGAAGCAACCTAGATGTCCATCAACTGATGAATGGATAAGAAAGCTGTGGTACATATACACAATGGAATATTACTCAGCCATTAAAAAGAATACATTTGGATCAGTTCTACTGAGGTGGACGAAACTGGAGCCTATTATCCAGAGTGAAGTAAGCCAGAAGGAAAAACAACAATACAGTATACTAACGCATATATATGGAATTTAGAAAGATGGTGATGATAACCCTGTATGCCAGACAGCAAAAGAGACGCAGATGTATAGAACAGACTTTTGGACTCTATGGGAGAGGGCAAGGGTGGGATGATATGGGAGAACGGCACTGAAACATATAAATTATCATATGTGAAATCAGTCGCCAGCCCAAGTTTGATGCTTGATACAAGGTGCTCAGGGCTGGTGCACCAGGATGACCCAGAGGGATGGAATCAGGAGGGAGGTGGGAGGGGGGTTCTGGAAGGGGAACACATGTATACCCATGTCAGATTCATGTCAATGTATGGCAAAACCAACACAATAATGTAAAGAAAATAAATAAAATAACAACAACAACAAAAAAAGTAACTCATGTCAATTATTCCTACAACCACAGGGTGGTTTAACATAATAAAAGGAAGAAGTGAAAAAAAATAATTTCTTTCCTTCATCTGTATCTGCCAGCACATGTAAATCGCTGAGAAAAATATCTCTTCTTTTTCGTTTATCCATAAATTTTATTTTAATTAATTAATTAATTAATTAATTTCCCCTATCTGACAGGCATATTTATTCAGTACGTCATCACAAACCATATAATACAATGACAATTCCAATGTTTTGTATTTATTACTGAGTCTCAGACCAATAGTGAGGAAATAAGAGACATTAGGAGCCAAGCATTACAGTAGTGATGTTCTTACTGATTTGGCTGCTTAAAAAAGTGGTCTTAACATGTGTTCCACTTTTTATGTGAGGCTTTTTATAGACCCGGCTTGGTTCTTCTCCAGTGTCTTCTCTTGGAGTTGTACCTGATCTTATTGCCAGTTTTCATTCAAATCCATTGAGGAATGGGACGATTCTGCTTTTGTTTTTTGGTCTGGAATCGCTTGATCCTGAAAGTCTTGTGAGAAGACATGGTGAGGACAGCACTCAACCACACATAGGATGGTGGAGTAAAGAAAAGAGCTATCCATAAATTTTAAAACTCCCCAGTCCTGGAAGTCATGTGTATTGATACTTATGGTAATGATTCACTTGTGTGCAGAAAAATGAAATTCACATTCTTTTTTAGGTTTATTAGATTGTAATAAAATATTAAAAGTGAAATAACTTTATTCATCAGATTGGCAAGAAAAACAGACGTAATATTATTAATAAAGATGAGTTGAAATTTATATTATAAACTATTCATAATTGTTAATGTATAATATTGTATGTGAAAATGAAAGTGTTAGTTGGGCAGTTGTGTCCGACTCTTTGCAACCCTATGGACTGTAGCCCACCAGGCTCCTCTGTCCATGGGATTCTCCAGGCAAGATGACCGAAAGGGTAACCATTCCCTTCTCCAGGGGATCTTCCCGACTCAGGGAACAGACCTGTGTCTCCTTCATTGCAGGTGGATTCTTTACCATCTGAGCCACCAGGGAGGGCATAATAGATTCTATTTTGCATCAATAGGTGATTATTAATGCAGCCTTTGGGAGAACAGTTTTACTCCCAAGATGTTCTGTTTGAATTTAAAAATGCACTTATCCTTTGTATAAGATTGGACAAAGAATATGTCCAATCTTATGCATGTCCAATAATATTTACTAAAGTATTATTTATAATATAAAAAACTAGAAGCAACTTAAGTGTGTCTTGGTAGGGAAGTGATTAAATAAATTGTGGTTTGTTCATTTTATGGAATACTCTGATGCAGTTAGAATAATGTTATAGGTATGCATTCATTGACATGGAAAGGTCTCTAAGACAGTGTTATGTGAAAAGATCAAGGTGATGAACAGTATGTATGGTATGATATCATGTAGTATGCAATATATAAAAAAGAGGTGGAAGGATATGCTCCAAGTAGACTTATTTTTGGAGAGGAAAGTGATTTTTTTTTCTTGAAAAGTATTAGGATACATATTTTTACTTACAATATTTAAAAAACTTCTAAAAATTAAATTTTAACATAAAAAACATAGAAACTCCTCATGTGATTTTTGATGCCCATACAGATTTAAAGACCAAATAACGTTGAGGTTTAGCAGCTTGAAATAGCATACATTTGAAAGAATGTTATACTTTCTGAAGGTTAGGGATCCAGAAATAGCCTATCTACATCCTTTGCTTTAGTATCTCTCAGAAGGCTACAGTCAGAGTGCTCACTGAACTGGCTGGTGAATACAGCAGGTAAGTCAGAACTTCCCAGTCAAACTCACAGTTTTTGCTTGGTCATCAACAAAATGTGATCTTGCATTATTCTAGTGGAAGATTATGCATTCTGGATGCTTTTGTTGTATGCGGCTTTCAGTTGGTCTACTTGGGAGCAGTACTTGTTGGAATTAATCATTTGGATCAGTCACAGCACCTTTTCCATACACTGCATAAATCTTTTTTTGTGTTTCATTTGCATTTCTACCTTTCTTTTTTTTAAAAAACTAATTATTGTTTATTCTTCTGCAAGGTGGTTGCTTCACTGTATAAAAATAGCACCAGCAAACACAGTATATTGCAAAATTAAGATAATAATATTCTTCATCGGACTCTATACAACTAACAAACTTTTCTCCACTGGCAGTTATTTCTAGTGAGAAGATCATTTTGACCCAAATCCAAGGATAGCTGTAAGCAAGTTACAGTGTCATACAAGGTTTAAGATAACCATATTATCCTTGAATTATATAATTTTTGTAACTAGTTTTACAAGAGATAATTTCAGAAATTCTGAATATTATGACTTGAGCCTAGCCTAAAAATCACAGGATGCTGTGGAAAAGATGGTTATCTGAAGTCATTAGAAAGTTAAGGGGTATTTTCTTTAGGAAACATTGTTACAGTAGTTTCTTTTGCTTAAAGTTGCCCTTAAAATATCTATCCACCACTAATTTAAGACAATTATGGCAAATAGATGGGGAAACAGTGGAAACAATGTCTGACTTTATTTTCCTGGGCTCCAAAATCACTGCAGATGGTGATTGCAGCCATGAAATTAAAAGATGCTCACTGTTGGAAGAAAAGTTATGACCAATCTAGACAGCATATTAAAAAGCAGAGACATTACTTTGCCAACAAAGTCTGTCTAGTCAAGGCTACGGTTTTTCCAGTGGTCATGTATGGATGTGAGAGTTGGACGGTGAAGAAAGCTGAGCGCCGAAGAATTAATGCTTTTGAACTGTGGTGTTGGAGAAGACTCTTGAGAGTCCCTTGGACTGCAAGAAGATCCAACCAGTCCATCCTAAAGGAGATCTCATTGGAAGGACTGATGTTGAAGCTGAAACTTCAATACTTTGGCCACCTGATGCGAAGAGCTGACTCATTGGAAAAGACCCTGATGCTGGGAAAGATTGAGGGCAGGAGGAGTAGAGCACGACAGAGGATGAGATGGTTGGATGGCATCACCGACTCGATGGACATGGGTTTGGGTAGACTCCTGGAGTTCGTGATGGACAGGGAGGCCTGGCCTGCTGTGGTTCATGGGGTGGCAAAGAATCAGAAACGGCTGAGTGACTGAACTGAATTGAATGTTAGATTACGTTGTTTCAAAGTAGTTCAGTTAGGGGTTCTATTTTCACTCCTCAATAGATTTTATGTATTTCTCATGTGCTTCTTCACTCATTAGTTCATCTAGTTCTGAAAGGTTATTGAATGTCATCTTGACCAGCCAACCATCTTCATAACAAGCTTTGTTGACAAGTCCAGGATTTTCTGCTAGAGCTTTATTGATTTCAGTTACTTCTCCTGATAGAGGAGAATAGAGTTCCCTAGCAGCTTTCGCACTTTCCAAAGCACCAAACTCCTCTTGTTTGTTCAACTTTGTCCCAACTTCAGGCAGACTACAGTAAACAACATCTCCCAAAGCTTCCTGTGCAAAATTGCTGATTCCTGTTGTTCCAACACTGTTTTCTGTTTTACTGATTCATGTTTTTCTGTGAATTTCCGCACTGACAGCCGAGCCGGGCAGGTGTGCAGCACCCAGACAGCATGCGCCCGCAGTCTGCAGGGCTGTGGCGAGCAGGGCACGCTGGGTGCTTGCCGTGGCCCGCACCGCTCACAGCGCCATGTCCACATGGGTGCAAAGGGTCTCTGCCCCACATTTTTACCTTTCTTGAAATAATAAAGCATAGTATAACGAAAATGTTGCTTCCCCCCATCTTCAGTATTAAAATGGCTACACAAAAGGTTTACCAATTTTGATAATTGTTTTGAAATGCAACGCTGATGCCAGCTGTCATATACGGTCTAACAAAATTGTTTCCAATAAGGTTAAAGACAATTAAGTGCTGCTCCCAGGTGGCACTAGTAGTAAAGCTTCCTGCCAATACAGGTAGACTGAGGAGATATTGGTTTGGGGCTGGGAAGATACCCTGGAGGAGGGCATGGCAACCCACTCCAGTATTCTTGCCTGGAGAATCCCATGGACAGGAGCTTGAGGACTATGAACTACAGTCCATAGGGTTGCAAAGAGTTGGACACAACTGAGTGACTTGGCATGCACGCAAAAGCCATTTTATGGAAAAAACTGAATGAACCTTTTGACCAGCCAAAATATAAAAGAAGGCCAGCTCCAAAATAAATCTGATAGCTTTTCTCTCTTGTGGGATGGTTTTTTATCAGTGCCAGATGGAAAATGGCATTCTAGTACCTTGCAAAAATAGATGCCCAGGTCTCGTTTGGCCATGGTTGTTTCTTAACGTGTCACTCCGATCAATAGACCAAACCAATGGCTTGACTTTCTCTGGAGATCCCACAGGTTCCTATCTTCTTGACTGGACGTATCAAGTGCTTGGAAGACTTATTAACTCTTTGGACTCTGCCTTGACTTGGACCATTTGAAGATTTGGCTTGGTTAATGATGTCTATTTTTACAATTATTCAACCGAGGGCTTCATTTCTTACCCAGGTTTTCATTGCCATGCCTATGAACTAGCTCAGGCTCACTCACCAACTCTCTGTTCCAGGGATTCTGGTCAGGGATGCCCTGAGTTTGGGGCATTGAGTGCCGAGGTTCCAGGCACGTTGATTGCACTCAGTTCCTACCTCTGTGCAAACAGCACTTAGGGCTTTGCATTCTGATTATTTAATATGAGTCAGTATGTTCAGTTAAAATATATGAACTTGGTAGGATCAAAATAGCCCAGCAGGGGCTAGATCTTGTTCATCTCTGTGTCCTCAGCATTCTGTGCTCAATATGATACTGAGAAAGGAGACCTGGACTGGAAATTCCCCAGATCTTGGTTGGAATTCTTACTAGGTTTATAATTCTGGACAAGCGATATAAGTTTTTAAAGGTTCTCCTGCATTGTCTATAGAGTGGGCCTAATTATATTCACATAACGTGAACATTGGTGAGATTAGATATGTGAAGGCACATAGCCCAGAGTCTGCTATATGGAAGGCGCTCAGTTGGTTACAATATAGTGAATCCTGGTCTGAGGTAAGGGCTCCAAGTGGGTAAAGAATTGTCCCTGACAGTAATGCAGCTCTACCACAAGGAGGCGTCCGAGCTCCATGGTTGATATTGTGACCAGTTCCATCTTCAAAGCCAGCTACGTAGTTCAACCTCTCCATGTTTACACTTAATTTATTACTCAAGAGTCAATGAGTGGCCTACTCCTTCATTCCTTTTCTATTCAAACTGTTATGCTTAAAATTAAGACAGTCTTTTTTTTTTTTTTCTGTTTATCTCCATGGGGGGTACACATAACACAGTTGGCTCTCACCTTGTTTCTTGTTCCAAAGATTTGGACTGTTTGGAGGATGGTAAATGGAACTAGTCTCCATTATCTTTTATATAACCAAGAAGGGGCACCTGTGGCCCCAGATGTGCTGTGGCTCCTTCTCATTCCTGTCTTAGAAGCAGTCTCTGGCCCGTCTTTGTTTATAGTCTCTGGCTGTGTTCCCTGAGCTCTGGCGGTGCACTTCTAGTCTGAAGAGCGAGTTTGAGCCTTTATGGCGCTAGTTTGCGTCACAGAGGTAAGATTAGGAAGCACCTTTAAGGAGGAATAAGCTGTTAGCAGATGGGGAGACTGAGGGTCAGAGTAGGGCCAGAGCCTTGGGCTTCAGTTTCTTTGTGGGTGAAACAAGAGAATTGGGCTGAATATTCTCTAAGATCCCTCCAGTGTGGACATTTTCTCATGTTCAGATCCAGAGGCTGTGCTCACAAGCCCGGTTGTCCTACTCACCTGAGGTGTGTGAGTTTGGTTATGAAGAGCAGACTGAGATGTTGTAAACTCGAGTGTCACTGTGATTTATGGGTGTTGTAACCTAGCCCTCAGAGCCATGTTGAGGCTTTCTCAAAGTAGACATTATGCCTTGGAACATGCTGTTCTGATGAGCAACACAAAGACACATCAAAGACTCCAGCTTTCCTGCTTGGCTTTCGGGCCCATGCCTCTCTTTTTTATAGTCCTGTGTCGTTGGGACAGCATTAGCATTTACTCCCATTTGCTAAGCACAACATGATACAAGAAGGCAACGGTCGTGAATATTCTCATGGAAGTAAGTGGCCAACCTAGGAGGAGAACTCAGCTCTTTGACATTGGTTGGGCGTTTGGTATTGACAGCTGCAAGAGTACAAAGGAAAGAGCCCACAACTTAGAACAGAGCCTTGTTGTCCAGTTGCTCAGTCATGTCCGACTCTTTGAACAGAACCTGCCTGGGTTTCAATTCTGCCTACTATTTCTTTGCTATGAGGTTTCAGGCAGATAGCTTAACCTCAGTGAGGTTTCATTCCCTACCTGTGAAATGGGATAACAATACACTCCCTGTTCAAATTGGTTTTTAAGGGGTGAAGAAAAGGTATTACTATAAGGTGTTCATGAAATATGAGATTAAAAAAATTTTTTTCATTTTGACACAGGAGCAATATGATATGCTTTTTCTGTCCTGAAATGGAAGTTGAGGTAGGGTTAAAAGATGGAACAAAATAACCCGAGGACTTAAAGAACTTTAATGAGTAGCAGGGTCTGAATTAGGAATAACTGAAAATAAAAAGAAGAGAGTGATTAGTTATGTGGGAAAAATACACAAGACTTACTAATGTCCCTGAGCTTCTGCAAGAAGAAAAGTCAGGAATCTTGAATTCGTCAGGGATTCCTGAAGTGCCAGATTGCCAAGGATCACATCAAGCTGGTGACCGTGGCTTCTAATCTCTTGTTAGTCTGCTAGTGTATTTATTCTCCTTCTGACTCTTCTGTCTTATTGGACCATGCAGCTGTCTGTTGGGCATCTGTCAGGACCCAGCCACATGTCACTGCTGGGGACAGTCTCCACGGTGTGATAGGAAAGGTCCAGGTGAAAAGGAAGTTCACTACTCCTAGAGCAAAGGGCCTTAGTTGAGGCCTGCCCCAGTGAAGAGGAAGGTGTGGGAAGCTCTTTCAGGCAGGAGTCAGGGAAGACCTGGCTAAGGAGCAAGTGTCTGGACTGGAAGTGGGGGCTATTCAAGGCATGGTTGTGGAGAGACCAGTGATGGGAGAGAAAAGAGCCAGCTCCTGAGGAGCTGTGCTGCCTCTCAGAGTTTGGGAGGAGGAGATGTAAGGATGGTTGGAATAGGCTGTTCACCCTTTCTTCTTCCTTCTCATAGAACATGAGAGTCTATGACACGAACTGTAAACATATCAGTGTACAATTTTAACTCTTGCCTTCAGAATCTGATCTGATAGCATCATCTTGGATACTAAATGAAGCAACTGAAGGAAGAACAAGATCCCCAGGGAGCATGTATATTTAAATCCATAGCTTCTCTAAGGGACTATTGTGAACTAACTTAATTGGCATTTGTTTTTTTAAAAATGTTAATACTCAGTATTGATGAGTTTCTGTTAAAAATGAGATGCTGTCTGTAGTAGCAATGAAGATTGGTTTAATGCCTTAGAATAGTTTGGTAATCTGTAGTGACAGCCATGAACACAGAATGTCCCAGTAAACCCACTGTGAGTTGAAAAAATTGTTAAGTTGAAAATGAATTTATATACCTGACTTACTGAGCATTATAGTTTAGCTTATCCTAGCTTACCTAAAATATGTTCAAAACAGTTGCTATAGCCTACAGATGGGTAAAATCTTCTAACACAAAGCCTGTTTTTGTTGTTTAGTCACTGAGTTGTGTCTAACTCTTTTGTGACCCCATGGACCATAGCCTACCAGGCTTCTCTGCCATGAGATTTCCCAGACAAGAATGGAGTGGGTTGCCATTTCCTTTTCCAAACACAAAGCCTATTTTATAATAAAGCGTTGAATATCTCACGTGTTTTATTGAATACTGTACTGAAAGTGAGAAACAGAATGCTTATATGAATGAGTAGAGTGTTTAAGGTGTTTGGGTTGTTCACCTTCATGACTTTGTGGCTGACGGGGAGCTGCAGCTTGCTGCCACTGCCCAGCACCACAAGAGAGTTTTGTACCTCATATTGCTCGTGCAAGAAAAAATCAAAATTCAAAGTATGGTTTCTACTGAGAGTGAATCACTGTCACAAAATTGTAAAGTTGAAAAATTAAGTTGAGCCATCGTACGTCAGGCACTGTCTGTATATCTCTAGGCCTGCACCTGGCTCTTATTTCCATTCACCTACCCCTAAAGGCACTGACGGAATCCTTCCCTCCCTTCACTAGGCATCTTTTCTGTGTGATGCACACAGACAGTGCATTTGCTCCAGGGGTGTCATTCAAGTAGACGAGGGTGAAAGGGATAAGTGTGCCACTCATTCCCTGGATTGGTACACTGTTTCAGTCTTAGCAGAGACTTTGTCTTATTGACTGCTAGATTCCTGGGGGCCTGGAATTGCATATGGCACACAGTAGAAGCTCAGTAAATAGTTCCTAACCCATTATGGTGTGCTTAAGTGAAATGCCAGCTCATGAGTCTGTTGTCTAGACATTTAAAATGATCATTATGAAGATAATGCATAAACTCACTTACGTTGAAATTTTAACCAGTAAGAAAGCAAGACTTAAATTTCACTTCTACTGTGTAATTACCACCAGGCAAAACTGTATATAAATATGAAAACGGTGCCTGAAATGGAAATAAAATAGGCAAAACGAAAATAGTTACGCTAGTATGCTGATATTATGGGCCATTGCTTTGCAACGTTAAAAAATCAAGTGAAGTCAGATATGTTTTGACCACACATTTAAGGCTGATTTAAGAAAAATAAGGCAAGACATTATTAGTAAGTAGAATTAGATTTAAATAAATACTTCATTTCACAACTGTTTTCCTCCCTTGGAGTTAATAAATACTCTTCAGGCATCTGTAATCCAAACTTTGTAGTGTCAGTCCCCAGGCAATCAACCTGTTCAAAACCAAAAGGAATGGAGATGTAGAAGAGTTTTTTATTTTCAGTATCTACTGTGAGAACTTGCATAAGTGAGCAATAAAAAATCATAAAGAGAAAAGCAAACCCTGGTTTGTTGGGAGATTTAGATTCACTAACTGACCAGAGATTGAATTCCTCTGATGAACTGAACATGCGATGAGGTGAGTGAAATAGGGCCCAAAGTTTCCTAGGGCAGGATTGGCTTTGCCACAGAACAGTCTGATTTACCTGTTTCAATTTCAGCTTTTATTCTCACTGCAAATGGATGAGTTCCTAATTGCGGGTATGGAATCTGAAGTGAAGCTTTCTAAGGTTCAGTTCTCCATTCTACAAGAGACTCTGCATCCTTGGAGGAAGATGTGTTTCTTTTCCAAGTCTGATTTTCCCAGTCTCTGGCTGGCTAACAGTTCAAGCTGCTGCTGATTGCAGAGATGCCTACACAGCAGAAATTCTCAGTGTTTGGTGGGCATCAGAACCATGTTGGGAGCTTCCCAACATTAATTCTCAGGCCCTGTCCCTAGAGAGTCTAATTCAGTAGGGCTCCGTGGGAATCTAACCAGCTCGTGGAAGATGATGACATTGATGCTGCCAATCGGGATTGCATCACTTTGTGTAGCATTGGTTTACAGCTTTCGCAAGTGGTCAGCCACCAGATGATGTTCTAGGGGGTATCTAGGTAAGGATTCATCTCTTCTATGACCAGGTTACAGTTACCCCCTAATTGTGATGTTAACCCCATTTATTTCTTGAGAGGCAGTCTCACAGTACAAAGAATGGGAACTTTAGAAGTAGGTCCAGGGTCCAATCTCTGCTCTGGCCTTTCCTCTGTGACCATGGAAGCCCAACCTCTCTGAGCCTGTTTCCTCACCGACAAAAGACCCCCACCTGGTAGAGGTCTTCTAGCGATTAAATGAGACAATGTTGGGGAAATAACCTATCACAGTATCAGTTCGGTTCAGTTGCTCAGTCGTATCTGATTCTTTGTGACCCCATGAACCACAGCATGCCAGGCCTCCCTGTCCATCACCAACTCCTGGAGTCTACCCAAACCCATGTCCATTGAGTCGGTGATGCCATCCACCCATCTCATCCTCTGTCGTCCCCTTCTCCTCCTGCCCTCAATCTTTCCCAGTATCAGGGTCTTTTCCAATGAGTCAGCTCTTCGCATCAGGTGGCCAAAGTGTTGGAGCTTCAACTTCAGCATCAGTCTTTCCAATGAATATTCAGGATTGATTTCCTTTAGGATTGACTGGTTCCATCTCCTTGCAGTCCAAGGGACTCTCTTAATCCTGGCTCTGTCAAATAACATATCTTGGCAACTTCCTTCCCTTCTGTATAAAGATAGCCTCAGGGCCAGAGGTTAGAGATTCTTGAGTCTAGGAAAGGCAAAATATAGGCTAGTGGGTCAAATATGGCCCACCATCTGTTTCTGTAAATAAAGTTTAATTGGGACTCAGTCATGCTCATTTGTTTACATATTTCATGTGGCTGTTTTCTTGATACAAAGACTGAATGAGTAGTAGCAACAGAGACCATATGGTATACAAAACTGAAAATCTTTACTATCTGATTGTTTACAGAAAAATTTGCCGACTCATGCTTTAGTCCAACACCCCCTGTCTTCCTTTTTAAATATGGGAAATTAATTCCATAAAGAGGAAGGAACTTGTCCAGGAGAGCATAAAGAATTAGCAAAAGCAAAAAGGCAAACATTTAGGAAAGAGAAAATTAAGGTTAGTGAATATTCTCCCATAACCCAGAGCCTTAGACATATCAGTTATACTAAGATCTTTCAGGTATATTTGAGGGACTTTGCCTTTCCTCATTTTATATCTGTCTAAGTAAGACAAATATTATATTTAAATGGTTCCAAGGAAAGGAGTGACTTGGAGAGTCATATAACGAAGGCTTTGCTGTGTGACTCCAACACATTCATCTTCATGAACTTATATAGCCAAAACATCCATTGGCATTTTGTTTTTGTATTACTCTCTCTGATGTCACAATTAATCTGAACTTTACTAATTTGGAAGTTGTGTTAATTTGATGACATAAGTTCTGGTTTAATTTATCTTTGCATACTCCTGACAAAATGCTTCATTAAGCAAGTTGATACTGTAAACAAGATGTTCAGAGAGTGGTGTTTAAATTACACAGAATGAGTTTTTAGGCACTGCCAAATCATTTATAAGTGTTTATTTGAAAATAGATGATGACTAGGCAAATCACAAACCATTTCTGTTTGCTAATGCATGTTCAAGGCCCTTCAGTTGGAAAACATTCTGACAATGTCTCTGTTTGGATACTGAGTATCACTTCTTTCAGGATAGTCTGTAACTCAGATTTTCCACTAATTATGATCATCCTTTCTCTATAGGAGGGCACAAATGGAATAGTAATATAGGAGAAGACCTTAGAAATATTAAGTCCTAAACTGTAGGGATATTGAGATAATTTAGGTGATAGAGTCTTGTAGTAAGACATTTTTTCCCTTTAAGTTCTTTTTCAATTTTTTCTTTTTTTGATTAGGGAAGTCTCAGATAGGTGTTGGAATATCCTTAACACCTCTTTACTAATTTCCTTGCTTCAAAACCAGAGAGCAGATATCAGGGAGCTCATCCTCAAAAGGCAATGCTTCCCAGAAATAACTAAAAGCCTTGTTTTGTTTTCATTGTACTTATTTTTATGGCTGCCTTCTGTTCTGTCAAGTGATAGTGGTTTCCATTCATGGTGATTCTATCAAGTTTCCTTTTAAAATCAATTTCAAGGGAGGAAAAAAATGAGGAAACATGGCAATTTTAACCAGGTATAATATGAAAATAGCACATCTGTGTGTGGATATGACACAGATCACAATGTGGCATGTGTTAATGTGGAAAACATAGTGAAGATGGGCTCACATGCTGAACACTGGGGTTAAAGAAATCTAGTCCAGGTGTCTTATTTTATGGCAGCGAGAACTGATGCCCAGAGAGGACTAGAGACAGCCTGCAGTCTTCAGCCTTGGTTTCAGAGCCAAGAACAAGAGAAGAGCCCTGACTGTAGTCTTACACTGTCTGCTACCTGATAGCACCTTGCGCCAGTTTGGGTGTTCCTGCCTAGGTGCAAGCAAAAGCATTTGGGAATGTGAGTTAGTTCTTGAAAAAATAATTTCTTTTTCTTTTTCTAACCTGCCCTGCATTAGACAGAATGTTTGCCTTAAACTGGCCTGCCTTGTGGCTCTGAAGAGAAGTTTGTTAGGATGACAGTTGGTGGAACATAGATTGGGCCCTCATCCTGTTGTGGTTCTGGTTCCTTCTGTGACTTTCCAGGAGCCCGTACAATATCAGCTGATGGAGAATAAAGAGATCCTTTCTCAGAATGTGATCCTCTTAATAATATCCTAGGAAGATTTTGTAATTGCGCCTCAGTGGAACTCACTACTTTGTAATGTGGCCTGTTCTGTAAACGGTGGTGAATGCAATCTGAGGATCTTCTGGGGTTGAGGGGAATGACCCATAGCTCTGAAACTTCAGATGCCTACTTCCTTAGACCCAAAATAGCAGGTTGTTGAGGCCTCTGAATGTGGAATCTTCTGGGAGTAGGGACTGCA
The DNA here is from genome assembly GCA_007570785.1 of Antilocapra americana. NCBI lineage: Eukaryota > Metazoa > Chordata > Mammalia > Artiodactyla > Antilocapridae > Antilocapra > Antilocapra americana. The sequence continues at coordinate 3,591,727 of ML661897.1, forward strand.
GTAATGCCCCTTCTGTCTCTGTCTCTCCTTGCAGCAGGCCTGGAAGCAGCCCTGCAGGCAGTTAGGGGGGTGATTGTCCCCTTTCCCCCATGCTCTTGGCCTCTGGCTGAAGCTGAGATGCTGGGTTCTACCACCGTGGGGCCCCACCTATTGGCTGTGTCTCTCTGGCATCCCAGGCATGTGGAACATAGACAGATGTAACCTTGCTTTGAAAGTAAAGCAATGGAGGGAACAAAGGCTCACTTCTTAGAGTGTTGCGCCAGGACACATATTTCCTATGCATTTTTTAGATGCCACTCGACCCACCCCAGCCAATAATTGTCCAGAAACCACATACCAGCTCTAATGGCACATGTTGGCATTTGTTTTTAACAGCAGCCCGTCAGGTGACACAGTGTTTGGCAAATCAGGAGATGAAAGGCCAGATGAAGCTGGCTGGAGATCAGTATCTCCCCTCAGTCCCTATTTGGAAATGATGGAAGAAGGGTTTAAATGATGGTAATACAACTGCTCTAATTATTGAGCATCTACTTTGATCCAGGCACTGCCCTAAGCACTTTAATTCTCTTGTCCTATTCAATTCTCTGAAATACCTTTGAAGATAGATATTACAGCCCTCAATTTTTTGATAAGGAAATGAGGCCCAAAGAGGTTAAGGTATTTGCTGAGGGCAAATAGCCAGCAAAAGGCAGAGCTGGGATTTGATCCTAGTTTTTTCTGATGTTGGAACTTACGATCTTTTCAATGTGCAGTGGCCTTTATAGAAATGCTGGATTATCAAGATTCTCTGGTCTTGCCAAAACTATACTACTTATCAATAACATGTTGGGTTAGAATTCATTAAATGAGAAAAATTACACATGGGGCTAGGAGATTAAAAGGAAGAGATTGTGGCTGGTTTGTGTTTGAATCCTTGGGGCAGATGTCCCATTGTCTTAGGTCCACCAGACTCTGGGTGCTTCCAGGGCAGTGACTGGTACAGGGGGCACTTCCAGTTGAATTGGATTTAGAATTATCTATATTCCCAAGCCCTGGAATATACATGCACTGGAGAGAGGGAAAGTCATCAGGAGCAAATTTGTGTTCAAGTTCCAAAAAACGTCATTAATAAGTGTTTCACATTTTTAGTTGATTTTTTCTCCAGTGCTGTCTTTTCCGTTCCAACATACATCCTAACTGTAATTAAGTCATTTTGATAATACCATCTTACATCCAAGTTTTCTGCCTCTCAGTTCAGTTCAGACTCTTTGCCACCCCATGGACTGCAGCACGCCAGGCCTCCCTGTCCAACACGAATTCCCCGAGTTTACTCAAACTCATGTCCATTGAGTTGGTGATGCCTTCCAACCATCTCATCCTCTGTCGTCCCCTTCTCCCGCCTTCAATCTTTCCCAGCATCAGGGTCTTTTCCAATGAGTCAGTTCTTCACATCTGGTGGCCAAAGTATTTCTGCCTCCAGTCTCTCTCTATTTGAGCCCAGTTAATCTCCCATGGTCCTGCCAGGACAAGAAGCATCTTTCCTAAATGCAATCCTGATTATACTTTTCCTCGGAAAAAACACTGTGCTCTGACAGAACTCTGTGAGGCCCTCTTCTCCCTTGAAGCTGGGAGTATTTTTGATTGCTCTCTGTCTCAGTGCATAGTGCTGTACCTCACACAAAGCAGGGGCTTAATAGTTTTTGTTTTTTCATTCTCCGACCTAAACCAAAGCAGGATCCTCTATGACCCACCTCCCAGAATATTGGAAATAAAAGCAAAAATAAACAAATGGGACCTAATTAAAATTAAAAGCTTCTGCACAACAAAGGAAACTAAAAGCAAGGTGAAAAGGCAGCCTTCAAAGTGGGAGAAAATAATAGAAAATGAAGCAATGGACAAACAATTAATCTCAAAAATATACAAGCAACTCCTGCAGCTCCATTCCAGAAAAATAAACGACCCAATCAAAATGTGGGCCAAAGAACTAAACAGACATTTCTCCAAAGAAGACATAAAAATGGCTAACAAACACATGAAAAGATGCTCAACATCACTCATTATCAGAGAAATGCAAATCAAAACCACAATGAGGTACCACTTTACACCAGTCAGAATGGCTGCTATCCAAAAGTCTGCAAGCAATAAATGCTGGAGAGGATGTGAAGGAAAAGGAACCAACCCTCTTACACTGTTGGTGGGAATGCAAACTAGTACAGCCACTATGGAGAACAGTGTGGAGATCCTTAAAAAACTGGAAATAGAACTGCCATATGACCCAGCAATCCCACTGCTGGGCATACACACCGAGGAAAGCAGAAAGAGACACGTGTACTCCAATGTTCATCACCGCATTGTTTACAATAGCCAAGATATGGACGCAGCCTAGATGTCCATCAACTGATGAATGGATAAGAAAGCTGTGGTACATATACACAATGGAATATTACTCAGCCACTAAAAATAATTCATTTGAATCAGTTCTACTGAGGTGGATGAAACTGGAGCCTATTATCCAGAGTGAAGTAAGCCAGAAGGAAAAACAGTACAGTATACTAACGCATATATATGGAATTTAGAAAGATGGTAATGACAACCCTGTATGCGAGACAGCAAAAGAGACGCAGATGTATAGAACAGTCTTTTGGACTCTATGGGAGAGGGCAAGGGTGGGATGATATGGGAGAACAGCATTGAAACATGTAAATTATCATATGTGAAATCAGTTGCCAGCCCAGGCTTGATGCTTGATACAGGGTGCTCAGGGCTGGTGCACCGGGATGACCCAGAGAGACTGAATCAGCAGGGAGGTGGGAGGGGGGTTCTGGAAGGGGAACACATGTATACCCATGGCAGATTCATGTCAATGTATGGCAAAACCAACACGATAATATAAAGGAAAAATAAAAAAAATAGTTTTTGTTTTTCAATTGATAACCTTCCCTCTTAGTGAAATGTCCTTCCCTTTTTTCTTAATTAAAACACATTTCTACTCATTTCTAGGACTGTCTTGGGTCAGGTTCCTCGAAGCAGATGGGGATAGTTTTGCATATGGTTTGTTGAGGTAGTACACTCAGAAGGAAAACCTGTAAGGAAGTGAGAGCAACAGGATGAGGATGGAGCCAAGAGGAACTTTCAGCTGAAATCTGACCTCAGTTTTATCCCACAGGGAGGCAGGTCACCTCTGCGACAGGCTCAGGTCTTTTTTGCTCCGAACTAGTCAGGCATTGTTACATCTGTTTTGTTTTTATTTAGTGGAGGGTGGATGCATAATGTCTCAGCCACTGACAGGCCACATAGCTTCTGTCTGCTGCAGGCAGTTTTCTGAAGAAGGGCACAGCTGGGATCCCCTAGCAGCCAGCTGAACTTCTGGTGATTGGCGTGTGAACCAAGTAAAGAGTTGCTGGGTCTGGGGCACTACAGTATCGATTTCAAACACCAAGAATAAGTATCACCTCCCTTATGACTCCCTGGGGTGGGGCTTAAAAAAGTGATTTTTATTTTTACCAACATAGAATTTGCTGCCTTGTTCAACATTTGAGTTACGAGCTTAGTCATGGAATATACTGAAGCTTTGGAAGCCAGTCACATCTGGGATTCAGATCTAGCTCTGCCCTTCCTTGCCTTTGAACATCGCTTTACCTCACTGAGCTTAGTTTCTGCCTCTCAGAGTTGTTGCAGCACCCCATGAACTGTGGACACACAGCGCCTGGCCCATAGGAAACTCAAAAGAGTGGATTCTATGCATGAGTGAACAACCTGCAATGAATTTTATGCTTTTCAAAGAGTGGTCAGTTTCCACCTCTCTTATTACCCACATTCCCCGGATAAAGAGACAGAGTGGATGAGTCTGGTCACTTGTGGAAGGTGGCAGTCAGTAAATGGCAGGGCTGGGTCTTATCCTGGGAGTCTGCTAAGGAAAAGCAGAGGTAGATTTGGCTGGAGTTTTGCCTGTAGTCATCACTTTTAGCCCTGGGGAAACCCCAGTGAAAATTAGACTGGAGCCAATACTTTCTTTACTTAAGGCAGACCAAGAATAGAACTAATATGCATTGGGCGCCTACCATGTGTCACCAGGGTAGGCATTTTTATACCTAACCTCTTTTAATCCTCATAACCAGGTGGGAAGTTTCACCCCAATTTAGTAGATGAGAAAAGCTAGACAGTTGTTGAGTCCCACATGTTATTATGTGGAACCCCAGGCTCTCTCTTCAGAGATGGGCTGCGTTCTTGAAGGAAGGAATGGTGGCTCTTGCGTTTGTCCTCTGCTGGATTCTGACCCGACAGCAGCCTTTTCAGCCCTCACCCCATGCTGCCTACTCCCTCGGTGTGTGTCTCCACCCCTGCCCAGTGTGTCTGTGGATGATATTTTTATTGCTGTGATGCAGAACTAGACTCTTCCCAGGCCAGTGCCATCTTTCTGCCCAGTGGACACTAAAGGCCCTTCATAGCACATCCCATCCAGAGGCACATTCCGTGCATGCATTGCTCAAAGGTAGCATTGTGTGGGCCCACGTGTGTGTGCTTGCCCAGGCATCCTGGGCCCCAAGTGAGGCCCCTGGGATGAGACAGTCTGGCAGGATGCGTCTCGGGAAGGAGAGTAGTGCGGTTGTTCCTGTTGTCTGTTCACAGATGTCTCTGTGCGGTGCCTTGGCGCTGGGGGCTGGGGGCCCCCTCAGGGTGACAGTGCCCTTCATTAATTGGCCCACTCACACGTTGCATCCCCACTTACTGAGCATCTGCTGGGTGTCACTCAGCCGTCCCTAAGGAGCTCAAAATCTGATGGGAAACATACAGAAAGTAAAAGACCATTACTGTTTAATTTGTAAAAAGATGAAAAATTGTTCACAGTTTACTCTAGCTGTCGCCGCTTTCTAAGGGGAAGGGGATAACCCATGTTAGGGAAGACCCTTGGAGTTGGAGCCTTCCCTCTCTTATAGGTCCTTCCCTGATGGACTCAGACAAGGTTAGCTATTCACCCTTTCGTAGTCACAGCCAGGGGTGGCAGATATCACTTCTGTTGTAACTGTCCACCTACTTGTCACTGTCTGCCATTAGATTATGCACTCTTTGAGAGGTTGAATGTTGCCTGATCTTTTTGACTTTCCGAAGCAGTATGGTTTTGGGATCAGAGACACCCAAATTTAAATCCCAGAGCTGCTAATTACTAATTCAGGGTTAGGACAAGGGTGAAGAGAGTCAGGCACTCACTGTGGGTGCAAATTTAAAAGGGCATTGGCAAACTCAGTAACCAAGGTAAATAATATTTTAGTGCAATATTTAAAATAAAATCAGCATTAATGTAGAAAATCCATGATCAACAAAATTTTAGATAAAGACAGGATCTGATACAGAACTTGCATGATTTACCTCAATTGCCTCTGTGTAATATTGTTTTCATTAATTTTGATTAATTTTTGCATTAATATTGACTTCAAAAAATGTTTCCCTCAAGGAGCTCATGTTCTAGCGGGGTAGGTATGTTCACAAATGAATATAATATACTGTAAAGGAATGTGCAACATACGTGTGCAAGAGGCACAGTTCACCTCCCAAAGTTGCTGTGGCTGCTTGTGGGGTGGATGTTAGGAAACACCATTGAGAAGTGACGTTTGACCTGGGTTTTGAAGGATAAGAATTCAACAGCTGCGTGAGAGGTGGATGGTGGAGGGGAAGCGGAGAGAATTGCCTGAGAAGAAGCAGAAAATCATGGGCGTGCTGATATATCTATTGTTGTTCAGTCACTAAGTCATGTCTGACTCTTTGCAACCCCGTGAACTGTAGCATGCCAGGCTCCTCTGTCTTCCACTATCTCCCAGAATTTATCTCACATTCATGTCATTGAGTTGGTGATGCTATCTAACCATCTCATCCTCTGTCACCCCTTTCTCCTTTTGCCTTCAGTCTTTCCCAGCATCCAATCTTTTCCGATGAGTTGGCTCTTCAAATCAGGTGGCCAAAGTATTGGAGCTTCAGCTTCAGCAACAGTCCTTGCAGTGAATGTTTAGGGTTGATTTCCTTTAGGATTGGCTAGTTTGATACCCTTGCAGTCCAAGGGACTCTCAAGAGTCTTCTCCAACACCATAATTTTAAAGGATCAATTCTTCAATACTCAGCCCTCTTTATGGTCCAACTCTCACATCTGTACATGACTATTGGAAATAACATAGCTTGGGCTATATGGACCTTTGTCTGCAAAGTAATGTCTCTGCTTTTTATAATAGTACACAGTCTAGGTTGGGCCTAGGTTTCCTTCCAAGGAGCAAGTGTCTTTTAATTTCATGGCTGTAGTCACTTTGCAGTGATTTTGGAGCCCAAAAAATAAAATCTGTCACTACTTCCACTTTTTCCCCTTCTATTTGCCACAAAGTGATGGAACCAGATGCCATGATCTTAGTTTAATTAATGTTGAGTTTCAAGCCAGCTTTTTCACTCTCCTCTTTCACCCTCATTAAGAGGCTCTTTAATTCCTCTTTAATATCATCTACATATCTGAGGTTGTTGATGTTTCCCCTGACATACTTGATTCCAGCTTGTGATTCGTCCAGCCCAGCACTTTGCATGATGTACTTCACATGTAAGTTAAATAAGCAGAGTGACAATATACAGCCTTGTTATACTCCTTTCCCAATTTTGAACCTTTCTGTTCCATGTCTGGTTCTAACTGTTCTGCTTCTTGACCTGCATATAGGTTTCTCAGGAGACAGATAAGGTGGTCTGGTACTCCCATCTGTCTATTAGACTAGCGAATGTCTTATAGGTTGGCTGTTAGTTTTGGTGAGAGCTGTTCAGTTGATAAGAGAAATCATAATTTCCATTATTGTTGTGTTTCAAAGAGCATTCAAGGGAAGTTTCCCTGCAGGCAATTAGAGATCCTGAGAGTGAGAATAGAAGAGAGGTTTTAGAGTCAGAGCTAAGAGGTAGGAGGTAAAGGCATGAAAGAATGCTTCTCAAGGGAATGGTGTGGGCTATCTGGCCCTTTACAGAAAAACTTAGCTGACCCCTGGTCTATTGCAGAGCTGGTGTGAGTGAAGTTCCTTATATAATTACGTCATTCAACCTTTACAGTACTCCTCTGTGATAGATTTTATTAGTTTATTATCTCTCATTTTAGATGTGAAGACCTTAGTGAGGTAAAGTAACTTGTCAAAGATTACATATTATGGGAGTCATTGAAATCGAGGACAGAATTTTAGTCAGAGAAAATTGCCAAGGGAGAGAGTAGAGAGACTTTGTTTTGAATCTCTTTCAAAAACGTCGCAAGTTCCTTGGGAAGGCTGGTGAAAGCTAAGGACACCCCTTCTCCTCCTGTGCCCCAAGCACAGATATATGTAATATTCTTCATGTAATTTCAGGTGGTTGATGACTCCTGAAGTCACCTGTGATACTGTGACGTAGGATGAAAAATACATATTGATCTTTGGCCCCAATTCTGGTACAGAAACCCTAGGAATTTCCTCAGTGATGAGAGCACTCAAGGTGTCTTAATATTCATAAGAGACTCCTTTTAATCACACCTGAATTTTTGTTAATGAGATGATTCTGGCAAAGAACCTAAGGCTGGGGACTGGTTACCAGCAAAACCAATCATCTGATTATAGGATTAGAACTTCCAGTCACACCTCCCTGACCTCCAGGAAGAGAAAAGGAGTGGGAGGTTGAATCAGTTGCTGATAGCTAATGATTTAATCACCCATTGTAACAGAGCCTCCATAAAAATTGGAAAAGACAGAATGATACCGATTTTTTAAAAAATAAATTAGGATGAATCTCCATTGACATACTACGCTCCATAGTCTATCTGAGGATTCACTCTTGGTGTTGTGCATTCTCTGGGTTTGGATAACTGTATAATGGTATGTATCAACCATTATAATGTCATACAGAGTGTTTTCACTGCCCAAAAAATCCTTTGTGCTTTCTCTATTTAACTGTCTTCCACCCCATCCCTGGTAGCAACTAAATCTTTCTGTTGTCTTTCCAGAGGTCATATGGTTGGAATACAGTGTGTAGCCTTTTTACAGTGGCTTTTTTCTCTTAGTAATACACATTTAAGTTTCTTCATGTTCTTTCTGTGGTTTCTTAGTGCTAAATATAGGATTGGCCAAAAAGTTAATTTGAATTTTCCTGTAAGATGCTATGGAAAAACCTGAACAAACTTTTTGGCCAACCCAATAGCATTCCATTGTCTGGATGTACCACAGTTTGTTTTTTCATTTACCTATAGAAGTACATCTTGGTTGCTTCTGAGTTTTGGCAATTATGAATAAAGTTGCTATAAACATTTGTGTGCTGGTTTTTGTATGGATGTAAGTTTTTAGCACCTTGTATAAATGTTAAAGAGTGTAGTTGCTGGACTGTATATAAGAGTATGCAAAAACCAGCCAATCTGTCTTCCAAAGTGAGCTACCATTTTGCATCCCTACCAGCAAGATATGAGAATTCCTGTTGCTCTATATCCTTGTCAGCATTTGGTCTTGTTAGCCATTCTAATAGATGCAGTGTCATTTCCCTGTGGACATGTAACGTGAAGCATCTTTTCATATGTTTATTTGCCATTAGTATTTTTGTTTTTTGGTGAAGTGTCTGTTAAGATCTTGGCCCATTTTTAAAGTTGAGTTTCAAGAGTTCTTTGTATGTTTTTGGTTATTAGTCCTTTATCAGATGTGTCTTATGCAAATTTTTTCTCAGTCTGTAGCTTGTCTTCTCATTCTCTTGATTTTGTCTTAAAAAATGAAAGTTTTAAATTTTAATGAAATGCAGATTATCAATTATTTTTGTCATGGATTGCATTTTTGCTGTTATAGTTAAAAAGGTATTACCAAGGTCATCTAGGTTTTCTCCTATGATATCTTCTAGGAGTTTTATAGTTCTGTACTTTATATTTAGGCCCATGATTTATTTTGAGTTGATTTTTGTGAAGACTGTAAGGGTCTTACTGTGGCTTTAATTTTATATTTCTCTTATGACAAATGCTGCTAAGCTTTTTTTCACTTATTTCACATTTGTATATTTACTTTTATGGAATATTTATTCAAGTCTTTTGCCTATCTTCTTTGGGTTGTTTGTGTGTTTTGTTAATTTGTAAGGGTTCTTTATATATTCATTTTTTCCCCCACATGGATTTCCAGAGTTTCAGCACCGTTTGTTGAAAAAACTTTTCTCATTGAATTGACTTGGTTGATACCTTGGTAAAAGATGAGTTGGTTCTATATGTATGAATCTATTACTGAACTCTGTATTTTGTTTCGTTGATCTGTTTGTCTGATGTCAATACTACCTTGTTTTGAATATGGTGGCTTTTTAGTGAGTCTTGAATTCAGGTAGTATAAATATTTCAACTTTGCTTATTTTTTTTGAGATTGCTTATTTTGGTCATTCTAGGACTTCTGCTTTTCATATATATATTTCAGAATCAACTTGTTAGCTAGAATTTTGACTGAGATAGCTTTTTATTTATATATCAACTTGAAGGTGTGGATACCTAACACTATTGCCTTTTGGATCCATGAACTTAGTCTTTATCTCCACATAATCCTCAGTTTCCCCCTTTTTTCTATTATGAATTGGTGTTAAAATTTGTCAAATATCTTTTCTCATCTGTTTATCATCACATGATTTTTCTCTTATTCTGTGAATGTGTTAATGAAATTGACTGATAAACTGCTGTTAATGCCTGCATTTCTGGGGTAAACTTCAGTTGGTCGTGATATGTTACTCTTTTTGTATATTGCTTAATTATACTGATATATTGTTAATATTTTGTTAAAGATTTTTACATGTATGATCATAAGGAGTCTTTTCCTTGTTTGGTTTTGATATCAAATAATGCTGGCTTTGAAAAATATTTTATTTTATTTTCTGAAAGAGTTTTTTTTTTTTTTATAAATTTGGCATTTATATTTTCCTTAAATAGTTCATGTAATTCACTGGTGAAGCTATCCAGACCTGGAGTTTTCTTTTTTGGAAGGATTTTGATAATGAATCAAATTGAAAAATAGATATGGTACAGTTTTGTTTTCTAGTTTTTAAGTTTTGGTAAATTGTCTTTTTAAAGTGACTTTTCCATTTATCTTAGTTTTCAGATTTGTTAGCATAAAGTTGTCTATTTATGTCCCCTATTATTCTTTTTAAAAAAATATATGAATTTATTTATGGCTGTGCTAAGTCTTCATTGCTACCTGGATTTTTCTCTAGTTGCAGCCGGTTGAGGGTGCTCCTTTTCATTGCAGTGTGCAGGCTTTTCATTGCGATGGCTTCTCCTGTTGCAGAGCACGGGCCCTAGCAAACGTGGTCTTCAGTAGTTGCGGTTCCTGAGCGCTAGAGCACAGGCTCAATAGTTGTGGCGCACAGGCTTAGCTGCTCTGCAGCGTGTGGGATCTTCCTGGACCAGGGATTGAGTCTGTATCTCCTGCGTTGGCAGGTGGATTCGCCACCCTGGAGCTACCAGGGAAGCACTCCTATTGTCCTTTTAATATCTGTCAGATCTGGACTGAAGTCCATTTTTCATTTCTTATGTTGTTTCTTCATGCTTTTTTTTGTGTGTTATTAGCATTTTATCACTTTTATTATTTCTGATTAAAAAACAGCTTCTGACTTTAAAATTTTTCCCTATTTCATTGATTCTGTTCTTATTAAAAATTTTTTTTTTCTCCCCAAGGAAGAGTCTGCCACTTTCTGGAACTTAGTTTATTTGGGTTTCCGTACATTGTCACCTCTATGATGTGCTCGTAAAAAACTATGATTTGGTAGTACACCTGGCTTGGTCATGTTATGGTGGGAACAATAATCTCTTCTGACTCTCTACATCCTCTTCAACTGGAACTGCATCCATCTTTTAAATAAATATGCAGCACAATGAGTACTATTATTTCAATTGAGTTCTTGTGGCAAAGCCCTGCTGAACTTTCAACATCAGTGAGTTCTCACTTACCATCCTCCACATCCCTTCTCCACATCAGTCACTTAATTGCTGAGTCTTAAATACCCATAGAATGTGCCAGACTCAGCTTTTGTGTGGGATTCAAAGACTTTTCAGGAAGAATAGTTTTGGTTATTAAAGAAATGAGTCCAGAAAAGCAAATGCTGGTGTGATAGTCAGAACTGAGTGCCCTCTAATTTGTGGGCATTGTGCTTTGAGAAAGAATGAAAACTTCCAGCCTGTGACACACCCTGGCCAGGACTTGTTATAGCAGCTAATGTTTATCAGCCATATTGTTTTTCGTGTCCTGTTTTAGGTTGTCTGCAGTCTTGTCCCCAGTAAGAGGATGGGTCATGGCAGAAGTGGGTAAAATAGGAATAATGAAACTTATCCTGCAGGGCTGGTAGTGATGAAATGAGGTAATGTCTGTGACGCAAGTGGCATGTAATAGATGCTTAATAAATGCAACCTCTTTAATTAGAAGAAAGGGGCTCTCAGAATTGAGGATGTTTTTTATTTTCATGTAGAGACTGTATAGAACTGTTCAGAACTTGTGTAGCATGTGTTATTTGTATAACTCAATTTAAACCTCAACCCTCTCCCCCGCCGGATTTAAACCCAGTTAGAGAACTGGTGGGGTATGCTCACCAGTAGTCTATATTCCTCATCAACCTTGGAGCCTCCTGCAAAAAGTTCATTAAAGGGAAGCAGGAGTCAGGAAGGTCAGGAAGGTCCTAGCCTTAGGGGCAACGCTAATCCTGTTCTTAGACCTCTTTTCTACTTAACCCCTGTGGATTCCTATCTTTGTTCTTAGAAGAGAGGGTGCTGTGTGTAAAAATCTTGTTGTTGTTCAGTCACAAAGTTGTGTCCAAACTCTTGCGACCTCATGGATTGCAGCATGCCAGGGTTCCCTGTCCTTCACTATCTGCTGCAGTTTGCTCAAATTCATGTCCATTGAGTCAGTGATGCTAGCTAACTATCTCACCCATGTATTTAATTTGGTCTGAAATAATTTTGTGTTGAAGTCAGGATTTCAAAGAGATCTGCACTCTTGTGTTTATTGCAGTATTGTTCTTGATAGCAATATATGGAAACAACCTAAACATCCATCTAAAAATGAATAGATAAAATAAAATGTGGTGTGTGTGTGTATATATGTATATACATATACATATATATTAGATTATTGATCAGCCTTAAAAAAAAGGAAATTTTTGACATTTGTGACATCATGAATGAACTCAGAGAACAGTATGCTAGGTGAAATAAGCCAGTCACAGAAGAACGAGGGCTGCATGATTCCTATTATGTTAGGTATCTAAGTTAGTCAAAGGCATAGAAGCAGAGTGGAATGGTGGTGGCCAGCGACTGAGGGGAGGAATAAATGGTGATTTATTGCTCAGTGGGTATAAAGTTTTAGTTCTGTAAGATGAATAGGTTCTAGAGATCTGTTACAACGTAGTATCTGTATTAACCACACCGTACACTTAAACCTTTGTTAAGAGGGTTATCTTAAGAATTCTTACCACACACACACAGAAAGGACTAAGGAAACTTTTGGAGGTGGTAGATATGTTTATTATCTGATTGTGTATGTGTACAGAATATATGTATGTATGTGCATATATTACAGGTGTATGCATATGTCCAAACTCATGGCATTGTATACATTAAGCATGCAGTTTTTTTGTACCTCAGTTATATTTCTGTAAGTCTGTTAAAAATAAAATAATTCTGTGATGCTGAGTCCATTACCATATAACTTTAAGATCAGTGTAATAAGAGTGTGGCATGAGGGTAGGAGAGAGTTCTGCTACTTGTTAGGGAGCAGCACATAACTTTTTCTTCCCCCTCCTTCTTAAACCTCTTTGCCACTTCCCACCCCATCTCACCCCTCTAGGTGATCACAGAGCACCAGTTTGTGAATCATATAGAAAATTCCCACTGGCAATCTATTTTACATATGGTAATGTATATGTTTCCATGCTACTCTCTTCATTTGAACTACCCTCTTCTTCCCTCACTGTGTCCACAAGTCTGTTCTCTAAGTCTGTCTCTCTATTGCTGCCCTTCAAATGGCTTCATCTTTCTAGATTCTACATACATGTGTTAATATATGATATTTGTTTTTCTTTTTCTGACTTACTTCACTCTGTATAATAGGCTCTAGGCTCATCCACTTCATTAGAACTGATTCAAATGCATTCCTTTTTATGGCTGAGTAATATTCCATTTTACAATCTATTCATCTGTCAATTAGGCATCTAGGTTGCTTCTATGTCCTAGCTATTGTAAATAGTGGCCACACGTTTTGGCTAAGTGGCTGACATCAGTGGGAAGAGGCAAAGTCTTCAGCTGGGGCTTTGACCATAGTGTCGTTTCAAGGTCTTCTCAACTTAGGGATACCTCCTTTCTCTAGACCTGAGTCTTCTGTTTTTCTTAATGTAATAGGAAGGAAATTTTGGGCCACTAGAGACAGAGTTTTGTCTCATCCAGTTTTGTTCACTATAAATTCAACTCACAAGCAGTATCCTGTTCGATGGTGGAAGTCTTCAGTTGCCTGCAGAATCCTGGGTTCAGAGCTCATGGCGATGACCAAGACAAGCGTTTGTCCTTGTAACTGAGTCTCTCATGGTTGAGGTTGCCCCCAGCAAGGAGAGGAGCCTCCTGTGACCATTTTCAGTATATGCTTTGGTGAAAAAATTGTGGACTCAAGGTAAAATTCAGTTAGACTTTATTTTGCTTCATCTAGGGTACAGGGAAAACTTCCTCTTTATTTACCAAGATGAACATTTCAGAAGAGCAGAAAACACGTCTGAGATCAGAGAAGGTCTATGTGTGGGTTTGGTGGATGGCACCCCTTCAGTGCAGACATGCAGGTAAGCTTAGAGGAAAGGGGGCTTACCTTGGGTTTATTAGTTCCCCCTGTACCTCTTGGGAGGAAGAATCCTGTCAAGGCTGCTGCCAGGTGTTTCAGGCACCACTGAGGGGTTTTCTCAAGACTGTCGCCGGGTACATGCTACCATAACTTCATTAGGCAGCAGTTTCAGGAGACTTAATGGGGGCTGGCAGTTGCAGCAGTATGCGCAGCAGCATGAAGCAGGGTTGGTGGCTTTGAGAACATAGGGACAAAGCCTCTGCCATAGTTCAGCGTGCTGCTGCTGGCCGGCTCTGGCTGCGTGGTGGCAGGAGGCACCATCACATGACTTGCCACCCAGCAGAGGCCGAAGAGCTGACAGAGGATGCCACACACATCAGGAGAAAAGGGAACCGGCGAGCACTATATGGTGGTGGGCAGGACTTGATCATGTGCCCATGTGTGGTCATCTTGCTCCACTGGCTCAGAGTGGAAACTTTGAAAAGGGTTTTATTAATTTCCTAGGGCTGATGTAAAAAAAATTACCACAACTGTGTGGCTTGAAGCAGCAGAAATGTGTTCTCTTATACTTTTGTAGGCCAGAAATGTGCAGCCAGCGTGTTGGCAGGGCTGCCGTTCCTCTGACAGCTCCGGGGGGCAATCTGTGCTTGCCTCTTGCAGGTTCTGGTGGCTGTCGGCAGTCCCTGGGGTTGCCTTCCTCTCAGGACTCTACTTCCCTCTTCCCACTGCCTTCTCTGTGTGTTTCAAATCTCCCCGTGCCCTTTTCCTATAAGGATACATGTCGTTGGATTTCAGGCCCACCCAGGTGGTCCAGGATGATCTCATCTCAAGATTCATAGAGTAATTACCTCTGAAAAGACCCTGGCAAATAAGGCAGTATTTACAGCTTCCAGGAGTTTGGTGTGGACATATCTTTTTGGAGACCACCAGCCCCACACACTGAAAAGAGACAAGTCAGAAGCCTAATAATGTCCAGTTGAGGGCTGCAGCTGGGGGGTGGTCCTTTTATCTTGTGCTGCTGTGTCTGGCCTTATCCCCCTTTTCAAGGTGACAAATAACTTGATCCCTTTCTTGGCTCTGTCCCTCTAACACAAATGGGCAATGACATACCACCTTCTAAAATCTTTCTTTACCTTTTGATCAAAGAGCCATTTGCTGCTTTTTATGAAGCCTTGAGGCCTGTCTTTACCATATGATTAACATATAATACATACTTGTGTGTGTATGTGTTCAGTGACTGTTCTCTTGCAGCATATTGGGGAACCAGCACCTTCCGCATGTCTCTGGGCTCACTGGGATTCTTTTTCTCTGTGTGTAAGCATCATCTGGCAACATTTGTATTTTGGGGCCAAAACCAGTGAGCTGGTGGTAGGAGGAAAAAGGACAGCTCTGGAGTCAGACCTGCATCAAATGTAACGTGGTCCACTTGGCTCTGCTGTGGGACTGTGGCTGTGTCACTGAGCCTATCTATTTTCTTGTCCTGAGAAAATGGATAATAATTTCTATTTCTATGATTGTGGTGGGATTAAAAGAAACAAATACATGTGTGGCACCTGGCACAGAGGAGGTGCTTAATAGGTTAGTTCCTTTTATCCTTTATTTCCTCTCATTTGTGTGTCTTGAGAAATCACCTTTCTGTCCCCCAAAGACATAACTCACTTCTAGTGCTTTAGCTCTGAAGACAAACACACAAATTGTTCAGCAGCAACCAATTTTGTGCCATGGCAACCTGCTGTTTTTAATTATCCATCTTACTGTGTAACAGCTGTGGGGCACTTGGTCTGGCCAAATGAAATTGAGCCTTGTGACGTGGTCCAGATGTGGAGGTGTTCTGCCAGGTGTTTATTTTGAGTATATAATGTGGCATTTTAGTACACGCAATCTTTCTCCCTCCCCTGCCCCTCCTTCCTCTAGCTCCATCCCAAATGTTCTTTCAAAAAATATCTAGACTCCGGCCCTCAGCTCCAGACCTGGGCCTTAGAGCCAGTGTTTTGAATTTGGAGTCTTTTTAACCTGGGCTTCCTTCCTCTGGTGGGGTCCCCCAGCTCCCTGGAAACTTGTTCTGTTAATTAGGAAAACCACTGCTACTGCTTTGAGAGGAGGCCATGCAATGCCTTGGGCCTTGCCACCTTCTGTGTTGAGTTTTCACTTACTGACTCCACTTTCTGAGCAGGGGCTTATCTTTCTATGAGGGAGGCAGCACTTCCCTTTCAAACTGAGGCTTGAACAATTAAAAAATATATTATTTGGAATCTAGGAGGCCAGCCTTGAACTCAGTATACCGAGTTGCTTTCTCCAACAGCCCTGGACTGAATACCTGTTCTTTCTCGTGCTGCAGCTGTCCTGGAGCCCTGCCTGGACATGGGATCTGGCTATTACCGAGTAAGAATGGGGTAGCTGCTAGAAAAGTGCTGTCTTTGGAAGTGGAAATGTGTTTTTGGAATTGTCTTACTTTTCTATAATCTTTGTCAGTTTGGGACAAGTCCTTTGGATCATTGACCTCCCCTGCCCCCACTCCCACCACCTTTGCATTTTTGCAATGTTTTGACCAAAATCTTTGGGGTAATTTGTTAAAAGAATTGAGCACATTTATACATTAAAAAAAAAAAAGGAATGCAATAATGCCATTTGCAGCAACATGGATGCAACTAGAGATTATCATACTAAGTGAAGTAAGAAAAAGACAAATACCATATGATGTCACTTATATGCAGAATTTAATATATGGTACAAGTGAACCTATCTATGAAACAGGCTCACGGGCATAGAGAACAGACTCATGGTTGCCAGTGGGGAGTGGAGTGGGAGAGGGATGGATTGGGAGTTTGGGGTTAGTAGATGTAAATTATTACAAATAGAATGGATAAACAACAAAGTCCTGCTGTATGGCACAGGGAACTATATTCAATATCCCAGGATAAACCATAACTGAAAAGAATATAAAAAAGAATGAATATATGTGTACAACTGAGTCACTCTGCTGTACAACAGAAATTAGCACAACATTGTGGATCAAGTATGAATGAATATAAATATTCACATGAAGTCAGTTCACCAGGCCTATCTGTGTGTGCTCAGTCATTTCAGTCGTGTCTGACCTATGGACTATAGCCCATCAGGCTCCTCTGTCCATGGGATTCTCCAGGCAAGAATACTGGAGTGGGTTGCCATGCCCTCCTCCAGGGGATCTTCCCGATTCAGGGACTGAACCGGCAGCTCCTGTATCGCAGGCGGATTCTTTACCACTGAGTCACTAGGGAGGCCCAAACCAACTATACTTCAATTAAAAAAAAGAACAAATTTAACTGATGGCGGCTGGTATGAAACTGGGTTTAGGTCATCGTTTAATTCAGTTTCACTTTGATAATTTTTTTTTTTTTTGATCACTTGCCGAATACCAGAAACTCTTCTAAACACTGGGAGAATAATTGCAAGTAAAGCAAAATTCCTGCCCTCATGGAGCTGGTAGGGAACAAAAATAATAAGTAAAATGAAAAAAAAAATTGCTGTTTTTAAGGTATGGTAAATGCCAAATGAACATAAATCAGAATGAGAAAGTAGAAAACAAGGATTTGTTCTTTTAGAAAACTTCAAAACAGTGGTTTGAACAAGATGTGTGTTTTTTTCTCGTACAAGATCATGCAATCCACTGCTGCCAGTCTAGCTCCCAGATCATCAGACACGTAGCACCTTTTTTGCTTGTGTTCTACCATCTTCATATGTGGCTTGCATGTCCTGGCCCTTCATGGCCTCTCCAGCTTCACTCATCATGTCTGCATTCTAGCAGGAAGGAAGAAAGGAAAGGAGAAGGGAATGGCCCTTTCTTGAAAAATGGTACCTAGAAGTTGCCCATGTTACCTCTGTTTTCATTTTCTTGGCCAGATCTTAGTCTCACAGAGCCACATAGCCACAAGAGAGGCTGAGGAAATATTTTCTATATTCTCAGTAGCCACATGTTACTGGAGTATTTTTCATAGAAGAAAATAGAAAAGTGGATGTTGGCAGATAACCATAGGTGGTGAGAAAAGACATCTTGGAGGAAGCATCATTTGAAAAGAGACTAGAATGACATGTGGAGAAGGCAATGGCACCCCACTCCAGTACTCTTGCCTGGAAAATCCCATGGATGGAGGAGCCTGGTAGGCTACAGTCCATGGGGTCGCTGGGAGTCGGGCACGACTGAGTGATTCACTTTCACTTTTCACTTTCATGCATTGGAGAAGGAAATGGCAACCCACTCCAGTGTTCTTGCCTGGAGAATCCGAGGAACGGCAGAGCCTGGTGGGCTGCCGTCTGTGGGGTCGCATAGAGTCGGACACGGCTGACGCAACTTAGCAGCAGCAGCAGAATGACATGATTTTCATCCAATTCATTCCATTAATCAGATCACCTGAATGCCTTCTCTGTGCTCGGCATTAAAGACGTAAAGATAATAATACATAGTTTTGGTCTCAGTGCTTGCACTCCAGAGCAGAGGTGCCAAAATGGAGGTACAGGGCAGTATCTGTCAGAAGGTGAAATTTGTTTGGCTGCCATGTGTATTAATAATTAGGAAATTTCACAAGGGTCTGTTCTTTTAGAAAATTTGCAGTATAGTAGATCAAACAAGGTAAAATACAGATTTTCAACTCTTCATAAAAACGTCGAAAGATCTGATAATATAGGGTCTATATTCTCATATGGGCTTCCCTGGTAGTCCAGATGGTAGAGAAAAGAAAAGAAAGTTAGTTGCACAATTGTGTCTGACTCTTTGCAATCCCATGGACTGTAGCCCACCAGGCTCCTCTGTCCATGGAATTCTCCAGGCAAGAGTACTGGAGTGGGTTGCCACTTCCTTCTCAGGGGATCTTCCTGACCCAGTGGTCGAACCTAGGTCTTCTTCATTGCAGGCAAATTCTTTCAGAATCTTTCAGACCTGGGTTCGATCCCTGAGTCAGGAAGATCCCCTGGAGAAGGGCATGGCAACCCACTCAAGTGTTCTTGCCTGGAAAATCTCATGGACAGAGGAACCTGGTGGGCTACAGTCCATGGGGTCACCAAGAGTCGAACCTGACTGAGCGACTAATGTCCTCATCACATTTCATATGATTGGATCTGAATAACTCAAGCTGGTCAGGAGCATTCCAGTTTGCCCCAGTCTCCCCCTTTACATCTCCAAAGAATGTTCAAACTACCGCACAATTGCACTAATCTCACACCCTAGCAAAGTAATGCTCAAAATTCTCCAAGCTAGGCTCCAGTAGTACATGAACTGTGAAATTCTGGATGTTCAAGCTGGATTTAGAAAAGGCAAAGGAACCAGAGATCAAATTGCCAACATCTGTTGGATCATCAAAAAAGCAAGAAAATTCCATAAAAACATCTACTTCTGCTTTATTGACTACACCAAAGCCTTTAACTGTGTGGGTCACAACAAAATGTGGAAAATTCTTCAAGAGATGGGAATACCAGACCAACTTACCTGCCTCCTGAGAAATCTGTATGCAGGTTAAGAAGCAACAGTTAGAACCAGACATGGTTCCAGAGGAACCGACTGGTTCCAAATTGGGAAAGGAGTACGTCAAGGCTATATATTGTCACCTTACTTATTTAACTTATATGCAGAGTAAATCATGCGAAATGCTGGGCTGGATGAAGCACAAGCTGAAATCAAGATTGCTGGGAGAAATATCAGTAACCTCATACACACAGATGACACCACTCTTATGGCAGAAAGTGAAGAAGAACTAAAGAGCCTCTTGATGAAAGTGAAAGAGGAGGGTGAAAAAATTGGCTTAAAACTCAGCATTTAAAAAACTAAGATCACAGTATCCAGTCCCATCAGTTCAGTTCAGTCGCTCAGTCGTGTCCGACTCTTTGCGACCCCATGAACTGCAGGGGGTCTGAACTGAATGGCAGGCCTCCCAGTCCCATCACTTTATGGCAAACAGATGGGGAAACAGTGACACACTTTATTTTCTTGGGCTTCAAAATCACTGCAGATGGTGACTGCAGCCATGAAATTAAAAGATGCTTGCTCCTTGGAAGAGAAGCTATGACAAACCTAGACAGCATATTAAAAAGTAGAGGCATTACTTTGCCAAGAGAGGTCCGTCTTGTCAAAGCTATGGTTTTTTCCAGTAGCCATGTATGGATTTTGAGAGGTGGACTATAAAGAAAGCTGAGTGCTGAAGAACTGATTTTTTTCAACTGTGGTATTGGAGAAGACTCTTGAGCATCCCTTGAACTGCAAGGAGATCCAACCAGTCCATCCTAAAGAAGATCAGTCCTGAATAACACTGGAAGGACTGATGCTGAAGCTCCAATGCTTTGGCCACCCGATGGGAAGAACTGACTCATTGGAAAAGACCCTGATGCTGGGAAATATTGAAGGCAGGAATAGAAGGGGATGACAGAGGATGAGATGGTTGGATGGCATCACTGACTCAATGGACATGAATTTGAGTAAGCTTAGGGAGGCCTGGCATGCTGCAGTCCATGGGGTTGCAAAGAGTTGAACATAACTAAGCGACTGAACTGAATCCCCTTTTCCAACTGTCCCACACTGGCTTGTTTCCCTCTTTATCTACCTGGCCTCTGTAAGCATCTGAGTTTCCAGTCTGTGGTCCAAAGCGGGTAGAAACCAATCAATAAAATAAAATAGTTAAAACAGGTTTCATGGTTTGGCTTGTTTCTTTCACCATAGAGGATCCACATCTATCTGTTTGTTCCTGAAACCTCAATACCCAAGAGAATTACAAAAATTTCAGTAAAAATCACTCAGAGTTTTTGGTTTTCTTGATCACATGACATAGTAGGTGAAATATCTGGCCTTGAATCAGAAAACTTGAGTTCAGGTTCTACCCCTTATAGCTAGCTTGGTGAATAATCTTGGAAAAGCTCCTACCTCTCTCTCCCAGAGACTCATTTCCCTGTCTTATAAAAGAGTGAGGTTAAGTTACCTTTCCTAATCTACTAGTCTCCCAGGATATAGGAAAAAGCAAACAGGATAATATAAAGTGGAAAGGATTTATAAGGTGAAGGTGCATCATTGTGTCAAGGAGCAGAAAGCTAGTTAGACTCTAGATGCAGGAAGGACCCTTAGGAATGACGCAGGGATGTAGCATAGCCTCGCCTGTGGAGATTAGAGCTGAGAACTGGGAAGTCATTCGAAACTGAAGTGGCTGCTTTCTTCCGCTCTCTCTAGGACCACATGAGTTTTTTCTTTTTTTCCCCCTTTGTTTATCTAAGCCAGTCTTCCACGTCTTTGTAGACTTTTTTTTCCCCCCCGTTTTTCTTATACGCTGGTCCATAAAGGGTAGCTCCAGCTCTGATGCTCCATGACTTTTTGGTTTAACTGCCCCCATCAGTTAATGATTTTCTGCATCTCTTACTTCATACTTTCAAGAGGAAGATTCTTTTATTTTTAAATTTATTTAATTTTAATTGAAGGAAATTGCTTTACAGTATTGTGTTGGTTTCTGCCAAACATCAACATGAATCAGCCATACATATACTTATGCCCCTCCCTTTCATCTGCCTCCCCATCTCAGCCCTCTAAGTTGTTACAGAGCCCTAATTTGAGTTCCCTGAGTTGTACAGCAGATTCGCATTGGCTGTCTGTTTTACATATGATAATTTATGTTTCCATGTTACTCTCTTCATACATCCCATTCTCTCCTTCCTCCCTTGGCTCCAAGTCCATAAATGTGTTTTCTGCATCTGTGTCTCTTTTGCTGCCCTGCAGATAATTTCATCAGTACCATCTTTCTAGATTCC
Source organism: Antilocapra americana (assembly GCA_007570785.1). Classification (NCBI taxonomy): domain Eukaryota; kingdom Metazoa; phylum Chordata; class Mammalia; order Artiodactyla; family Antilocapridae; genus Antilocapra; species Antilocapra americana. The sequence continues at coordinate 3,613,260 of ML661897.1, forward strand.
TTATATATGCATTATTGTACAATATTTGTTTTTCTCTTTCTGACTTACTTCACTCTGTATAATGGGTTCCAGGTTCATCCAACCTCATAGAACTGACTCAGATGTATACCTTTTTATGGCTGAGTAATATTCCATTGTATATATGTATCATAGCTTCTTTATCTATTCATCTGCCAATGGACATCTAGGTTGGTTCCATGATCTAACTATTGTAAGTAGTGCTGCAAGGAACACTGGGGTATATGTGTCCTTTTCAATTTGCAGGGTATATTCCTAGGAGTGGGATTGCTGGGTCATATGGTGGTCTTTTTTTTTTTTTATTATTGTTTTTGCCATACATTGTCATGATATCACCATGGGTTTACATATGCTTCCCCTCCGGGTCCCCCCTCCCTCCTCCCTCCCCCCCGGGAAATCTCGCTGCACCAGTCCCGAGCATCAATCCTGGGCTGGCGATTGATTAGACACATGACAATTAACATGCTTCAATGCCCTTCTCCCATATCATCCCACCCTTACCCTCATCCACAAAGTCCACAAGTCTATTCTATACATCTGCGTTATGGTGGTCTTATTCCTAGGTTTTTTTAAGAAATCTCCATACTGTCTTCCATAGTGGCTGTATCGGTTTACATTCCTATCAACAGTGCAAGAGGGTTCCCTTTTCTCCACACCCTCTCCAGAATTTGTTGTTTGTAGACTTTTTGGTGATAGCCATTCTGACCGGTGTGAGTTGACATCTCATGTAGTTTTGATCTGTATGTCTCTAATTATGAGTGATGCTGAGCATTTTTCCATGTGTTTATTAGCCATCTGTATGTCTTCTTGGAGGGAATGTCCATTTAGGTCTTTTTCCCACTTATTGATTGTGTTGTTTGTTTTCAGGGTATTGACTTGTATGAGCTACTTGTATATTTTGGAAGTTAATCTTTTGTCAGTTGTTTCATTTGCTGTTATTTTACCTATTCTGAGGGTTGTCTTTTCACCTTGTTTATAGTTTCCTTTGCTGTGAAAAAGCTTTCAAGTTTAATTAGGTTCCGCTTGTTTATTTTTGTTTTTATTTCCATTACTCTAGGAGGTAGGTCATAGAGGATCTTGCTGTGATTTATGCACAGGATGTTCTGCTTGTGCTTAAGAGGTGGTGGTTAAGTGGCTCAGTCATGTCCAACTTTTGCAACCCCATGGACTGTAGCCCACCAGGCTCCTCTGTCTATGGGATTTTCCAGGCAAGAATACTGGAATGGGTTGCCATTTCCTTCTCCAGGGGATCTTCCCGACCCAGGGATCAAACTCGGGTCTCCTGCATTGCAAGTGGCCTCCTGCATTGCAGGCTGATTCTTTACAGACTGAGCTAGCAAGGTAGATGCCATGTTTAAAAGGAAGATTCTTAACTGATACAGTGGTTTTCCTGGCTGAAAAGACAAACCAAGCTCCACCCACCCGAGACTGTGGAAGAAGGGGCGCATAGTTCAAAGAAGATAGTTCAGGCCCAACCCTTTAGTAGGGTCTAATTAAACATGGTCTTTCCTAGAGCAAGGGTGTGGCTGGGTAAGGGCACCAAGTGTGTCCTCTGCAAAATGAAATGTTTAATGTTTAGCTATAATTCTGTCTCGAACGGCTCTCTAACATTTTCGGCAAGTTAGGTGGAAGGCTCTTTCTAAAGAGACAAACTTTCTGAGACAACCCTGTAATGAAAACATGATCATTTCTGGGTTAGAGATGGGTGTACTAAGGTTCTTTGAAAAATTGTGCTACCTTGCTGCTCTCCAGAACATACTTAATAGCCGCTGCTAACTTTTGGCCTCCGAAATAGGGAATGGTGTGCAAAGATGGACCAAGGAAATGAAATGAGGGTTTCCACTGTCTTGAGTGTGCATAAGACAAGAAATATTTGAGCCGAAAGTCATCAATTATCCAAAATAATTTTCTTCCACTATTTCATTTGTTTACTTGGTACTCAGAGAAACAGAACAGGGGATGTTCTGGTACAAATACATAGCCTGAGGGAGTCAGGACTTCTCCAGCTGCCAGGAATATCTTAAGCAGAGCCTTGAGTGTTCAACAAACTTTGAGTACACTCAGAACCAGCTTGGGCAAATTTGAAGATAAGGAGTCTGAGTCTCATTCCTGACCATCTCTAAGTGATGTTAGGTGAATTATCAGTACTTTACTCTTTTGAGTTTAGGTGACCCATCTGTAAAAGAAATAAATGCTGGTTGAAGCTAAACCCTAATTGAGGTTAGCTAACAACTTATATCAGCTAGGATTAGACTTGCCTGCAAATGAAACTCAGAAGTGGCTTTAGTACTTAAGGTTTTATTCTTTTGAGTAAGAGGCAGTAATAATGATGTGATGAAATAAGCAGAGACTCAGGCTTCTCCTTCCTGTTTTCTAATCCACTGTCCCTAGGGTGTTGCCCTTATCCTTACCAGCCAAAATATCTGGCAGGATTCTAACTACTCTATTTACGTTCCAGGCAAGAGGATGGAGGTTGGTGCATTTCTGTTATTTCCTTCCCCTGTATGTAGGCTGGACGTAGTGACTCACTTCTAATGAAATGAGTACAGCAAAAATGATGTGATGTCATTCCTGAGATTAGGGTGCAAAAAGACTGTAGCCTCTCCTCTCTCCTCTCCTGCCTATGCTCCTCCCCTTTCCACTTTCCTTCTCTTCTTTCTGGGCTTCCCTGGTGTTGAGTAAGTGAGCTGCCATGTTATGAAGCAGCCCAGTGGGGAGGCCCACATGGAAAGGAGCCGAGGCTTGCCAGCAGCCACATGGGTAAGCTTGGAAGCAGATTTTCCAGCCCTAGTTGCCCCTTGAGACAACTGCAACCCTGGCTGACAGCTTTACTGCAACCTCATGAGTGACCTTAAACTAGAAGCACCCTGCTAACTTGGTGTGATTCCTGATGTACAGAAACTTTGGGATGAGAAGTGCTTGTTTTTTTTTTTCACCTGCTAAATTTTGGAGTCATTTGTTATGCAGCAATAGAAAACAAATTCATCCTACAGCTGTTTTAGAGGTGTTTGGTGAACTCTGGGTACATACAGAGACCCCCAGAGACAGCCGAACAGGAAATTGGATTTTTCACCTTTGGTTCTCTCCAGCAGGACACAAGCAATGTTTGGGCCTAAGGTTTGCTCAGTTTCCTATCACTTGAACATTTTCCTAAAATTTGCTTAGAGGAAAAGAATGAAACCACCACAAGCATTCCATGCATAGAGCAGAATGGACTTAGCACACATTCTGAGAGCCTGCTCTGTTCCTGCCATGGTTTAATCCTGTGCTCTGGGGCACAGGGCCCAGATCTGGTACGTACATGGCAGACGGATGGCGCCAACTCTGCTTGCTGTTGCTGGTTCCAGTGTCCCTTAGAAGCAGGCTCTCCGGCTCTAGGGTCTCCATGGCTAGTTTTAGCCCTTATCTGAGGCCAGCATACCGACTGCCTTCATGCAAATCACACAAGGGCCCTATCTTGGATGTTGTAGCTGTGCTGGGGGTCTAAGCCTGGAGACTTGGGCAGGCTGCTTTTTCAGCTCCCATGTGTTCTCCTGGCCTCTGTACAGGGCAAAGGCTGCACCACTGTAGCTGGCGATGTACCTCCAAGGAGCAGCCATAAAGAGGATGGTCAATAAACCACTTGGTTCTTTTCACAGTGCTGACCTTTTTATTTTTTAAAATTGAAGTATGATTGATTTACAATACTGTATTAATTTTAGGTATATAGCAAAGTGATTCAGATCTGTCTATCTATATTCTTTTCTAGATTCTTTTCCATTAGAGATTATTTCAAGATACTGAATAACTGCTCTCTTCAGTAAATACTTGTGATTTATCCATTTTAAACATTGTAGTTTATGTCTGTTGACTTCCTGTGGCTCAGATGGTAAAGAATCTGCCTGCAATTTAGGAGACCTGGATTCAGTGCCTGGGTTGGGATGATCCCTGGAGAAGGAATGGCAACCCACTCCAGTATTCTTGCCTGGAGAATTCCATGGACGGAGGAGCCTGGCAGGCTGTAGTCCATAGGGTTGCAAAGAGTTGGACACAAGTGAGCAACTTAACACTTGCACTTTCATATCTGTTAATCCCAAATGCCTGATTTATCCCTGCCCACCTCCCTTTTGGTAACCGTAAGTTTTCTATGTCTGTGAGTCTGTTTCTGTTTTGTAACTAGGTTCATTTGTATTATTTTTCAGATTCCACATGTAGGTGATATCATGCATTTGTATTTGACTTACTTTACTTAGTATAATAATTTCTAGGTCCATCCATATTGCTCCAAATGACATTTCATTCTTTTTTATGGCCGAGTACTATTCCATTGTATATATGCCACATCTTCCTTATCCATTCATAGGTTGATGGACATTTAGGTTGCTTCCATGTCTTGGCTATTGTGAATAATGCTGTTGTGAACATTGGGGTGTGTGTATCTTTTTGAATTAGAGTTTTCATCTTTATCAGATGTATGTCCAGTAGTGAGATAACTAGATCATATGGTAACTCTGCTTTTAGTTTTTTAAGGGACCTCTTGAATGTTTTCCATAATGGTTGCACCAGTTTACATGCCTATCAACAGTGTAGGAGGGTTCCCCTTTTTCCTCATCCTCTCTGGCATTTATTATTTGTAGACTTTTTTTTTGTCTTTCTTTTTTAAAAAAAATAATCATTTTTTAATTGAAAGGTAATTGCTTTATGGAATTTTGTTGTTTTCTGTCAAACGTCAACATGAATTGGCCATAGGTATCCATATATCCCCTCCCTTTTGAACCTCCTTCCCATCTTCCTCCCCATCCCATCCCTCTAGGTTGATAGAGAGCCCCTGTTCGAGTTTCCTGAGCTATATAGCAAATTCCCATTGTCTGTCTGTTTTATATATAGTAATGTAAGTTACCATGTTACTCTTTCCATCCATCTCGCCCTCTCCTCCCCTCTCCCCATGTCCATAAGTTTATTCTCTATGTCTGTTTCTCCATTGCTTCCCTGTAAATAAATTAAGTACCATTTTTCTAGATTCCGTTTTTAATATGTTAGACTACAATATTTTTCATTATCTTTCTGATTTACTTTACTCTGTGTAATAGGCTCTAGATTCATCCACCTCACTAGAACTGACTCAAATGCATTCCTTTTTATGGCTAAGTAATATTCCATTGTGTGTATGTACCACAACTGCTTTATCCATTCATCTATGGACATCTAGGTTACTTCCATGTTCTAGCTATTGTAAATAGTGCTGCAATGAACAATGGAAGACATGTGTCTTTTTCAGTTTTGGTTATTGCTGGGTCATATGATGGTTTTATTCCTAGTTTTTTAAGGAATCTCCATACCGTCTTCCATAATGATTGTATCAATTTACATTCCCACCAGAATGCAAGAGGGTTCCCTTTTCTTCACACTCTCTCCAGCATTTATTGTTTGTAGACTTTTTGATGATGGCCATTCTGACCGGTGTGAGGTGATGTCTCATTGTAGTTTTGTTTTGCATTTCTCTAATAATGAGCGATGTTGAACATATTTGTGTTTGTTAGCCATCTGTATGTCTTCTTCGGAGAAATGTCTGTTTAGGTCTTTTCCCTACTTTTTGATTGGGTTGTTTGTTTTTATGGTATTGAGTTGTATGAGCTGCTTGTATATTTTGGAAATTAATCCTTTGTCAGTTTTTTCATTTGCTGTTATTTTCCAACTCCATTCTGAAGGTTGTCTTTTCACCTGGCTTATAGTTTCCTTTGCTGTGCAAAAGCTTTTAAGTTTAACCAGGTCCCACTTGTTTACTTTTGTTTTTATTTCCATTACTCTAGGAGGTAGGTCATAGAGGATCTTGCTTTGCTTTATGTCATTAAGTGTTCAGCCTATGTTTTCCTCTGAGAGTTTTATAGTTTCTGGTCTTACATATAGGTCCTTAATCCATTTTGAGTTTACCTTTGTATATGGTGTTAGGGAGTGTGCTAATTTCATTCTTATACATGTAGTTGTCCAGTTTTCCCAGCACCATTTGTCGAAGAGGCTGTCTTTGGCCCATTGTATATTCTTGCCTCCTTTGTCAAAAATAAGGTGCACCCATAGGTTCAAGGGTTTATTTCTGGGCTTTCTATCTCATTCCATTGATCTATATTTCTGTTTTTGTGCCAATACCATACTGTCTTGATGACTGTAGCTTTGTGGTAGAAGCTGAAGTCAGAAAGGTGGATTCCTCCAGCTCCATTCTTCTTTCTCAAGACGGCTTTGGCTTTTTGGGGTCTTCTGTGTTTCCATATGAATTGTGAAGTTTTTTTGTTCTAGTTCTGTGAAAGATGCCATTGGTAATTTGACAGAGATCACATTGAATCTGTAGATTGAATTTGGTAGTACAGTCATTATTCCTAGACATTTGGTTCTTTTTGTTGCAGTGGTGAATGGGATTGATTCCTTAATTTCTGTTTCTGATTTTTCATTGTTAGTATATAGAAATGCATGTGATTTCCATATACTGATTTTGTATCCTGATAACTTGCTAAATTCACTGATTAGCTCTAATAATTTTCTGATACTGTCTTTAGGGTTTTCTATGTATAGTATAATGCCATCTACAGACAGTGAGAGCTTTACTTCTTTTCTGATCTGGATTCCTTTATTTCTTTTTCTTCTCTGATTGCTGTAGTTAGGACTTCCAAAACTATGTTGAATAATAGTGGTGAAAGTGGACACCCTTATCTTGTTCCTGATCTTAGGGGAATGCTTTCAGTTTTTCACCATTGAGATTAATGTTTGCTGTAGGCTTATCATATATGGCCTTTACTATGTTGAGGTAGGTTCCTTCTATGCCCATTTTTTAAAGAGTTTTAATCATAAATGGGTGCTGAAATTTGTCAAAGGCTTTTTCTGCATCTATTGAGATTATCATATGGTTTTTATCTTTCAGTTTGTTAATATGGTGTATCACATTGGTTGATTTGCATATATTGAAGAATTCTTACATACCTGGAATAAATCCAACTTGATCATGGTGTATGAGCTTTTAGATGTGTTGCTGAATTCTGTTTGCTAAAATTTTGTTGAGGGATTTTGCAGTGATAGTGGCCTGTTCAGTTCAGTTCAGTTGCTCAGTCATGTCTGACTCTTTGTGACCCCATGGACTGCAGCACACCAGGCTTCCCTGTCCATCACTAACTTTGTCTTTGTCTGGTTTTGGTATCAGGATGATGGTGGCCTCATAGAATGAGCTTGGAAGTGTTCCTTCCTCTGCAATTTTTTGAAAGAGTTTTAGAAGTTTAGGCATTAGCTCTTCTCTAAATGTTTGATAGAATGCTCCTGTGAAGCCATCTGGCCCTGGGCTTTTGTTCTTTGGAAGATTTTTGATCACAGCTTCAATTTCAGTGCTTATAACTGGGTTGTTCATAATTTCTATATCTTCCTGATTTAGTCTTGGAAGGTTGAATTTTTCTAAGAATCTGTCCATTTCTTCCAGGTTGTCCATTTTATTGCCATATAGTTGTTCATAACAGCCTCTTATAATCCTTTCTATTTCTGCATTATCTATTGTAACCTTTCCTTTTTCATTTCTAGTTTTGTTGATTTGATTCTTCTCTCCTTTTTCTTGACTGGCTAAAGGTTTGTCAGTTTTTCATATCTTCTCAGAGAACCAGCTCTTAGTTTTGTTAATCTTTACTATTGTTTCATTTCTTTTTCATTTATTTCTGTTCGGATCTTTATAATTTTTTGCCTTCTACTAATTTTGGTGGTTTTTTGTTCCTCTTTTTCCAGTTGTTTTAGGTATAAAGTTAGGTTGTCTATTCGATGTTTTTCTTATTTCTTGAGGGAGGATTGTATTGCTATAAACTTCCCTCTTACAACTGCTTTTGCTGCATCCCATAGGTTTTGAGTTGTTGTGTTTTTGTTGTCATTTATTTCTAGAAATTTTTTGATTTCTCTTTTGATTTCTTCAATAACCTGTTGGTTATTTAGGAATGTATTGTTTATTCTCCATGTGGTTGTTTTATTTACATTTTTTCTTGTAATTGATATCTAGTCTCATATCATTGTGGTTGGAGAAGATGCGTGATATGATTTCAATTTTCTTAAATTTACTGAGGTTTGATTTGTGAACCAGGATGTGGTCTATCCTGGAGAATGTTCCATGTGTACTTGAGAAGAAGGTGTATTCTTCTGCATTTGGATGGAATGTCCTGAAGATATCAATGAGATCCATCTCATCTAATGTATCATTTAAGACTTGTGTTTCCTTATTAATTTTCTGTTTTGATGATCTGTCCGTTGGTGTGAGTGGGGTGTTAAAGTCTCCTACTTTTATTGTGTTAGTGTCAATTTCTCCTTTTATGTCATTTAGTGTTTGTCTTGTGTATTGAGGTGCTCCTATGTTGGGTGCATAGATAATTACAATTGTCATGTCTTCCTCTTGGATTGATCCCTTGATCATTGTGTAGTGTCCTTCCTTATCTCTTCTGATTTTCTTTAAGGTCTATTTTGTCTGATATGAAGATTGCTACTGCAGCTTCCTTTTGCTTCCCATTTGCATGGAATATATTTTTCCATCCTCTCACTTTCAATCTATATGTGTCTTGAGGTCTGAAATGGGTTTCTTGTAGACAGCATAAATATGGGTCTTGGTTTTGTATCCATTCAGCCAGTGTGTGTCTTTTGGTTGGAGCATTTAATCCATTTACATTTAAAGTAATTATTGATATATATGTTCCTATTGCCATTCTCTTAATTGTTTGGGGTTGATTTTGTAGATCTTTTGCTTCTCTTGTGTTTCTTGATTATGTAAGTCCATTTAACATTTGTTGTAAAGCTGGATTGGTGGTACTGAATTCTCTTAACTTTTGCATGTCTGGAAAGCTTTTTATTTCTCCATCAATTTTGAATGAGATCCTTGCCAGGTACAGTAAGCTTTGTTGTAGATTTTTACCTTTTAGTACTTTAAATATATCCTGCCATTCCTTTCTGACCTGCTGAGTTTCTGCTGAAAGATTAGCTATTAAACATATGGAATTTCCCTTGTATGTTACTTGTTGCTTCTCCCTTGCTGCTTTTAATATTCTTTCTTGTGTTTAGTCTTTGTTAGTTTGATTAGTATGTGTCTTGGTGTGTTTCTCCTTGGGTTTGTCCTGTATGGGACTTTTTGTGCTTCTCAGACTTGATTGACTATTTCCTTTTCCATGTTGGGGAAATTTTCAACTATAATCTGTTTAAAAGTTTTCTCATACCCTTTCTTTTTCTCTTCTTCTACTGAGACTCCTATAATTTGAATGTTGGTGCATTTTACATTGTCCCAGAGGTCTCTGAGACTATCCTCAAGTCTTTTCATTCTTTTTACTTTATTCTGCTCTTCAGAAGTTATTTCCACCATCTTCTCTTCCAGCTCACTGATTCATTTTTCTACTTCAGATATTCTGTTATTGATTCCTTCTAGAGTATTTTTTAATTTCAGTAATTGTGTTGTTTGTCTCTGTATGTTTATTCTTTAATTCTTCTAGGTCTTTGTTAATTGATTCTTGCATTTTTTCCATTCTGTTTTCAAGGTTTTTGATCATCTTTACTATCGTTATTCTGAATTCTTTTTCAGGTAGTTTGCCTATTTCCTCTTTATTATTTATACTTCTTTGTTTCTAGTTTGTTTCTTTGTGTAGTATTTCTCTGCCTTTTCGTTACTATTTTTTACCTTATTGTGTTTGATGTCTCCTTTTCCTAGGCTTCAAGATTGAGTTCTTTCTTTCTTTTGTGGTCTGCCCTCCTATCATTGGCCCACTGGTTTGTGTAAGCTTCGTATAGGGTGAGATTTATGCTGAGTTTTTTTTTTCTTTCCTCTGATGAGCAAGGGTGAGTGAGGTGGTAGTCCTGTCTGCTGATGAATGGAATTGTATTTTTGTTTTGTTTGTTGTTAAGATGCAGCATCCTGCACAGGGTGCTACTGGTGGTTGGGTGATGCCGGGTCTTGTATTCAAGTGGTTTCCTTTGTGTGAGTTCTCACTATTTGATACTCCTTAGGATTAGTTCTCTGGTAGTCTAGGGTCTTGGAGTCAGTGCTCTGACTCCAAAGGCTCAGGGCTTGATCTCTACCAGTCTTTGTGAGTCTCTGGGAGAGGTTGGAGCTGGTGGCTTGGAACACAGAAGGCATATTTGGAGCTCGTTCTACATGCATGCATGGAAGTCAAATGCCATGCTGGTGGTGCCAGGCGGACGACCCACAAACTGTTGGTCTTGGAGAATCTCTAGTAGAGGCTGGGGCAGGTGACTGGAAATCTGTAGGCTTTTTGATGATGGCTGTTCTCACTGGTTTGAGGTAATAATCTAACTGTAGTTTCAATTTGCATTTCTCTAATAATTAGTGATGCTGAGCATCTTTTTATATGCCTGTTGGCCATCTATTCGTACTCATTGGAGAGATGTCTGTTTAGGTGTTCTGCCCATTTCTTGATTGTGCTTTTTTTAAATTGAGCAATATGAGCTGTTGGTATATTTTGGAAATTAAGCCCTTGTCACTTGCATTGTTTGCAAATATTTTCTCCCATTCCATAGGTTGTCATTTTGTTTTGTTTATGATTTCCTTTGCTCTGTTTGATTAGGTCCATTTGTTAATTTTTGCTTTTATTTTTTTGCCTTGGGCGACTGATCTAAGAAATATTGCCACAGTTTATGTCAGAATATTTTGCCTAAGTTTTCTGCTAGGAGTTTTATGGTGTCATGTCTTACATTTAGGTCTTTAATCCATTTTGAGTTTACTGTTGTGTATGGTGTTATAGAATGTTCTAACTTCATTAAAAAAAAATGTAGCTGTCCAGTTTTCCCAGCACCACTTATTGAAGAGATGTCTTTTCTCCATTTTATATTCTTGCTTGCTTTGTCAAAGATTAATTGACCATAAGCGTATAGGTTTATTTCTGGGCATTCTATTCTGTTCCATTGATCTGTATGTCTGTTTTTGTGCCAGTACCATGCTATTTTGATTATTTTAGCTTTGTATTATTGTCTGAAATCTGGGAGGGTTATGCCTCCAGCTTTGTTCTTTTTCTTCAGGATTGCTTTTGCAATTCAGATCTTCTGTGGTTCCATATAAATTTTAGGATTATTTGTTCTAGTTTTCACAGGGCTGATCTAAGCTCAGAAGAATGTCCTCCTGAAAATAGACTTTTTTGATTTTTCACCTTGTATAACTTGAATGAAAAAAAAAAGATCACAAAACAGCATGAACAATATGATCCCATTCATTATTAATTGTATGTCCACACATGTAATCACTAAGAGTTTTCTTATAAATATTAGTTAGCATTGATATAAATAATCTCTGGATAGTGGAAATCTGGATAATATTTCCTCATGTTTTTTCTGTAGTGTTATAGTCTTTTAAAAAAAACACAAATGGGTATTATTCTTTTAAACATATGATAAGTCCTATTTTCATTTTGAAAAAAGCACTCTTTTCTGTTTCATTTATGTAGTGCTTTGCAGCAAAGTGTAAGTATTCTTAGTTGACAGATGTAGCCACTGAGTCTCAGAGAGGGGGAGTAAATGAACTATCTGTGAAGAGAACTCTACACTTTTTCTCTCGTTCCCTGCCCATCCTCCCAGGTGTCACCTGTTTAGAATCTTTTATGACACTACCAAGACTGTAGAGCTTGGACTAGTCATTTCCCCTTTCAGTTTTCTCATCTCTAGAATTAAGTTAGTAATTAATTAAGGTAGGTATTGTTACTACCTTATACGGTTGTCATAGGGACTGAATGTAATAATTTGTGTGAAGCATTTAGCAATAGCTCCTGGGCCCCAGCATCCATAGCTATTAGCATTGGTTATTAGTGGGTGACCTGGAGAAGGCATTTCCCTTCTCTGGGTCTGTTCCTTCAAATTCAAAGTGCATGAATTAGACATGATTGATTACTGAAAATTCTGCATTTCAGTACTGTGCTGTGGAAAGGGTGTTCCTGGCACAGGAAAAGCCACATACACACACCTCAGCAAGGGTTAGGCAACCTGAAAGGAGTGTTATGAGAAGCCCGATGCCAAGACATGGGCTGGCAGCTGTTTCCAGAGTCAGGTCTAGGGTCTAGAGCCACATTCAAGGAAACAACGCCCTGCTTCCCAGTGAGCCCTGCATGCCAGGTTGCCAGACAGCTAAGGGTGTCATATGTAGGGTGTTTTTTTTTTTTTTTTTTAAGGCACAGCATATTCTGTTAGCATCAGCTTCAAGTATCTACTTTTGCTCATTAGTGTTGGATTCAGGAGCATGAGAAAAGTGTTGAGTTCATGTCACATCGTAAATCAGAGGCCTGGATATGGCTTTTCCATCTTTAACAAGTCCACCAGGACATCTGTGGGTTTTCCTGACCTGGCTGAGCTGGTAGTGGGAACAGGTATGGTGGGTCAGGAAGCTGCTAGAATGGAGACATTCTGAAAGTCCCTCTTCAAAGCCAGTTAGGGAGGTGCAGCTGCATGGCTGGGAGCTTGAGAGCATCTGGGTCATGGAGGGGTAGGGAATCCATCTATGACAGGCGCCAACCATTGACGTTATCTGTTCTCTATTAATTAGCTATAGAGGACATGCCTTTTGCTGTGGTGTCATTGTGTTCATCTGATGTAAGAGAACCAGTCAAAACATTGGCTCCAAGTGTAAAGAGTCATTTTTATTCTGTTTTTTAAGGATGGGAATGGAGTTAGCAGGAAAAAAGGAAAAAAAATAAAGCAAGCAAGCAAAAATTCCTGAGACAGAATGGAGGCTGCTGGCTAGTGAAGGCTGTTCCTTTTCCCATCTATTTTTCTTGTCTTGTTTTTTACCTCTCTGATAAAACACTGATAAACTACTTCCTGTCTGGAGATTGTTGGAATAGCTGTGTCCCCCAGCTCCCACTGCATCCTCCACTTCTCCAGTCCTTCAGAGTGCTTTGCTAGCACAGTGACCTGGTCATATTAACCCCCTTTCATGGCTTCCTATTGGGTAAAGCACAAGTGCCCCAGTATGGCATTCCAGATCTTTCATGATCTCGTGTTAACCCTCTCATGTAGCTTCTTCTTGAAGTAAGCCCATTCCTTCCCTCTGGAGTCATAGACTGTTAGAGCCGAAATAAATTTGGAGACCATCTAGTTCATTACCTTGCTTTAAAAAAAGAAGGACTTTTCTTGATAAAACCTGATCTGAAACATCAGAAGGGCAGAGAAGGAGTTAATGGCAGTAGGGATGGGAGGACCCAAAGGCTCAACTTGCTTAGACCCCTTAATCTCTTTCCTCCAAAACCTGTTATGGCCTCTGGATTTATAGAGGGACTTCAGGGCTTAGTGGAAATGCTTGATAATCATTGATTTTATCCAGTTCTCTCCTATTACATAGAAGTTGGATTGTGTGCCCAGGGTCTGTGAGCTGGAATATTGTGTAGTCACTTCTCTGAGATCTGGGGTGGTGGCCTTGCCTGCATGTCTTGCCATCCAACTTCTAGTGTTCCTGCCCTAATTTAGATCATTAACTCAGTTGAAGTGTTATTCAGTTGCATCTCTAAGCAAAGTTCTTTCCACAAAGAGAGACTAAAGGAAGGTGCCAGGTAACCTTGGCCATGTATCTCTTTCTCAGTCACATGGTCTTTAGGGTCTTGAGGATGTGGGCAGTCCAATAGCCAGACTGCTTTGCAGTGTCATCAAAACCCACAAAAATCTCAGTAGGGAGCCTCTTCTTTTTTGAGGATTTATTGATTAGCTCCTTGAAATATACTCCTACTCTTCAGTTCAGTCGCTCAGTCGTGTCCAACTCTTTGTGACCCCATGGACTGCAGCACGCCAGGCTTCCCTACTCTTAGGGAGTATTTTCCTCCCAAATAGACTTCTTGACACAGGATCATATTTACCTTTAGAATTCCATCTCTGCTGGTTTATTTAGCTTTCACATTCTGAAGAATCCTACTCCAGCATCTAGGAATCGTAAAGTTGGAGAAGGTGCCTCTTTCCTCTCATCTCACATGATGTCCCTCTGAATCTCTGACATACCCAGTTTCTGGTAGAATTTGCTCAGAACTAACTTTGTTCCAGTTGCTAGGCTGGATGCGAGGACTCAGATCCTGGGTAGCAAAAGTGAGTATTTCAGTTCTTGACCAACTGGCTATCTTTGGTGTGATAAATAGGACAGGGGAGGCTGAGCTTGTCTGGGAATAAATCTTGTGCTCAACTTGAAGCTCTGAAGATGGTCTTCCTGACTAAATGATACTGCTGCTGGTGATGGTGATGATGGTAATAATAATGGCTAATATTATTTTTGCATTGACTGTGTACCAGGCCTCATGCTAAATAGTTTACATAGATGATCATTAAAACTCTTTATGAAAATCATATGGGGCATGTTCATTTTATAGGTGAAAAAAGTGGAAACTCAGAGAGCTTAGGTTATTGCCCATGGTCACTTAGCAAGAAAATGGTAAAGCCACCAAAGAGAGGCACTTAATTACAACTCTGTGTATGACACTATTTCATTGTTAAAGTCAAGAAAATAACACAGAAAATGAAAGAAATGACAGCTGAAGGTTGAGCTGTGTCAGAGTCCAAGGGCTATGGTTTCCTAAGAGCCCCTGCTCTTTGGGAATGGCCTCTGGGGACAGACTGGACAGCTGATTGGTGCAAGATAACCCCTACCCTTGCCCAGAGCTGATTGGTCGAAGGGTAGATACCTGACCACAGGGTATCAATTAGTTGCCTGATCAGCAGATTGCCAATTTCTTCCTGCAAATTTGAACTGTAATGTGGGAATTGGAGCAAATTGGTCTTGGGCCTTTGGCTCAAATGATGAGTCAGAGTAGAAAAGAAAACTGAAGTCTGCTTTCCTGTTTGCTTATTTCCCTCTTGTTCAGACAGCTCTTTTGTTCTGAGATCCAGATGAAGGAGGAAAGGGAAACAGGCTTTGAAACAGAGAGGAAAGATTGGTGGACTTTTACTCCATCCCACAGTGGCTATGATTTTGCCAGGTGACTTTAGAAAGACTAAGAAACCCAAGGCCAGGGAAACTGTGACTTGGCTTCCCAACCAGTGGGTGGCGGCAGTGTCCTAAAGCACAGGTCTGACTCCCCTCTCTGCCCCCCCCCCCCCAACGGGATGGGGAGAGCGTGTTTTGGCACAGAGGGACACTAGGAAAGGAGAGAGAAGGTTGTGTTTCACATTTGCATCGGACGTTTAGAAGGGAACAATCTGCTTCAAAGAGATAAGCCTGGATTATATTTTGCTCTGATCACATGAAAGAAAGTTATTAGATCTACTCCAAATGTGAACGTTTCATAGCAATCATTATATTTCTGTCCGATTTACCCCTATGGCTAGGGATATGCATATCTGGGTTTAAAAGCAAATTTATTACATTTCTTAAGAATTTATGAAGGTATCCCTCCAAAACTGGAGTGAAGAGGAAAAAAAGGAGGCTGGGATATAGCTATGACTTCAAGCTGAGCTGAGAACGAGTCCCTCCTTGCATTTTTGGCTAGAACTGCGCACACATCCTGAGAAATGTACTTTGTCCAGTTTCAAATTATTTTTCCCCATCATTGATGATGTTGGATACTAGCAACTCTGTTTATGATGCACCGTGGGATTCGTTATTGTCTGTGTAATACAGTCGTCATTAAATACCGGCTTTAGGAAAATCGAAATTGTTGTTTTGATTGTGGTTGCTGTGGCAACAAGTGACCCATTGGTCCTTAGTGGCTTGTGGGATGCTCATAGTGTTTCCTGGTTCTTGTGTTACATCGTTACGTGCAGGTAGCAAATTACGTTTCCAATAGCTCACATCAGAGTTATAACATGCCCAGACATAATCAGAGAAAGGCAGTGAGGGAGAGGAGAGCCTTAGAGGGTGAGATTGGATGGCTGTTGTCATCCAAGAAGGTTCTCTGTGCCAAATAGTCCTCTGTCCCTGCTGTACCTCTACTTTGCTACCTTTTCCCAGGCCAGACTCGAAACCATCTTCCAACTGTCCTCTGCTCAGGCCTTTGGACTTGAGTAAATAGCCCTAGTCCCTTGGAGATCTCTTTTTGTGTCTTACACTCCTGTTCCAATCAAAAGTCTGGGCCCATAGGCCTTTTGCAAGGTCTGTAGTTTTGGTCCATCCTGGGGCCCAGTTGCCTCCTGGGGACAGGGACCCCAGTGATCTCTCACCACCACTTCTGTCAAGTAGTGTCAGCTGCTCCAGCCTGGACTTCCCGGTGTCTGCCTCTTGTCACAGTCCGCCCCTTACTGCATACTGCAGGTTTGCCTAGGACTCCCCCCATCTACTGAGCCCCAGTCTTTTGCTCACTATACTTTGCTTGTGCCTTGACTGCCTGCTGGATTGCCCACCATCATCTGAGCCTTTCCCCTCCAGAATTTTGCCTAGTCTTTATAGATTTGGCTGGAACCCAGTTATAGCTTTTCTCTGCTTCAGGTCTTTTTAACCAGCATCAGAAACAACTTATTTCTCTATTCTGAAGTATGACAATGGACCAGTGGGACAGCTGTCGAATCATTTTCTGGCCTGGGGGTAGCTGTGAAAATTTATCCTGTTTCATTGACACTTTCTGCTGGCTTTTAAAGAAGAATGCACAAATAATGCAGACTGAACCAGAGGTGAGAGCCACAGGGAGGCAAATCCCTGTCCTCATTTTGGTTTTAAGGTCCTATGACCCCATTCTCTGACTTTACAGAATCAGGTCTTTGCACAAAAAGCATTACTGCTTCCCTTTGACTTCCAAAATGAAGTTCAACATTTGTCCAAATAAAGCTTCCTTGAGTCTGTCCTCAGCTTGACTCTCCAGCCTGTGGAACTGGTTTCAAGATGACTGAATGCAGTTTTGGTACAATCAAGAAAGGGTTTAGTTTTCTCCTACCAGTGTTTCAAAGGTGCCCTATTAGTGCTCATTCTCCACCCTCTCCAACAGCTTAGGGCAGATCCTCTAGCTGGTCACTTTAAAGCTAAGAGAGATGGTCTCATTTTTAAGCCTTTAAAAGCCCAATCCAAATCTAAATTAATCTTCATTCTAATTCAGAATTTCTGTTCCTTCACACAGCCACCAGCTCAGGCTTAGCCTGAAGCTTGAGGACCCACTTAATGGTATTCTAGCTACACTGGATCCTGACAGATTCCAGCACACATCAGCCATGCTTCATTTTAGAGCTTGCTCCTACCTTGTCTTTGCCCAGAGTGCATACTCAAAGCTGGTCGCATGACTGGTTCTGAGTCCTGCCTTAAAAGGACCGATTCTGACTAACCTGTCTGAATTGTGCCCTTACTCCAGTTTCTATACATAGTAGTTACTCTGAGCTCTTTTTACTATTTTAATTCGTTTGTTAAATTTTTGTTGTTGTTATTAGCTGAACTATTATCTGTTTTTTGGCCATAGTAATGTTAACCCCAAGAGGGCAGAAATTGTGTTTGTCTTGATTAAAGTTATATATCCATGGCCTAACTCCATGTCTGTCATACTGTAGGCACTTAAAAAATAGTTGTTTAATTAGTAATGTTCAAGCTGGTTTTAGAAAAGGCAGAGGAACTAGAGATCAAATTGCCACCATTAGCTGGGTAACCAAAAAAGGAAGAGAGTTCCAGAAAAACATCTATTTCTGCTTTATTGACTATGCCAAAGCCTTTGACTGGGTGGATCACAATAAACTGTGGAAAATTCTGAAAAAGATGGGAATACCAGACCATCTGTCTTGCCTCTTGAGAAACCTGTATGCAGGTCAGGAAGCAACAGTTAGAACTGGACATGGAACAACAGACTGGTTCCAAATCGGAAAAGGAGTACGTCAAGGCTGTATATTGTCACCCTGCTTATTTAACTTGTATGCAGAGTACATCATGAGAAATGCTGGGCTGGATGAAGCACAGGCTGGAATCAAGACTGCCGGGAGAAATACCAGTAACCCCTATACGCAGATGATGCCACCCTTATGGCAGAAAGTGAAGAAGAACTAAAGAGCCTCTTGATGAAAGTGAAAGAGGAGAGTCAAAAAGTTGGCTTAAAGCTCAACATTCAGAAAACTAAGATCATGGCATCTTGTCCCATCACTTCATGGCAAATAGATGGAGAAACAGTGGTTGACTTTATTTTTTTGGGCTCCAAAATCACTGCAGATGGTGATTGCAGGCATGAAATTAAAAGATGCTCACTCCTTGGAAGGAAAGTTATGACCAACCTAGACAGCAGAGACATTACTTTGCCAACAAAGGTCCATCTAGTCAAGGCTGTGGTTTTTCCAGTGGTCATTTATGGATGTGAGAGTTGGACTATAAAGAAAGTTGAGTGCCGTAGAACTGATGCTTTTGAACTGTGGTGTTGGAGAAGACTCTTGAGAGTCCCTTGGACTGCAAGGAGATCCAACCAGTCCATCCTAAAGGAGATCTCATTGGAAGGACTGATGTTGAAGTTGAAACTCCAATACTTTGGCCACCTGATGTGAAGAGCTGACTCATTGGAAAAGACCCTGATGTTGGGAAAGATTAAAGGCAGTAGGAGAAGGGGATGACAGAGGATGAGATGCTTGGATGGCATCACCGACTTGATGGACATGGGTTTGGGTAGACTCTGGGAGTTGGTGATGAACAGCGAGACCTGGCATGCTGCAGTTCATGGGGTGGCAAAGAGTCGGACATGACTGAGTGACTGAACTGAACTGAATTAGTAATGGATATCTGTGTATTTATTTACTTACATTTTGGCTGTGCTGCACTGCAGTGGGATCTCAGTTTCCCAACCAGGGATCAAACTACATCCTCTGCAATGGAAGTGCAGAGTCTTAACTGTGGGACTGCCATGGAAGTCACAGTAATGAATTTATGTTTAAAATCAAATTTTAATATTTTGCCTATGGCTAAATAATAGATTAAAAGATATGAAATTGCTGACACTTGACCTTTTCTTGACCTGGAAGAATGGCAGTTTCATATGGTTCATCCGAATATTTGAAACATTTCCATCAAAATTAACAGCAAGATCAAGATGGTTGTTGTCACTAACATGTTATATTTTCCTGGAAATTCAATTCTGGTCAATATAATAAAATGAGAAACAGGTATAATATTGGAAATACTAGTTTCAGAGGATAAAATTGCCAATCTGCAGAACCAACAACAATCAACAAAAATTAAGTCAATAAAAATTAAGGGCCCTAATAAATGAGTTCAGTTAATGACCGTATAAAACATGTCCAACTGGAAAATAATAATGATGAATGAGATAAAATATCTAATTCACAATAGCAAAAGTAAGATAATAACAATACTACAAGATTTACTGTTTCCCAAGCCCTAGAAATTAAGGAATATAGGTGATCCCATATGAAGAAAACTCTAAAGCTTCCCAGAGAATCCTTAAAGAAAATTTGATGAACACACAAAGACATCTCAGCATGGGAAGGCTCAATGATTATGATCCTTTCCATAATTAATGGCAACATTAATTTTCATTTCAGATAAACTTCTCATAGAATTTTGGGGGATTTTGACAAAAGCAAATGCCAAGATCATTTGGGAGAAAACGTCATTCAAGAATATTCTCAAAGATCGAATTACCCCACCCAGGAGCTGCCTGCCTCACTTATTCTTCCTGTGTGAAATAATGCACATTTAAGCCATTTTGAATGGAGGGATTTTGTTTGGTTGTCTTTGTTTGCAACAATTCCTGATCCATAATTCGGTAGACTAGTGTAGGTAAATGACTTAAAATGTCAATGTGTCTACATGGGGGAGGAAGTGTCCTGGGTTGGGCTTCCCAGATGGTGCTAATGAAAAAGATCCTTTCTGCCAGTGAAGAAGATATAAAAGACACCTGTTGGATTCCTCGGTCAGGAAGATCCCCTGGAGGGGAGGGCATGGCAATCCACTCCAGTATTCTTGTCTGGAGAATCCCATGGACAGAGGAGTCTGGTGGGTTACAGTCTATAAGACCCTGATGCTCGGAATGATTGAGGGCAGGAGGAGAAGGGGGGCAACAGAGGATGAGATGGTTGGATAGCATCATCAACTAAGTGGACATGAGTTTGAGCAAACTCTGCAAGACAGTGAAGGGCAGGGAAGCCTGGCATACTGCAGTCCATGGGGTTGCAAAGAGTCAGACACAACCAAGTGACTGAATAACAACATAGTGGGTTGAGATGACCCAACTATTTAAGATTGAGAAGCTAATGACTCTTGTTATATCACCATGAAACTTTTTCATAACCTCATTTATGAATCCTAAGCATCTTGCCTATAAGCCTTAGGAGGGATGGTATTGGGGGAATAGTAAGAAAAACTCAGAATGTTGGCATGGATGGTCTAATTCTGTCTGTCTTCAGTAAAATGCTATAAGAAAGGAGGCCCATCTGAACGTAGAAAGGGACAAAAATGCAGCTTTGCCAGAACTCCTTTTTGCCCATGGCCTAGGATATAGTCCCATAATTTGGAATCTTCACAACTAAAGAAGCTGAATGTTGTATTCCAAAGCTATTATCAGCCAAACAGGGAGATGGGAGAGTTAGCAGGGGAGAACTGATGAGATTTGGGGAAATCAAGCCTTATTTCTTCCTCCCAAATTTTCTTTTCCTTTGATTAATTAATTTTCTGTATTTTTAATATATATTTGTATGTGTTTATTTTATAGTAGGTCCTTGTTGGTTGATTAGACTGAGAGTTTGGGGTCAACATGTACACACTGCTCTATTTAAAATAGATAACCAGCAAGGTCCTTTACTTTAAAAATACCAACTCTTCAGGTTGGACTTTTCTTTTACTTGCAGTTGAAAAATTCCTCAATGATTGAAAAAAAAAACAGCAAAATGTTGGATACAAACAAGTTATTCAACAATGGGGGTTAGTTAAACAATGAAGGGTTAGTTAAACCCTTCAGACAATGGGATATCATGCAATGTGCATCATATTTAATGTGAAAAATTAGGTTGCAAAATTGTTGAACAGGAGTGGGGGACTGGAAAGAGAGCTTTTTGGTGTAATCAGTGTCATGGTCTCTACTGTTTAATGAGTAGTTGGTAAGTAAGTACCAGTTATTTTCCTAAGGGCTTTACCTGATTAATTCATTAAGTCTGTCCAGCTGCACTCCGAGAAGGTTGCTGTTCTTATTCATTTTACAGATGAGGAAACCGAAGCTTAGGTTTTATAACTTGCTCAGGAAAATGGTAGAACAAGAAATTCAAGCTCAGATCTGCTTCATTCTAGAGCCTGTACTTAGAGCTCAGCTGTTTTTTGCTTTCTCTCCCTTGCTATGGTATATAGTCAGTTTATTAATTCTATAAATTTTGTATTTTAAATTTATTTTATTTCCATCCTTTCTTCTTATGTCCAATTATACCAGCCTAGTTCAGGCCCTTGGACAATCACAGCAGTTATTTAACCTACTTCCTTTCTACTACTCAATAATAAAAAGGGGCAAACTAACCCTTTAATGGTTAAGTCAAAGTTCTGTTGCTATCTGTTAATGTGTGAAAGCTTTTTTAATTTATGTGGAGAAATTCATCCCTGAACTCTTCCTCTGAACTACCCTCCACTGCCTTACATACCTTAATTTTTTTTGTACCATTCACATGTTTGTTTTATCTTTTCAGATCAAATTTCTCATTCTTTAGAACTTTTTAGGATATAGACATTTGTAGCTCATTTCCCCCCATTGTATTCACACAGCAAACCAGTGAGGGTAGGCAGTGATGGGCTTACAGTTGACATTTTTTGGTGGAAGAAGCTAAGGTGTTCTAAGGTTCTGTGATTTGCCAATTGTCACAAGACTTGTCTTTGAAATCCAAACTTATTACTGGTCCTTTTTGCCATCTTTTTGAGAGCAGCAACCAGGTAGCTTGAACACTTGTGTTGCTAGTACCGTTCTGGCATTGGGAAGCAGTCAGTGAACCATAGGTTAATAGTTTTCAAAGTGTGGTCACTGGACCAGTGTCCCCAGCATCTCCTGGGACCTGTTAGAAATGCAAATTTCCAGGCCCACCCAAAACCTACTGAATCCGACATTGTAAGGTGGGGCCCAGCAACCATGTTTTCACAAGTCCTCCTGGTGATCCTGATGCTGGCTCAAGCTTGAGGAGCCCTGGTCTTGGTAACCATGAGACATACTGCTCTTCTCTAAGTCTGAAATGGTACTGCATGTTGGGAAGGCAGGAACACCCCTGGTGCCCTTTTTAACGATCATTTCTCCTGCAGCTAACTGACAGCAAGGATAACAAGGGAAATCAGTTCACCAGAGTGTTGCAACTGCAGGCACACTACCTGAAATTGAGTTAATGAAGCCTCTGTCTTTCAACATAGGATCAGAGACCAGAAATCCCTTCTTATGTTACCTTGGATATCTCTCCAATTAAATTAGCTTCCCACAGGAGAGTGAGGGAGATTAGTTAGGACTTCAGTAGGGGTAGAGTTCATAGTATGCTTTTCTCACAGATGAAATGAATGAATGAATGAATGAACCCACTTGAACATCACCTATGCTGTGTCTAGTATTGAGCAGGTACTTGAGTGGTCTTGATTAATAGAGGACACAAACAAGTAGGCATCTACTTCCAACATGATATTATATGGACAATAATAGAACTAAGCAAAAGATATGAAATGCTGTGGAGAAGGGAATACTGGCCTGTGTGCGCGTGATTTTGTTCACTTACATACCTACGTGTGTGTGTGCAAGCATGTGTGTGTTGGGGGGTCTTGTGTAAGGCAGGATGAGTTTAAGGAGAAGTGTTCAGAATTTCACAAAGGAGAACATTTTTGAGCTGGATTTTAAGATCCGTTGTTCAACAGAAAGACAAGAACATTCCAGGCACATTGACTAGAGTGTGTAAACATAAGAGGACATGAAATGGCATGAATAGCATATAGGGAGTCACAAGTGGTTTGGTGTCAGTGAAGTCCAGAGTGTTTAGCTGACAGTGAGGCCAGGAAGCAGTCAGGAGGCAGATTATGCTATTAATGTGCACTATTCCCTTTTTATCACTTCTTATTCATGCTTAATTCTGTTATTGTTGATACAGAACTGTATGTTTTTACAATTTAATTTTATTGTAACTATGTCTCTTTTACATCTTCTATTATTAAACACCACAACTCTAGTGCCTGCTCAGTACTAGAAACGGCACAGATTATGGCAAGGTCAGAAAGGTAGACAAGATAGCACATGGAATACTAAAGCCTCTCAGAGTTCTTACAAAAAGAATTTAATATTATTAAAATTTTCACATTTACTTGATTATATAAATCTTTTTTGTTTCAAAGAAAACCTAACACCCACCCCTGGACCCAGTGTTTCGTGATGTGTACACTTTGGGAAACCCTAGCTGATGGATCAAAAACCAACTCCTTAACAGTACATTTGTAGCACAATCTGTGTCCTGACTCCATCCTGCTCTGTGTATTTAGAAAACCAAAGATGGGGATCCAAAAGGAATAGGAAGGTTTCTGGTGAGCCTTCTCAACATCTTAAGTTCCTCAAGAATGAAGTTTGGAGACTTCCCTGGTTGTTCAGTGGCTAAGATTCTGTGCTCCCAATGCAGGGACCCAGAGTTTGATCCCTGGTCAGGGGATTAGATCCCCCAAGCTTCAAATAAGAGTTCCCATAACGCAACTAAGGATCCTGCATGCCACAGCTAAAACCAAAAAAAGATCCCACGTGCTGCAGTGAGTATCGGAGATTGCACATGCTGCAACTAAGACCTGCCATGGCCAAATAAACAATTGAATAAGTAAATATTAAAAACAGAATTGACTTTGGACATTGCCACCTTGCAGTTTGTGGCCTCATTGCTGAGGGTACATTCCTTTTCTAGGAAGCCCACGTGCAATGCATTGTGTGGTCAGCTGTATTTCAGCTAGTTCTTCTCACAGTTAGAAGAGGTTGAAGGTCCAGGAGAAGAGAGCTGTTCCTCCAGGCCATACCCTACAGTGTCCTATTCTATTTGGACTGCTGTAACAGAGCACCATGGATTGGTGACTTATAAAGAACAGAAATCCAATTTCTCATAATTCTAGAGGCGTGAAGTCCAAGATCAAGACACCAGCAGATTCAGCTTCTGGTGAGAGTCTCCTTCCTGGTACATAGATGGCAGTCTTCTTGCTGTGTCCTTACATGGTGGAATAAGCAAGGATGTTCTCTGTAGTCTCTTTTATAAGGGCACTAATACCATTTATGAGGGATTCACCCTCATGACCTAATTACCCCTTGAGGGCCCCACTTCCAAGTATCAGCACTTTGGCTGTAAGGATTTAAAATGTGAATCTTGGGGGCACACAGACATTCAGTCTATGGCAGACTAACTCCTCTCCCAATAGACAGGACTCTACAGGATAGGACACTGGGGCTCTCGTCACAGCATGATGCTTGAGGCCTCAGAGAAATGCATTCTAGCCTTTCCTTTAGGACTCATGTCAGCTGACTTAAGGAAAAATATTAAGCTGAGTACCCTTGAGAGAAAATGAAGTCATTGCTTGCTTGAGAGTGATTTATTCATTCATTAATAACATATTTGCTGTCTTTCCAATGATAAATTAGGTCCTTATGGCAAATGCTTTTGTTATAACTTGGTTTAAAGGAGAAGGCTGTGCATCACTAACTGGCTGTCAGTTTTCCTAGTGTTCGTATTGGGTAAGCTGACAGATCCTTCAAACTCATCACTGGCTGAAGTATGTTTGAACTTTATTCTTGGGCAGTCTAATTGTCATGTTATGAAGCAAACCTCTAGAAGGGGTTACTTTATAACTAGCAATATGGCCTTTGAAGAGAGGTACAATATGCAAAAAAAATTATGTGAGAAAAAAAATTTAACACCTTCTCTACTAAAGTTACTACACAAGATCTAGATATAGGCCTTATAAAATGAAATCTGAGGTTATAAACATGCCTCACACATCTGGAATCTTGCCTGTGGCAGATATTCTAAAACTTGAGATGCTATATTAAAGCAAGGAAAAGAGCATTTATTGCATACCTACTAAGTGTTAGGCTTTTTCACACTTTACTTCATTACAGCAACCTTGTGAGGTGAGGTTATTTATTATCACAAGTTTTTTTTTTTTTTTTTTACAGTAAATAGCTTGAACAAAGTAAAAATTCAAACTTCAGCTTTTTAACACAGTCTCATCATTTTCTGAGTGCATATTGCTGTCACTCCAAGTATATTAAATAATTTGCTAAAACACCAAATATGATAGTTTCACATGGGCCAGAGAAAGGATTCTGGTTTTTTAGCATTCATGAGAAAAGCTGTTTGTCCTATGTGGGTGGACTGGTGGAGGCTCTGAGCTGAGGCTGAGAACTGTGTATTAGAATAATGCTCTGCATCCAGTGGATGTTTTTAAAATGAACACTGACATGGCCATACATAATTCAGTTATTGATTGAATTTTGTTGTTTAGTCATTAAGTCATGTCCGACTCCTTTGTGACACCAGGGACCATAGCCCACCAGGCTCCTCTGTGGAATTTCCCAGGTAAGAACACTGGAGTAGGTTGCCATTTCCTTCTCCAGGACATCCTCCTAATCCAAGATTGAACCCATGTCTTGTGCTTGGCAGGTGAATTCTTTACCACTGAACCACCTGGGAAGCCCAATCCCATTGATTTGGTTATGACCCTTGATATCTTTTCTTACTTATGTGCTAGAAGATAAAGAACCAGGATTTTGAAGGTCCTGCCATTTAGCTAAGAGAAACAATCTTCTTAAAAGTGATTTACCTAATTTGTATTATTATAAATCAATGAAATGATTTCTTCCTTTCTTAGATGGACTTTTACATTTCTGCCTACATCACCCATCAACTTCGTCATTGGAGTGCTCTTGAGCTCAATAAATTGTGATACTCTTCTCACTGCCAAGCATGCATATTCAGTAGCCCTGGTGCTCATGAGTGATGCTCACTTTGTAGGTCTACAGCTTCCTGGCTCTTGTGGTTTGGTGAGGTATGTGGCCATTTATGGCCCAGTGGGTTGGGAGTAGGAGTGATGTATGTCATTTGTATATCAGAGCATATAATTGTTGGTGCTAGGGTCTCTAGAGCTTTCTCTTTTATTCTAGAGCAATGACTTCCAATGTTCTGGAAGACACTGGCTGGCTTCTTGCTCAGTGTGGGTCCCTGAGTGATTTTGTTGAGTAGAGAGCTTTTCTGATGTCCTCTGATCAACTCATACTGTGAACCAGAAAGAAACATTTCTGGTCTTAAGATCCTGAGATCCTGTTTTTTTTTTTTTTTTGTTATCACAATAATCTAGACTATCTTGATAGATACAGGAATTGTTTACTGAATGGATGCATTTATTCCTAGTTTCTGTTTTCACTACTGTGAGTCCTAGTAAATCTTTTTGTTGTTCAGTCACTAAGTCGTGTCTGACTGTTTGTGACCCCATGGACTGCAGCATGCCAAGCTCCTCTGTCCTTTACTATCTCCTTAAAGTTGCTTAAATTCATGTCTATTGAGTCAGGGATGCTATCTAACCATCTCATCCTCTGCTATCCCCTTCTCTTACTACATAGTAAATTCTAGTAGAATCTTTTTAGTTCATATTCATTTGTGTGTGTGTGCTAAGTAGCTTCAGTTATGTCCAACTCTGCGACACTATGGCCTGTAGTTTGCCAGGCTCCTCTGTCCAAGGGATTCTCTAGGGAAAAATACTGGAGTGGGTTGCCATGCTCTCCTTCAGGGGATCTTCCTGACCCAGGAATAGAACCTGCATGTCTTTGCATCTTCAGCACTGGAAGGCAGGTTCTTTACCACTAGCTCTACCTGGGAAGCCCCATTCATTTGTATAATTATATTCCATTTGGCCTGCTAACTTCTAGGGGCCTTTTTGTCCACCCCTCACTTTTTCCTTTTTTAAAGCAAATTCACCTGCTTATATGATTTCAACTGCTATCTATATTTATAACAAAACAGCATGTGGAAGAATATTAGATTTGAAAATAGATAGGCCTAAATCCAGTCCTGATGACCACTTCACAGAGACCTTTTTTAGCTGCTGAAACTGTCTCAGTTCTCTCATCTGTACAGTGGGAGTGATGATGACAGTCATGCCTATTGCATCAGGTTACCTGTGAGAAACAGGTGAGAGAGCAACTTTGTAAACTGTAAAGGAAGTATTTTAGAGGAACTCTGAACCTCCCTTCCAGCAAAGCTCTTCTCTGAACTTCCTCGTTATCGGGATCTACCTTGCGTAGATCTACCTACCTCAAGATGACCTGCCTCCACACCTGTGCCCATCTACTTTGTTGTGGCTGCACTTTCATCATCAGCTCCTTGTCCTGAGGGCCCACCCCACCCTCTATCGCCATGGCCAGCCACATCTTGATTTTTCTATTACTTTTTCCTGATTATTCACCTTCAACAGGCTTCCTGGATTTCACCTGTTGGAACCTGGTAACCATCTCTAGGCAGTGCCCTAAAGGCTTATGCTGCCGTTGCAACGGCTGAACTCAGATGTGCGTCTCCTGCTTTTCAAGTTCTCACTTCTTTGACCCAGCTTACTCCCCAATAGTGAAAACAAATTTCTTAAAGCCTCGCTTAACTTGTGTCCCTTCACTCCTCAGATTAAGCACTGGCTCCCTAGTGCCTCTTTAAGATGTGTACATAGGTTTTGTGGCTATTACAATAGCAACTCATGTTTGATGTGCCAAAATACAGAATAGCGAGTAGAAAAATAAACAGATCATCCCTCTGGGTTATCCCAGTGCACCAGCCCAGTCAGGAGGGAGGTGGGAGAGAGGTTCTGGAAGGGGAAACACATGTATACCCATGATGGATTCATGTCAGTGTAGGGCAAAACCAACACAATATTGTAAAGAAAAAAGTCTTTCTTGAATTTGTTACAATAAAAAAAAAAGGAAAAAAAATCTATTTTAGATTGAAAAAAAATAAACAGATCATGTATTATCAAGTCACTTTAACATATCACTAAAAGCATTTCCATTTTTTTCTATTCTTATATAACTTATAAAAATGCTATCAAAGAGTATGAAACATACTGTTTCATACCTAGCTTTATTATATTAGTAATGTATTCTAAACATTTTTTCGGGTCATTGGATAGACTAATTTAGTCAATCTGCAGCTATCATTGCAGTTCAATGAATAGATTTACCATAATTGATTTATTTAATTCTCTACAAAAAACCATTGATTGTTTTTTATTATCAACAACACTTTAAAATATATTCATATGCCTATATCTTATGTAATCTTTTATTTTATACATTTCTGGGGAAGGGGTAATGAATTTATTACAGATAGAAATGCTTGGCTGAAGAATATACACATTTTAAGATTTCTGAGACATATTGCTAATTGCCTTCCAAAAAGTGTGTACCAATTTATGTTCTGAGCTGAGTAGAGGAGTGTCAGTATCCAGACACTCTTAATGAATTGTAGTCTTTGTTAACTTTATGGGGAAACATATCCCATCTTGAAGTTTTAATTCGAATGGTTTTGATTATTAGTAAAGTTGAATATTTGGTCATATAATAACCAACTCTATTTCTTCTTTTGAAAACTGACTCCATATAGTTTCCTCATTTTTATAATATAGGGCTAATCTTTTTTGCGTTGCTTTATAAAATCTCTCTAATGAATTAAAGATATTCCTTACCTATCATATGTTTTATTTATGTTTTCTAGTTTGTTACTTCCTTTTCTTTTTTTACAATATTAAAGTTCTTTATTTTCAGATGGCTGAGTGTATCAGTATTTCCCTGTAAGTTATCAGACTGTTGTTATGTTCAGGAGGAATATATATGTATTTTTTTCTATTTCTTTCATGATTTATTTAAAAATATTGACTTGAATCCAACTGTAGTCTATTTTGGACTATGATGGAAGTAAAAGTGTGACTTAATTTCCTTTCAAATAGTTAATCCATTAGTTCAACAAAATTTCCCAGGGACTGTAAATACTATCCTTCTCATAAAGTTATACTTGGGACCACTTCTGACTTTTCTATTCTGTTTCTTTGGTCTAGCTTTCTCTTCTAGGGTTGGCAGTTTTATCTTATCCTGGCTGTTTCCCAGTTAAGTAGATTACTGGCTAGTACTTTCAAATACTTATCCTTTTTTCATGTTAAAGAAGTAAATTTCAGTTCCCAGTTTTTAAAAACATCTTGAATAACTATTGAATTTTATCAAATGCCTTTTTGGCATTTTTACAATGATCATATGGTTTTTCTCCTTTGACCTATTGATACTATGAATTATGTTAATAGATTTCCTCATATTAAACTATCCTGCATTCCTGGAATAAGCTCTGGTTAGTCATTTTGTATTATTCTTCAAGTACATGGCTGGATTTGATTTGATAATATTTTATTTAGGACTTTTGCATCTATATTTTTGAAATTGGCCTATAGAGGTTTTTTTTTTTTTGAGAGTATTATCTGTGTCAGGTTTTGATTTCAGGATTTTTCTAGCTTTCAAAAATATAATGGAATGGTCTTCATCTTGAATCAGTTAAGTAGTATTCCTAGTAGGGACATGTGGGCTCTAAAGATGGTGTGATGGAAAGAACACAGGACTGAGGATTAGAAGACAAAGGTTCAGTTCCTGCCTTTGCCCCATTAACTCTATAAATTTGGGCAAATTATTTCATCTTCCTCAACTTCAATGTCAATGTCTTTGTCTTTAAAATTGGAATTAAGTCCAGTTTTGGCCCCAGGTACCTTCTTGCAAGTTTGTTGTGACAGTCCAGTGAACAAATGAGTATGGAAACACTTTGCAGAGAAGAGAAGCGACATTCAGTGAGTTCCTATTCCATGTGAGATGCTGTGTAGTATTTTACATAATGATGTCATTACTGAGAATCCCAACTGTAATCCTCACAGGCTCTAGTCACAGTGAGGACTCCTTAGTGCTTTGCAACAGTGGTCCATGGCTAGCATACCATCATTACCCAGGAACATGTCAGAGTACTGAATTGTCAGCCTTACCACTGAAAGAGTGCATTTTCACAAGAATTCCTGGAAGATTTACATTAAAGTTGGCCTTCTACATCATAATTGTACGTATTCCTCAGCATCAGCATAGAAATGCAGATGTAATGTTTATAAATAATTCTGATAATGGTTCTCTTGATCATTGTTCTGATATTGTGGGTGAGTTGACTTTACCATTGAGATTGTAAATGTTATTTAGAGCAAATACCATGAATATGTACAGTAATTTCCAATTGAAAGTTGACTGTCCTTGGGACCTGAGTAAAACTGACCCATCTGCTGAGTTATTTTCTAAAAAGTCCAAAACGAAAAAGTAGTTTTAGTGCCTGCAGATGTACTTTTCTCTGGGGAGAGTTGATCATACTGCATTCCTATCAGTCAATGTGAAGGAATTTTTTCAGCTGATCCTGAGCAACCACAGACCTTTTGCTGGGGTGAGGATAGCTATGTCATTTTCATCACAAAGATTACACTAGTCATTCCTCAAGCATGTTTTGACTTCCACCAAGAGCAGAGGGGAACAATGCCCTAAGCTTCAGCACACGCATTAATATACGTACCTGCATGCGCACACATGCTTAGAGAACATCTAAGATCATGGCGGGAACTGAAACCATGGCAACCAAGAAATCAACAAGGATTCCCTCCGTGGGAGTTCTGCAGAGATATGTAATGCAGTCAGGGTAACTGTTTGTTGGCTGTGACTGGCAGTTGCCATGGAGACCAGCAGTTGGGTGAGGAAAACCCTCCTCAGTGATGTAGCCAACAGCTGTCTTATTCCACTGGGTCTTGCATGCAAGCAATTCTTTCACACCCTACGTGGGAGGGAAGGACAGGTGTGTCTTTTGCTAGCCTCAGAAAGCAGAGGAAAAAGTCCAGTGTGAAGATATTTCTAATCATGGCTTTTTTCCATGATGGTCAGAGTTTAAATGGGCATTAAAAAAATATCCATATTTTAAGGATGCTAACATTTTAACCCAAAGTGCAGAACTTTCTGTGGTTATAAAATAATTTCACCATGTTAGAACTTCCTTCCCAGTTGAAATATTGTGTCCGTAATACTTTCTCAAGCTCTCTAGGGCAGAAATAATTGCTTCTGTGGATGTATGAACCCAGAAATTTGTTTATAAGTTTTATAACATCTTGTGAATTGTATTGTAGGTTAGGCATAATTGTCTTGTTAGCTTAACTAGTTCATTTCCCTCTGTTTGCACATAGGTCTGGATCCATGGCCTAACCAAATAAATATGGTGACTGTGTCTAGAACAGTGCCCAATCCAAAGCATATTTGTGACTATATTAATGAGGTATCACTGTGTAACAAATTGCTACAAACTTAACAATTTAAAAAGCACATTTATTACTTCACAGTTTATGTGGTTTACCTTTCTGGCCCTGGCTTAGCTGGCTCTTTTGCCTAGAGTTTCATAAAGCCACAGTCAGGATGTTGGATGGGCTTCCTTTTCATCTGAGGGTCTCCTGGGGAAGAATTTGCTTCCAAGGTTATCGAGTCATTGGCAACATTCATTTCTTTGTGGCCTGTAGGAGCTGAGTGCTTCAGTTCTACAGACTGTTTCCAGTTCCCAATATATGGTCTTCTCTGTAGGAAGTTCGCAGTGTAACAGCCTAGTTCTTTGTGGCTCACCGGAGGGAAAGAGTGACTAGAGAGGAAGAATTTTATGTAGCACAGTATAATCCGGAGAGTGACCTCTTTATCACCTCTGCCATGTTCTGTTGGTGAGAAGCAAGTCACAGATCCTGCTCACACTCACTCAGGGAGAGGATAATACAAGAGTGTGAGTGCCAGAAGTTGGGGATCACTTTAGGGCCTGTCTGAGATAATGACCGTTTGTAGTTTTTCCAATGAACTAGCCATTCAGCTGGACCAGAAACATGAATACTCCATTTGAGCTTATTAGGATGGAAAGGAGATACCTACTCATCACAGAACTCTGTTATTGTCTGTGTTCTGTTCTTGTGAGAATTGACTTTCATTACAGTTTCATCACAGGATGAGTCTGAATCTCTTACAAAAGGCTTTATTTTATTATACTGGCCATTTTTGTATTTGAAAAAAGTTGCAAAATATCCAATTTGAGTTGTAAATAAAACAAGTGTTTCAGAAGAGTTCTAAATGTTTTCACTTGATTTTGTGCAAAATTACCATGGCAGCCATGAGACTGAATGATTATAGAGAGTATGATTGACTAAGGCCCCCAGTTGCTTTGAAGTTCACCACTGCATTCAGATCAAACTCTTACTTCCCACAGGTTGCTTTCTGCCATCTGGGGCCTTTTCCTCATTCCCTTCTCCAGTTTAACCTCTATTGTACCTTCCAGGTGACAGATTTTATTTTCTTGGGCTCCAGAATCACTGCAGATGGTGACTGCAGCTATGAAATTAAAAGATGTTTGCTCCTTGGAAGAAAAGCTATGACCAACCTAGACAGCATATTAAAAAGCAGAGACATTACTTTGCTTAACAAAGTCTGCCTAGTCAAAGCTATGGCTTTTCCAGTAGTCATGTATGGATATGAGAGTTGAACAATAAGAAATTTGAGCACTGAAGAATGGATGCTTTTGAACTGTGGTGTTGGAGAAGACTCTTGAGAGTGCCTTGGACTGCAAGAAGATCCAACCAGTCCATCCTAAAGGAAATAAGTCCTGAATAGTCATTGGAAGGAATGATGCTGAAGCTGAAACTCCAATACTTTGGCCACCTGATGTGAAGAACTGACTCATTTGAAAAGACCCTGATGCTGGAAATGATTGAAGGTGGGAGGAGAAGGGGACGACAGAGGATGAGATGGTTGGATGGCATCACCGACTCGATGGACATGGATTTGGGTAAACTCCGGAAATTGGTGATGGACAGGGAGGCCTGGTGTGTTGCAGTCCATCAGGTTGCATAGAGTTGATCATGATTGAGTGAATAAACTGACCAACTATACCTTCCAAGGTAGGATTTATGGCTGGATCTAGTGAGGTTTCTTTGGTTTCCTTGAACTCCTCACTCTTCCTCCTTCCCAGTTCTCAGCTCACCTAAACCATCTTTACCAAGAAGCAGAGTCCTTCCTTCCACATTTAGATACAACCAGAAATTGTAGAGGAGTCTTTGGGGGAAGCCATGACCCAGATTACAGAACTCGTGTACATATATGTATTGCAGCTGAAAGCTTGTTTTTTGGACTCACACTATCTGACTTCCAGTCTTTTGTTTGTCTTGCTGTGTGACCCTGGGCAAGCCACTCAGCCTCTCTGAGTCCATTTTCCCTCATCTGCAGAATGAAGTAATGGTTTCTTTCTCTTAATGCTATGAGAACTGATAACCTCTTCCCAGGGCTGGCACATGGAATGGACTCAATAAGTTGGCTCTCTGCTTTCCTTATATAGAACATTGTTTAAAATGGCTTTTTCAGTCATGCTAATAACAATTTTGGTTCCTAATAGCAGTATATATATATATATTAAAACAGTGCTTGAGTGTTTGCTCATGTTGTGGCTTCGAGCTTTGGAAAGTGAGATGTGCGCATGAATTGTGGGTCTTACAGCGAAGAGTAAATGGTCTTGTGCCTAGCTTCAGAAGTTGGCCTAAAGAGAAACACACTACTCTTAAAAAACAAGCAGGAAGCAAAAAGCTTTCATATGTATGTGATGGCTATTCTGCAAGTGTAGGCCAAAAAGCTCTTTCTAATGATCCCAGGAAAAAAAACAAGGGGGAAGGGTAAAGAGACCGTCCAACTAGTACCACTCTGCCTCCTTCAGTCTCTCACTTCGCCCAGGAAGGGAAACGAAGAGCTAGTGGTGCAGGGTTCCCCACCTTAAATGAGGGTGACCATTGGAAGCAGAGCCAGGGCAGGTGTCTTTACAGTATAACCCTCCATGTGATGCCAGAGGAGGGGTGGGGAAGCGCAAAGTTATCAGATCTGGAATCTGAAAATCTGATCTCTCAACTGCAGGCTCCCACTTACTGATTGTGTGAGTTGGAGCAAGTCGCTTGATTTCTCTGATGGAGATCAGTTTCATTACCTGTAAAATGGATGTAACAAAGTAAATCATAACATGGACTGTTATGAGGCTCAAATGGGATGATGAATACGTGTGAATTCCTGGAAATTCCTGTGTAGAGGTTAGGTGTTTAGTGGAATACTGTGTCCTATTACAGTGCCCCTGAGTTAGATCTTCCCCTGTGGTTATCATTGAAGATGTTCTTTAAATCAGCTATGACAAGTTTGGGCTTCCCTGGTGGCTCAGACGGTAAAGAATCTGCCTGCAATGGAGGAGACATGGGTTTGATTCCCTGGGTAGGGAAGGTCTCTTGGAGGAGGAAATGGCAACCCCCTGCAGTATTCTTGCCTGGAGAATCCCATGGGCAGAGAATTTAGAATAACTGGGTGGGTGCATCATACAGTGGATGATGATGAGGAGGAGGATGACATTTGTATAACGAGTGGCATAGACTATGTAGGAGGAATTGAGGAAAGCAGTCTGGTTGCATGTGGGTGCTAAGAGCTTTGTCTGGAAGCTGCCTTTCATGGCACACACACTGGTTTTACTTACATCATGCATCTGTTCATTTGTTGCAGCTGAAGGAAGTGCCAGTGAAGATAAGGGAAGGAGGTGGGGCCAGGAGAGAGTTGAGTCTAAATATTGCTATCATGTTTTAAAGAGGAATTTTGGGTCTGCTGTTTCATTTGAGTCTAGTAACTATGTTCTGTTTCTTTTCTTATTTTACAAGGAAACTGAAGTTCAGAGAGGTTAGTTAACTTATACAAGACCACACAGCTCACAGGTTGAAGCTGGGATTCTGTCAGGCCTGGCTTGATGCCCCTGAGAAAATGTATG
Source organism: Antilocapra americana (assembly GCA_007570785.1). Classification (NCBI taxonomy): domain Eukaryota; kingdom Metazoa; phylum Chordata; class Mammalia; order Artiodactyla; family Antilocapridae; genus Antilocapra; species Antilocapra americana. The sequence continues at coordinate 3,648,000 of ML661897.1, forward strand.
TGGAAGGGGGTGCTTTATAAGTGGTGCAGTCCCACAGAAATAGACATCATCCTTCCTATTGCATTAAAACAAAGAAGGCAGCTGAAGCCCAGAGAAGTGCAGTGGTTTGCTTAAGCCTGTGCAGCTTATAAAGCACAAGAGGGGCCTAGAAACTGGATTTCTCCATTCCTAGAACAGGGTCTGTTCTATACTTGTTGCTGCCTTAAGAGTGCTTTCTAGTCAAGACCCCTACCCTCTGCCCTTCCCCCTTTTCTTTTTAAAAAATTAATAAAATGCAGTCAAGTAATGGCTAATGGGCTTGCAAGAGGCTCAGAAACATTTGTGAGGCAATCATAAGCTCGCTTTCAGTGAAACACATGATCTTGGTAACAAAAGAAATAGAGAAATACATTTCTTTGAATGCTCTTCAACCTAATCAGCCCTGATGTTGCTAAACTGTTCCTGACATTCTCTGGTCCTCCTTCTTTAAAGCCCCAAATGAAGCATAATGAAATAAGCTATAAGCATTTGGGGTTATTCAACTCTCTGAAGTGCTTGAGGATGCAATTTGTAGGCAAGATGTTAAGGAATTAGAAAAAAAGAAAAGCTGGCTGGTGCCAAGCCGCATTGTACCGATTTCTCCACGGCCCTGTTGCATGTTAGGTATGCATATGGTCCACACATTTTTCAAAAACATACCCCCAGGTGTCAGGGCCTATTCTTTAGAGCGTATCAACTAAATGTGGAGAGACGGGTGTGCTGAGGAAATGAAAAATAAAACCCCAGCTGCTCCTTAGAACATTGCTTTAATTTGGAGGCTTGGCATAGGCTGCAGTGTTCTTGTCTAGAGCCCAACAGATGCAAAACCCTGCAAGGTGACCTCCTCTAGGGCAGGACTGAGGGCAGGACTCATTGTCCCCTGGCCCAGCACGGGGCCCAGCACAGAGCTCCCCAAGACTTGGGGAGCTCGAGGTGGATAAATGAATGTGAGGGAGGCTAGTGATTCAATTGGTATTAGGAAAGAAAAGGCCCTTTAGAAGAAGCTGCTTAAAATAAGCCATGATCCCAACCTCGCTTTTCCCTCGGTCAATTCCTGCCTAAAAACCCACTCCCATTTTAAAGAGTTGGCTTGCATGTGTGGTGGACAAAGTGGGTAAGGAATGAACTGGGAAGGCTTGAGTGTATAACCATCAGGATTACATTTGAGCCCTTTTTTATTTAATGTAACATTTGTAGAGCACTTAGGGCCACATTTGGCACACAGTAGGCATGCATTTCATTCATTTGACTTATAGTATGCCAAACCTAATGTCAAAAGCTGGTGGTGGGAAAATAACTATCCTCGGGGAGCTCAAAGTTGAGTGAATTAGGAGAACTTTACTGTCACTATTGAATTCTCTTGATAACCCTTTAAGGCAGAGACTGTTCCTTGGGTAATGAGGAAGTCAAGCTTTGGAGAAGCTCCATGGTCAGCCCCCAGCCCCGTAACCCTCAGAACTGGTACCTCAAATGAAACACTCCATCAGAGGTCACCTGTGGGCAGCTCACAGCTCAGTTCTGTCACAGCCTGTGTTTGGTTTGGTCTGCCTGTTGTTTGTGGAGAAAGAAAATATGGAATGAGAATGCCTTTAGACAGGGCATGTGCTTCCCAGGTGGGCAGCTGAGTGTGAAATCCCAGCTCAGATTTCCTGTTTCCACATGCTATGCCCTTTCCAGTGGGCTTAGGAGTATCCTATCTGCTTTTGACAGGGCCTATGCCTGCACCACTGATCTCTCTGGGCCTTTTCTGACTCAGTGCTGATGGTTACCGTGATCCTTATTGTAGTTTCTGTATCACCATGGACTGACTACTGGCTTTGGATTGAATAGATTAGACTGCTTGAGACTGGAACAGATGCTTGTACAGCTCCTGGACTCTTTTGAGTAAGGAATGATGGTGGTGGTGGTGATGGTAGGGGGGACATTGTGTAGCACAGACTTGGCACATACTAAATGCTTGGTCAGTGTTTCCCAAATAAACAAAAAAAATATTCTGAAGTCCAGCCTGCTTCTTCCAATAGCTCTGATTTTAAAAAGTTTTTCTTTTTGAAATAAAGGAGCATTTCTAGGTTATATTCAGTTTACTTTCCTCATTTCTCTTACGGAAAGGGTGGGCCGCTGGTATTACATAAAAATGTTTCCATGCTGAGGTCATCTGTTCCATTTAATGTAGTGTGTGGAGCTTTGGGGTCTCCATCAATCACTGGGAAATGAACTGGAGAAAATGCAGATCTTAATTCAGAAAGTCAAATTGGTCTTGGGTGCCCATGCTAAGGTGGACGTGAGCTGCCTTGGGTGGGGGCAGGTATAGAATCTGGTCCAAAAGTGTCTTCAGAGGAAGCAGGGCCTCCCTGAAGTCATAAAGAAGGAAGGCCCACTGGCTGTGCTGTAACTGATAGCACAGCTTGTCTGCCCTGTTTTCACTTAGGTGACTTAAGGAAATGAATGAGTTCTAGCACTTGTCTGGAGCTCACTGACTATAGAAGATGCCCTGTGGGCCATAATTGGTCAAGTTGAGATGGAATTGCCTGATGCATAAGAGTGAGTGAGGATTTGAAGACAGACTGCCTAGGTTAGAATCCTGATTCTACCAGTTATAAGTTGGGCACATTAATGCCTCCGTGCCTCAGTTTCCTTACCTATAAAGTGGGTACAGTAATAGAACCTACCTCATAGGGTTTTTTTTTGCCACATGGGTTTTTTTTAAATTATTATTTTTATTGGCGTATAATTGATTTACAATGTTATGTTAATTTTAGGTATACAGCAAAGTGAATCAGTTATACATATACATATATCCACTCTTTTTTTAGATTCTTTTCCCGTATAGGCTGTTCCAGTTCTTGAGGATTTAATTAACTGTTATTCAGAGACAGTGCCTGGCCTTATTAATAATAAGCACTCAGTGTGTGTAGCTGTCAATCTTTCAAGATACCCCAGGCCTACCCCTTTATTAGGCCTGGTCTACAGAAAGCAACCAGTTTTCACTGATCAGCTTTGATCCTGTCCTTTTAGTTGACAGGAGTTGATGCAAGAATAATGATTTCTATTCTTATTTGTGGCAGTTGGAGATGGCTTCATTATCCGTATATTGTACTTGCAGAAAGACAACTACCTTTGACTATGGATATGTTTGCTTTCTGTTGACAAAAAGTGACTGATGTTAGTGTTTTCATTTTGCATTTTTGTCAGGAAACCTAGAATATTGCCCGCTGCTTACTTTGAGGGCCCCAAAGCATCTATTTTGTCCATTTTCTTCAAATGGATATTTATCTTAGACTCGTACTTCTTAGTTTTCCATGGAACTGCCAAAAATAGCCAACAATAGTGACTGAGGGGAATTTGGAGATTATAGTCTTGAAAGTTCAGAAGTCTGAATTCTCTTTGAAATTTTGTATTTTAAGTTGAAAATGAATACATGTATTTTGAACTTGAGCCCCTTTCATATCTACGTTTTTTTCTGTAATGTTTGGTCTGTGTTTTGAATTATCAATCTTTAAGTAAAATTAATGGTTTCAGGAAGACACACCTCTGAGTTTATGACTCCTTGTGAAGCCATTAATGCTGTTCATCAATTATTTCTGGTTCTTCCCCTTCCAGGCTCATAGTAGGACTGTATGTCCTAGCCTACTTGAAGTCAGGTGTGCTTAGCCAAAGGAAGCACATTAGCTCTGGCCAGTGTCCAGTTTGCCACACTGCTTTGCTATGGAGAGGGAGAAACTTGGACTAAAAGGAAGGCTCTATCAGCTGGGCCCCAAGTGACTGATGAGCCAGGTTTTTCTACTGGGCAGGATTGGACAGCTTGTGTGGACAAGAAGTAAATTCTGCGTTAACAGCCACTGAGAGTTCAAGGCTATTTGCCATCACTGTATGATGCAGCCCATCCTGACATACACCCTCCTTATCCCCTTTAGTGCCCATCAGATTTCTGTTTTGAAAGTGTGGTCTCTGGTGTCTTGTCTAAAACAGTACATTTTGGAAGGTGAGAAATACAGATAGAAAATGAAAAAGTTCAGATGCTGGACTTCCACTCCCCCATTTTCTAGAAAAATTATTATTTCTAATCTTTAAATATAGCAAATAGAGTGAGATTTGTGAGTCCTTCTAAGATTTAGAGACTTAGTAAGTTTATAGATTAAAATCAGCTTATTATTTGTTAGTTTTGAGGATGTATCACTCTTTAACAATTATTTACTAAATGCCCATGACTATGTACTGTGTCTGAAAGTATGAATTATAAGTTTATCCTGAGCCATAAACCTTTGATCATTGGAGTTTGGTTGCAGTGGAAATGAAAAGTGAGATTGTTAGTTGCTCAGTCGTGTCCAACTCTTTGCGACCCCATGGGCTGTATGTAACCTGCCAGGCTCCTCTGTCCACAGAATTCTCCAGGCAAGAGTGCTGGAGTGGGTAGCCATTCCCTTCTCCAGAAGATCTTCTGAACCCAGGGATTGAATCCGGGTCTCCTGTGTTGCAGGCAGATTATTTACCCTATCATGCCTAAGTATAGTGGGCACTTGGTAAACGGTACGGTGCGTGAGTGCACTTCCATTAACCTAATACTGAAAATTTACAGACCCGTCTTCACATGATCATGTCGCACTTGGGCATTGATTTTATTTTGTTGTTTTGTTTCATGGCTTGCTGTTGATATGTCAGTCCAACTGACTAAAACGCTGGGTTGGCCAAAAACCTCATTGAGATCTTTCTGTAACATCTTTCGCATGTGTGTGCTCAGTTGTGTCCGACTCTTTGCGATTCCCACCAGGTGGAATCAGCCCACTAGGTTCCTCTGTCTGTGGAATTGTTCAGGCAAGAAATGACAGAGTGGGTTGTCATTTCCTCCTTCAGGGGATCTTCCTGACCCAGGAATCGAACCCACGTCTCCTGCATTGGCAGGTGGATTCTTTACCACTAAGCCACTGGGGAAGCCCAACATCTGACATACTAACCCTTTTATGCAGGAACTAGATAATTTCATATTTGAGTCTTCCAAAGGGGATAAGCCTAATTTCTGTACACAGCAGATGTTCAGTAAATGCTTGTTGAATTGATTTGAGTTAGGTGATAAATTTGTATTGTTTAGAAACCAAGGATACTGCAGTGTGTCCTGGTATTATAAACAAATTCCCTTTGCATTAATTAAATCTCAGCTAGAGCTCACTCCTGTTTCTCTGGCAGAAACTTCTCACTGGGGTCAGTACAGTCCCGAGGCCTATTATGTGGGCAAACTACAGCAGCAGCCTGACTTTTACTATCTCTTTTTCCAACAATAAGATGAAAAATAGCCCCAGCTCCTGGTTTACAAAATGCTGTAGGATTCCTCTGTCCCAGGTGGTAGGACCAAAGCAACTATCAGAGAATATGCATATGTCTATAATGTCTGAGAAACCAATTTGCATAAGAAACTTGCCTTCCTGGAACTTGAGGATAGGAGAAAGATAAACGAGAGCGTGGGAAAGGAATGAGACCTAGAAACATCAGGCTCCAGGTGCTTTGATTGTCTATTGCCATGAAACAAACCGCTCTAAAACTCAGTGACTTAAGAAACAGTATGTTATTGTCCTTCACAGTCTGTGGGTTGCCTTGGCTCAGCTGGGTGCTTTACATTTGGGTCTTTCAGGTGGCTGCTGTCTGAGAGCAGCTAGGGCTGGAATCATTTGAGTGCCTAAATAGGTTGGCCTCTGAAGTGACTTCTTCACGCACATGTTTGGTTCATCAGCTGTAGAGCTGGAATAGTTAGAGGCTGGCCAGGTCTTTCTCTCTCCACATGACTAGTTTGGGCTTCCTTCTAGCATGACAGTCGGAGAGAAGTAGGACTTCTTACATTACATCTGGCTTCCCTTAGAGCAGGGTTTCTTGACCTTGGCACTGTTGACATTTTGGACTATTTCACGTAGGAGGTTGTCCTGGGCACTGTAGGATGCTGAGCAGCATCCTTGGCCTCCGCCTATTAGATGCAGGTAGCATATCCCCTACTCCATCCCCCAAAACATCCCTAGACATTGTCAAATGTCACCCGGGAAGCAAAATTATCTCAGGCTGAGAACCACTGCCTTAGAGTGAGTGTTGCAAGAAACCTAGATGAAAGTTGCAAGACTTAGGAATCTAGCCTTGGAAGTTAGGCAGAGGCGCTTGTATTCTGCTGGTCCAAGGTGAGCCCCAGGGCCAGTCCAGATTCAAGGAGAGAGGGCTGTACAAGAGCATAAATACAAAGATACAGGGTTGGTTGGTGGGAATCATCTTTGGAGACGAGGAGTGTGTTAATAGTTTACTCATGGAAACAATGTTCCAGGATTCTTTTTATGCTTTTTTGTCAACTCCTTTTAATGATTCTCTGCTGTATGCTCACTTTGTCCCCATTTCTGTGAGAGGCACTGGATAAAATGACGTAAGTTATGGTTCCTGTTCCTGAGGATATTGGAGGCCACTTGGGGATACAGATTCAAAACCAGAGATTTTCACAGTGAAATGGTATATGATGAGATACAGGGTGAAAGCTGTGACAGGAGCATGGGAAAGGGTACGTCTTCTAATGTGGGAGTTCATACCTGGCTTCCTGAAGGAAGGGATGCCTAAGCCGAGACTTGAAAGATGAGTGAATTGATCTAGCTGGGGAGATGTGGGGAGGGCGTTCCCAGATGACAGCACACTGCAGTGGAACAGCGGTACACCCGGGTATATGCAGTGTCTTCAAGCCCTAGGTGTGTAAGCATGCAGTGGGGGCAGGGTGGGAGCCCATGCTCCTCAGAAGGGGAGAGGTAGAAAGTAGGGACCCTGTGCACCAGGCTAAAGGGCAGAGATTTGATGTATCTATTTCCTGGTCATTGATTTACCAGTGCCCAGTCATAGGAAATGACACATCACTATCTAGTAACGTAAACTGCAGTGGGATTTTCCTTTTAGGGCACCAGCAACCTGAGGTTACTATGGAGGCAAAACTGAGCCCTGTAAACCAGGTGTGACGTGATTCTCTACTTTGATGGGTGGGGAGGCCAAGAGGGCCCAGTGGTGTGTCGGGTGCCTCCTAAACTCTAAACCCTTTGATGGGGGCTTTGGAGACCTCCTGCCTGTCAGTCCCTGTAATGGCTGTATGAGTGTGTTCTCATTATTTGTAGGTGATGTCACCGGGAGTCTCAGGCTTTCAGTGACTTGATCAGTGTCTCATAGTCAGGTGAAGAGCTAGGATTGTACTCAGGTTTTCTGATGGAGGTGTGTGTGTGTGTGTGTGTGTGTGTGTGTGTGTGTGTGTGTGTGTGTGT
>ML661897.1:3655289-3851785 GCA_007570785.1 Antilocapra americana
TGTGTGTGTGTGTGTGTGTGTGTGTGTGTGTGTGTGTGTGTGTGTGTTTTGATGTTGAGTTGTCTAAAATGAAAAAAAAAGAGAAAAATTAAACTGAACAACCTTGTGTGTTTTTGCTTTATGATTGAAGTGTTAGAAAATGCTGGCTTGTAATTATTGCCTTGGGGTGCTGGGCTCTGTTTGGTGTCTGGGAATGTCCACATGTCCCTGTGATTCTGGTACCTTCCTTTTTTTAAAAAATGATTTTCTTTAAAAAATTTTTATTGAAATATAGTTGATTTACAGTGTTTAATTTTGTTTTACAGCAAAAAAGTGACTCAGTTACTCACACATATATATATTTTAATATATTTTTCATATTCTTTTCCATTTTGGTTTATCAGAGCATATTGAACATAGTTCCCTGTGCTATACAGTGGGATCTTGCTGTCTATCCATCACATATATAATAGTTTGTGTATCTACCAACCCCAAGCTCCCAATCCTTTCCACTCACCCTTGGCAGTCACATATCTTTTCTCTATGTCTGTGAGTCTGTTTCTGTTTTGTAGATGTGTTCATTTGTATCATAGTTTAGATTCCACATATAAGTGCTAGCCAATGGTACTTGTCTTTATCTTTCTGACTTACTTCATTTATGTGATTAATCAATAGGTCCATCCATGGCACTATTTTATTCTTTTTAATGGCTGAGTAATATTTCATTGTATATATGTCTATATATCACATCTCTTCTTCCATTCCTCTGTTGATGGGCACTTAGGCTGTTTCCATGACTTTGCTATTGTAAATAATGCTGCTATGAGCATAGGGGTGCATGTATCTTCTCGAAGTACAGTTTTGTCCGAGTGTTAATATATCCCCAGGAGTTGGATCCTGGATCATAAGTAGTGCCTTCCCTTCTTGCTCTGTTGTCTGCTGTTCACTTTAAGATTCTGAGGAGCAGCAACCAGTCATCAGGGATGTTTCTAATACACTCAAAGGATAAGGTGAAGGATTTGGGCTCTCAGTTGAAGACCGACTCTGAGAAAACGCCTGGCTAGACTTTGATTGAAATCCTTATGCATTCACTTCCTGGGCTAGGCCACAAGTTACCAAGATGACTACGTTTGCTATTCGTTAAAAGAGAGCCTCCAACGTAGTGAAGTCCAAGAGACAGTGTTTTTAATTGTGAAAATATGCCTACACAGATCTACTCATGGCAGACCCATACTAATGAATCTAGCCTTTGTTCCCAGGTTCAAGTTCCAACTTCTTTGCATGGCATATTAAGCATTTCCTAGTTTGAGCCCAGCTTCCTTCTCCAGCTTCATCTGCTCTTATTGCTAGTGAAATACCTGTTCTTCCTTCAAAAGCCTATGCATTGAGCCTTTTCTACAGAAAGTCATGGCGCCCTCTTCCTGTAATGTGCTCTTTTCTCTTTTTTGTCTAGTGGCTCCTCCTCATTTCTTTGAGGTCTCGGTTGTTTGTTTGGCACATGTCTGTGGGCGCCTCCAGTGAGCAGAAACCCTGTGCTGTGTGTGTGTCAGGAGAGGACACAGTGATATAAGTAGGACATAGTCCTTGACCTCAGAGAGGTCACAAGGATTACTTTTTCTGTGAAAACAGCCTTGGTAATTCCCAAAGCATGCTCTTAGGGTCTTTATTATACCACTGGCTACCATATGTGGCAGTTACTTGTGTATGTATCAAGCCTCCTTCTCCTTCTGCGAGAGCAGAGATCACACCTGACTTGTTCATTGCTGCTCAGGTTCACATTCTCTAGCTCAGGTCTGGATTACATATTTTAAAATAAATGAATAAATGAATGAGTGAGTAAATGAATAAGTAAATGTAGCTTCTTGGTGCTTAAGCCTATGAATTGTCACCAGCTTATCTTTTACAACAGGGGGTCACGAGAATGACTTCCCTGTTCTACATGCAAGTTCAGTGTGAAGATTTCTATATATGTATTTCCCCTCTGAAATCTCTTAGTGGAAGAACAGGTTTTTGACACACAGCCAGCAAACCTGACAAAGTCAACTTGCTTTCTTTAAGAAGATTAATGAACAAGGACTTAAGAGAAGGGATGGGTGAACTGGTTACTAACAAGTAAGAACCAGCCATTAGCTCAACCCTATTTCGGGAACAAACCAAACCAGGATCTTTCAGGTTGAGCTTGGCTTGGTTCAATTAATCCTTCTCCTTCTCTTTGTGCCTTCACTGCTCCCACACCCACCACAGAGGCTCACTCATCTCTGTTGAATCATGAATCATGAGCCGGCAGCACCTCCATGCTCTGTCCTCTGTTGGATCTGATTGTTTTTTCACTTTGCTGTCCCATGAGGACAGAGGACTGGGGGTGGAGGGAGAGTCTTAGATAAATAAGCCGTTTTGCATCTTTCAGAGTGAAGGCAGGTCTGAGTGGGCTTTGTGATTCATGGTGGAAGGAAGATGTGGAGGAGGGAGGAGGCATGGGTGGGATGAGAATCAGTGGAGAAGACAGGGAGATTGGGACATCTTACAGGGGTGGGTGGGAAAGGTGATCCACCAGAGTCAGATCGGGACTGGAAGGTCTTTGGCATATGGGTGAGGGTTTGTAGGTAGAGTGGGAACACAGATAGGTACAGACTTTTTGTTCATTTGCAGATTTCTAGTCAACTTTCAGGATTCAGACTAAATGCTGTTTGCTTATGAAAACTTCTCTGGCTCTTCTGTTGTGCCCTGAATTATTAACACTCTCTGGTTCCCTCCTCCACCACATCATTTTGCATACTGGTTCATTCTTTCTACACTGCCTTCTCTTCTAGACTGTGAGCACCCCAAGGGCTGAGGTCTGGCACACATTTATACTGACCATCTTTTCCTAGCTCCAGATCGAGTCATGTGGCCTGGCACAGTATACACCGCCTGGTCTGAGTGAGGCACAGAGCATCTGAAATGAAGACCATCTTGGAAAATCTGGGACACATGGTGAAAACGTGCTTAAGACGCCTTGTGTACCGAAAGTCAGTGGAATTTAATAGTATTCTTTTTATTGCCGTTCCCCCCAAATTCCTGGGTTTCTGCCTTTCCTAATACGAAGATGCATTTTGCTAAAATGATTCATTTTACAAAATTCCTGCAGGCCAAGCAAGAAGAGGCATGCACTTAGGTTTCAAGTGGAAATGCATGATCTGGAAATCTGAGGTTTTGGTTCCAGTTTAGTTTATAGGTTCAGCTAGTTGTTTCAAACCTCCTTTCCTAACCAGGATCTCAGAAAAGTGAGGAGTGCCCACTGTCCCAGCATGCAGCTATCAAAATCCTGCTGTATTCCAGACCCTTTTGCTTATGTTGTTCCATTTAGAACGATCCTAGGAGACAGGTAATATTAGCTGCATATATTAAGCAGATGAAGAAATTGCTTGGCTCCTTGAGGGGCAGATATGAGCTATGCAAGACTCATTCTGAGGCTAACCACCCACATCACAATCCAGACAATCAATGAAAACTAGAAAGAGCTCTTGTTTGTTGAGAATGTAGTGACGGCAGCTGCCCTTGCCGCCTTTGTGGTTAGGCCAGAGTCACTTTTCTGGGACACTGGGGGGCAGTGTGGTACAGTGGTTTGCGTTTGGGATTTGGAGTAAGGAAATTTGGGTTTGGGTTTGAAAGCTGTGTGACCCTGAACAAATAAAGCAACCTCTCTGGGTTTCAATTTTCTTGTACCCAAATGGGGTTAATCACTGAAATACCCATTCCCTGGGCTCTTATGAGGATCGGGTGAAAATGGATGTGGAAAGTGTTTTGTAAATTATAAAGAGCTAAGTACTTGATTCTAATGTTCCTGTAAGTGCATTATTGGGGGTGGGGACTCCTAAGGTCCTTTCTGACTAAAAATCATTGCCCTCAAAACTGCCTTAATGATTAAGGCAGTTGACTTAGGTTGATTAAGGCAACTCCTTGAATCTGGAGTTTCCTCTTGGAGTTTAGATATATCCTACAGGAGACTGTCGATCAAATCAAGATACATTCCCTGAGACAGAGATAGGGAACAATACTCTAGTTTTTAATGGAGGGGGGGGTCCATTTATTAGTTTAATCTTCTAAAAGGAAAGCAGGTTGTTCAGGATCCAGGACAGGTATATTTGACTGGAGAGGGGGAAATAAAAGGGGCCAGGACTGGATGTTCTGGGAGGCCGGGTGAACACAGGGCTCTGGGGACTCCAACTTTGGGGTCTGTGTTTGGCTGAAAAGAGAAAGGCAGAAATTGAAAATGATCTCTGGTCAAGGGTGAGTATTGAAGATCAGAGAATCTTGCAGTCTTGAGGCAGGGAGGAGCTTTTTTGGTCTCTTAGTCATCTCCATTGTTTCCTTATCTTCAGTCATTCAAGAGTTTTGCCATGTCTGCATGTGCCCTCTACTGTCTTCTGTTTGATGGTTTTCTTTATGTCAGTTGACTAACAAGTAAATTCAATTTCATCTAAATCAAAGGTATGTGTGAGATTGCCTTATAACTACTAAAATAAAAAATACATATTCATGTATCATCTAAAATCACTCTGTGGGTCAGCAGTTGTCCATATACTAACTTTACTGAAAGCTTGTATTCCAGATGAATCACTCATCTGAAGATGGAGTCTGCTCTGCAGCATCTTCAACAAGTAGTCCCCCTACACCTATTTGCACAGCTCTAGATATGCAAAAGGAGCTCAGTTTTTCTCTTGAGACAGCAGTGCCAGAAAATTATTCTGTAGATTGTGCCCAAATTTTCTTACCTGTAATTCCACCCACTGGCTTTAAACCTTGGATCACAAACCATGTCTGCTTCCACTTCCCATGATTACCTTTTAGAAATCTGAAGCCAGCTCTCAGGTATCCCACACTTCTGTCAGGCTGGACACCTCCAGTTCCATCCAGCATTCCTCTGATGACACCACTGCAAGTGCCCTTGACACATTTTGTCAATGTTCTTTGAAAAGACTCCAGTTTTGGAGTTACCTCATGAGAAACACTGGGCTGAAGGAAGCACAAGCTGGAATCAGGATTGCTGGGAGAAATATCAATAACCTCAGATATGCAGATGACACCACCCATATGGCAGAAAGCAAAGAAGAACTAAAGAACCTCTTGCTGAAAGTGAAAGAGGAGAGTGAAAAAGTTGGCTTAAAGCTCAACATTCAGACAATTAAGATCATGGCATCTGGTCCCATCACTTCATGGCAAATAGATGGGAAACAGTGGAAACAATGGATGACTTAATTTTTCTGGGCTCCAAAATCACTGCAGATGGTGACTGCAGCCATGAAATTAAAAGACACTTACTCCTTGGAAGGAAAGTTATGACCAACCTAGACAGCATATTAAAAAGCAGAGACATTACTTTACCAGCAAAGGTCCGTCTTGTCAAGGCTATGGTTTTTCCAGTAGTCATGTATTGTGAGAGTTGGGCTATAAAGAAAGCTGAGCGCTGAAGAACTGATGCTTTTGAACTGCGGTGTTGGAGAAGACTCTTGAGAGTCCCTTGGACTGCAAGGAGATCCAACCAGTCCATCCTAAAGGAACTCAGTTCTGGGTGTTCATTGAAAGGACTGATGTTGAAGCTGAAACACCAATACTTTGGCCACCTGATGCAAAGAGCTGACTCATTGGAAAAGACCCTGATACTGGGAAAGATTGAGGGCAGGAGGAGAAGGGAATGACAGAGGATGAGATGGTTGGATGGCACCACCAACTCGATGGACATGGGTTTGGGTAAACTCTGGGAGTTGGTGATGGACAGGGAGGCCTGGCGTGCTGCGGTTCATGGGGTCACATAGAGTCGGACATGACTGAGCGACTGAACTGAACTGACTGAACTTAAAAATGTGGTTTAATAAAAATGGAACATAATTCTCTAGGTGTAGTTTAGACAGATGACGTTAAATGTGACTATGGCTTCTCTCATTCTAGGTATGCTACCACTATAAATACAGATTAAATAACACCCTCTTAATAATGTACCTACCAAAGGTCAGTAGGTCCTCTACAGAATGACTGTTCATACAGGAGTGCAGATATCTTGCTGTGAATACCACACTCTCACCTGTCCACCAGTCAGTGGCATGTGTGGTCTAACTGACTGCCATCCTGCACAGCATTCTTTAAACCTTTTTGATTTTGCAAGTGTCTCTGGAAAAATGTATTGAGCATGCATCTATAATATGTGCACGTTTATTTACTTATAAAGAGTGTAATGGGGCTTTTCCAGTGGCTCAAGGATGCTTTGCCAATAGCTCAAGCAGTGAAGAATCTGCTTGTGATGCAGGAAATGTGGGTTCAATCCCTGGGTCGGAAAGATCTCCTGGAGGAGGAAATGGCAACCTACTCCAGTATTCTTGCCTGGAAAATCTGATAGACAGAGGACCTGGACAGGCTACAGTCCTTGGGGTTGCAATGAGTTAGACATTACTGGGCATGCATGCGCACACACACACAGAAGAGTATAATGGTCTCAGACATACAGTACATGAAAAAATGGGACATTTGGAAGTGTGAGATAAACCAATCTAACATAGGGATTGTTACCCTCACCTTATCGGATTATATTGCATACCCCAGCTGGGGGTATTCACCCCGGGATTCAAAGCACTCAGTGTCTCCCTCTAAACAGAGCACATCTCTACATGGAAGGATTGACCCCCCCCCTCCAGCTGTGGTCACTCTGGCACCATGCCCTAATGCCCTGTTCTCAGACTTCCCAGACAATGACATGGGTAGGCACTCAGAGGAATCAGTGAAGGAAAAGGGCTCATGTCTACTCCACCATCCCCATTTACTACCCTTATCTTGCCTTTGCAACTCACGTACCCCTCTTTCAGTCTATGTCCCTTACGCATTTTTTTCCCAAAAGACCAGAGATGTCTTTGGAATGCACAGAGGTATGGTGACATGTTAAAAAGGCAATAGTGATTTTTGGTACCAGAGCAAAGAGGAGAAATCTTTGAAATAAGCTTCCTTCTACTGTAAAAACCTCAAGTGATAAACTGGAAGTGATCGGCCCTGGCAGGAGTTCAGAGGAGCGTGAACAAAGTGAGAGTGGATGTAAAGTCTCACCACGGGGAGGGGCTGGAGCTGCTGCATAGCTTTAGCCAGAGGAAGACAGGGCAGGGCAAGAGTGTTCTTTTCAGATGCTCTAAGAGGCATAAGCAGCATTAATCCTCTTTCCTGGGGCATTGAGGGATGACTAGGGAGTCCTAGTGGAGGCTATTTACAGATCACCTGGGCTGGAGAATTGGATTTTTTTTTTTTTTATTATTGTTTTTGCCATACATTGTCATGATATCACCATGGGTTTACATATGCTTCCCCTCCGGGTCCCCCCTCCCTCCTCCCTCCCCCCCGGGAAATCTCGCTGCACCAGTCCCGAGCATCAATCCTGGGCTGGCGATTGATTAGACACATGACAATTAACATGCTTCAATGCCCTTCTCCCATCTCATCCCACCCTTACCCTCATCCACAAAGTCCACAAGTCTATTCTATACATCTGCGTTCCTTTTGTTGTCTCCCATGTTGGGTTCTCATTACTGTCTTTCTAAATTCCATATATATGTGTTAATATACTGTATTGTTGTTTTTGCTTCTGGCTTACTTCACTCTGGATAATGGGCTCCAGTTTCGTCCATCTGAGTAGAATTGCTTCAAATGAATTTTTTTTTAATGCTGAGTAATATTCCATTGTGTATATATATACCACAGCTTTCTTATCCATTCGTCAGTTGATGGGCATCTAGGTTGCTTCCATTGGATTTTCCAGTTCCTTGAGGAGTTTAGGTGTGAGCTAGACAAGCAGGGGATGGAAGGCCACTAGACTGGAGGGTTGCAGAGTTGCTGTGAATTCCAGGATTTGGAGCTTTTAAGATAAGAGTGAGATATGATTGGGAGGATGCCAGTTCTACCTGATCCCCAGTGAATCCTTTACAGGCCTGGAGTTCTGACATCCCTGTTTCTGCTGGCATGGGGCCACTTCCTTTTGCGAGGTCAAGGCCTAATAAGGTAGGGTGATTTGGAGCACATGGCAGAAAGCCCTGGGTGGACCACCGCCTGCCATAATTGAGGCAGAACTTTCTGGGTACATACAAGATTTAAAGGGAAATGACACCCACACCACCTTTTTGCCCTCAGTGAGCCAAAAATTGTCCTCTTCTGGACATTTTCCTTATGACGTTTTCTCTGTAGAATCATTAAAAAAAGGTGTGAGATCTGAAAACCTGGGGATATCTGTTCTCTTTCCTAAAGACAAGAAGAAACCATCAACGTCATCTCTATCAGGCCAGTGTCGCCTCCTATTGGGCAGCCTTACGTCTTATGGAGCCTAGGTCAACCCAGTCTGTTAACCTGGCCTCAGGAATGGCTTGGGATCCATTTGTCCCTTCTGTAACTCCTCTGTTTCATGCCCTTGTCACCCCTCATCTGACAGTGACAACAGCCTCTTGCTCTTTGGTTTCCTGGCCTCTATGCCCCCTCTTCAAGAATGGTCAACTTGCGAAATCAGCTAATCACACCAGTGCCCTCCTGAATGATTCTGTGTTCTCTGCATACAGGATAACAACTCAAACCCAGTCCTTCATAGTTTGATACCACATGACCTCTCCTCCCTCCTCTCCACCTGGGAATCACTTCTCACTGCACCCTCAGTATACCTCTGCCAATGGGGAATCCAGATTTTTTCTTACAGTGTTTTGGTTTCTCAGAACGCCCTTATCCAAATTTTATGCTTGGGAAACTCCTTCAGACCTTCTCAAAGTTCACATTTTCTGTGCAATCTTTCCTGACTCATCCAGGGAGAGTCAGGGTCTCCTCCCTGGCCACTTGGAGTCCTTTGAGCCAGATTCTGCTGTGTTGCCCTGTGTTGAGTCCTCCTCTGTGGCTCACGTATGTTCCCATCAACCACAGGGACAGAGCTGTGCTTATGATGGCACTTCGTGTGTGCCCTAGGTCAGGAAGATCCCCTGAAGAAGGAAATGGCAATTCACTCCAGTATTCTTGCCTGGGGAATCCCATGGACAGAGGAGCCTGGTGGACAACAGTCCTGGTGGGCAAAGAGATGGACATGACTGAGTGACTTTCACGTGTATCCAGGAAATATTAGTAAAATGAATGGATAATTAGATTCCCTAGCCTGTAGTTTATTGACCTGCTGTCAGTTCAGTTGCTCAGTTGTGTCTGACTCTTTGCGACCCCATGGACTGCAGCATGCCAGGCTTCCCTGTCCATCACCAACTCCCAGAGTTTACCCAAACTCGTGTCCATTGAGTCGATGATGTCATCAACCATCTCATCCTCTGTCATCCCCTTCTCCTGCCTTCAATCTTTCCCAGCATCAGGGTCTTTTAAAACAAGCCAGTTCTTTGCATCAAGTGGCCACCGAATTGGAGTTTCAGCTTCAACATCAATCCTTCCAGTGAACACCCAGGACTCGTCTCCTTTAGGATGGACTGGTTGAATCTCCTTGCAGTCCAAGTGACTCTCGAGCCTTCTCCAACACCACAGTTCAAAAGCATCAATTCTTGGGTGCTCAGCTTTCTTTATAGTCCAACTCTCACATCCATACATAACTGCTGGAAAAGCTATAGCCTTGACTAGATGGACCTTTGTTGGCAAAGTAATGTCTCTGCTTTAATATGCTGTCTAGGTTGACATGCTAACCATCTCATAAAGAAGCATAATCTTAGACTTGCCCTTTGAAAGTCAGCTGAAATGGCCTCTCATTTTCCTCAGAGCTATTAGGTCTGTAGCGGAGAGAGCACTGTGTAAGTCTGTAACCAGCTATCATAATCTGGGTGGCTTAAACAACAGAAATCTCACTCTTTTGGAGACGAGAAGTGTCTGTGATCAGGTGTCGGCAAGGTGAGTTCTGAGTGCTGTGAGAGGGAATGTTGTGTGCCTCTCTCCTGGCTTCCAGTGGTTTGTTGGCAACTTTTGGCCTATAGAAGTATCACCTTAGTCTCTCCCTTCATCGTCACGTAATGTTCTCCCAGTGTGTGTGTCTGTGCCTAAGTTTTCTCCTCTTACAAGGACACTAGTTGTGTTAAGGCCTATTTTAATGATCACTTTTGTAAAGACCCAAGTGATGTTACACTGAGGTACTGAAGTGCATATGGGACGTAACTTGAACAAGTACTGAGTCCTTGGGAATATGACTTTTACTCTCTGAGCATCCCTTTCCACACATACGGAACGGGAGACTGGGCTAGATGGATAGACCCTGAAGCCTCATTTATAGTATGTTCTCTTTGACTTTGGAAAGAGAATGTATTATAAATTCCTTCATTCATTTAACAAATAGCTATTGAGTGCCTACTGTGTGCCAGGCACTGGCATTTGTGCTCCATAAGCAGAGTTCCCTCAGTGGTTTGTGCCCTTCCTGCTGAGTGAGACATCATGAAGTGTCCATGACATATCTGTGGTCGGCATCTTCAGTGCACCCTGTGTCATTCGATGGGGAATCCACTACATCAGCTGTTTGAATATTGGTTTCACAATCTGAAGAACAGACCTGTGGTTGCCAAGTTTAAATCTTAGGCATTATCTGGTTGTGAAATCAGTTTGGAAACATTTGGAGTGAGCTGCATTGCTCAGCCATTCTCCAGTCCCAGTTTCTGGCTTCTGGAGGCGCAGTCACCATCTATTTGGAAAGGAATTATCAATGGTAGCACTTCCTAAGAGCCTGTGTTGTTAAGAATTGAGCCTCATTTTAAAGGCACATAATGTAGCCAAGCAGCCACAGACAGAGACATAGGATTGGGTGCCTACTGGAGTGGTGGGTGAGCCAGGCTCACTGGGATTATTCCGTGGACCTTTCGTCTTCCCTCACTGAGACCAACAAAACTGTTTATTGTTTAAAAAAGTTCCCATAGATCCAGGGCTCTCATTTCCTCTGGAGTTTGTGCAGTGCACCTTCAGTGCTTTATCTAATTTAATGTTTGCTACTGCCTTGAGAGATAGAAACTATTACTATGACTGTTTTATGAGATACTAAGTTGCTAAAACCTGAACCGACTTTCCTGAGGTCTTGTAGTTATTAGGGCAGAGCAGGATCTTATATCCGGTCCGTTTGACTCTAATATGGGGGTTGTCACCTTCGCCTCTCTTGTCATCTTTTAACACAGCGATCTGATCCTGTCACTCTCTTGGCTAAAAACAATCTATAGCTCCCTGTTGCCTATAGTGATGGCATTTTACCAGAGATCTGAGAACACTGGGATGCTGAATGCAAAGTTTGTGTATGTGTGTGTATTTGTGAGTGTATTTTCTGGGAAGTGTATTCAGATCTTGGCCAGATTCTCAAAGGGTTTCTGACTTGAAGGGCTAAAGTACACGTGCCTTAGAGAGGCAGGCAGGACTCCTCACTGTCAGAGCTCCACATTTCTCACTGAGGTATTTCCTACTTCCTATTCAGTTATGTTGTTCTAAATTTCTAACGGCTTTCTGAATGTTTCCTTGCCCTTTCACACCTCAGGCCTGTGTTCCTGTGGTTTTCTCTGCTAGTACTGCCTGTTGTCCTTTTCCTCATCAGAGAAATTCCAGCTCATCCTTCAAAGTCCAGCTAGGATGACACTTACATGAAATTGTCCTCAATCTGCCCCCTGCTCTGGGCTTGTGTGAGTTTTATTCCCACTATGCATATAGAACTCATGGCTTTGTTTGGGGACTGAATGGTTTTGAGCCATTGGAGACCCTGTGTCCTTGTCATTCTGTACAGTTTGGTAGAGGGCCTGGCCCAGGGTGAACATGTAGGAACCCTCTGTTGGAATTTAAAAAACAGTGAGTCATTTAGTTTCATCTGGGTCCCATAATCTATTGGACACATTTTTAGACTGGCCTTGGCGGGCAGGACTAGCTTCCATCTTTTAGGCTACATGTGTTCTCCCAGATCTTGCTTTCCTGAAACGTTTGATATGAGAAACCAAACTTGTGAAATAATAAGCCCTGTTATGCTTCTACTGGACAGAATAGAAAGAAAGCTGTACAGATTGAGAGCAGCCTCTGTGTAGTGACTGGTATATTCAGAGTCATATGCTAAGTCGCTTCAGTTGTGTTCAACTCTGTGACCCTATGTACCGTAGCCCTGCAGGTTCCTTTGTCCATGGAATTCTCCAGACAAGAATACTGGAGTGAGTTGGCATGCCCTCCTCCCCGAGGTCTTCCTGACTGGGGATTGAACCTGCGTCTCCTGTAGCTCCTGCATTGCAGGCAGATTCTTTTACTGCTGAGCCATTGGGGAAGCCCTGCAGAGTCATAATGGTCAGATTTAATAGTGAGGACTTGCTCTGTTCATCTCTCTGTTGCCTGCTATCTGTCTGCCCATCCATTTCATGAAATGTCCCTCATTCAGATTTTCCTTCTCCTCTTCCCTTTACACTCTCTCTCCTCTTCCCTTGCCTTGCCTTGCCTTCCCTACTCTTCTCTTTCCTTCCCATATGCTGGAACCAAACTGTTTAAACTTGAGCCCTGGTTCAGACATTTATCATTACTAACTCTAAAACTCAGTTTCTTTATCTATAAAATGGGGGATTATAATAGTACCTCACTAGAGAATGTTATAAGGAGTTAGTTAAATGAGTTAATATATATGAAACTTAAAATTGTATTCAGTCAACTTTAATGACTCTTGGTTTTCTCAACTACTTTGTTTTTCTTAATGACTTGCTTTTCTTTTGCTGTCCAGCTTCTCTTTCACTTTCACAAGCATGCTCTCTCTCTAGGTCTCAGTCCCTTTTTCTCAATCTCAGTTTTTCTCTCGCCCCCATGTCCCCCCCCCCCCCCCCCCCCCGGGACCTAGTTATAGGTGTTCACTGTCTTATGTCTTCCACTGCCTGACTCACTAGAAGGGTCTCAAGTACCTTCTCTGGGCCCATGAAGCCTACAGACTCCCCTTGAGACCCAAGTCCCCAGAGCCTTTGGGAGATGCCTGGGCCTTTGTGCCGTCTCCACCTTGGCCTAGTGATTCTTTTCCCCCAAGCTCCTGAGGAGCCCAGCTGCGGGTTCAGCCTAAGACCTCTTGCACCGGGTGACAGTGGTGGATGGTTGGCTGGCAGACCGTTCCTCCCTTCCCTTCCTTTCCTCCTGCACAAGATGACGGAGACTATAAACCTTTCACTCATGCTTCATCTTAGAAGCTTCTGTACACTGAGGGTAAGACTAAGCCTTGCTTGGGAGCACCCTCTCTCATCATACTTCAGCCATGAGTTATACTCACACCAATTTCTGACTTACTCTGTTAAAGCAAAGGAGGTTCCTGCTGATACACAGGATGGAGAGCAGAAAGCCCTCTTGATTCAGCTGCTACTGACTGGTGGCCTCACTCTGAAGGCTCTGTCAGCTCTCCCCACCTCTTCTTCTTCTTTTATCAGGGGCCTCCTATTGGCCCTGAGCATCTTTGATTTCATCCCACTTGCATATATTGTGTTCTTACATGAAAGTGCTTGAGCAAAACCCACACCATATATCCACATATTCAGAGGGGATTTTATTCCTTGAGAGCTGAAAAGTGATATGAGATATGTTTTTATCTTGCTTTTGGATAATGTAATTTCAGCATGAAGAATATGTTTTTAATGTTTTATTCTTCTCTTTCCTAAGTAAATATACAGTCTGACTTAAGTCCATCAAGTGTCCAAATGAAGCAAAAATCTGCCACTATCAGCTTGCCTGAGGATTTCCAGTTGAGCGAAATCTCTGAGATCTGAGCTGCTGATTGATTGTTAGTGTCAACTGGTTATGTTCCTGTTTTCCAGGAAGGCTAGGTAGGGGGCAGCACTTCACTGTGTCCTCTGGACTCCCACCCCACTAGTTTAATTTCGAATTTTGTTCTTGGGGCAGCTCTCAGGAGACCTGTCTCTCCTGCTTTTCTTTCTCAGCCTCTCCTGTACAGAGGCAGATGCTTCCAGAAAGATTTAACTTTCCTGAAAGAAGTTCTGCTCCCCACCCCACCAGGTGGGGACTGGCTTGGAGAGTTAGGGTCCTGCTTGCAGAATTTTTTGTGGACATGCAGGTTTTTGAGTGAGACACCCTTTCCTGGCTTTTGGGGAGCAAGTTACAGGCTGAGCAAGTTCTGGTTAGTTTTATTCACAGCTGTATACCCAGTATCTAGTAGCAAGGTTTTTTAAAGTGTAGATACTCAGAAGCTGTTTGTTGAATAAATTAATGAAAGGTGAAGGGAAGATGGTCAATAGCAGTGTTTCTAGATTTGTGTAAAGAACTTGTTAAAATATAGATTCCAGTCCCAAAGACTCTGATTCAGTAGCTCTGGGGTGGAGCCTGAGTATTTACTTTCTAACAAGCTCCCAGGTAATGCTGACGCTATTGGCATAAGGGCCACGCTTTGTGCAGCGAGGGCATATGGAGTGTTCATCCCTGTCCTATGTCAGTGACAAGAAGTGCTACCAGATCCTGTTCTCAAGGAACTGCCTTGGAGGTTTGGCCCTTCCCACCTTCCTAGTAGGGGCACCAGGCTGTCATACAGGATCATTCCAAGCACTGGGGATTCTGTACAAGTATATGAGAACATAGCCATGATGCAGGTGTTTAAGCCAACCAGTGGAAATATGAATGTGAGTTTTCAGCAGTCAGCTTGTTAAGTGAAGTACAGGTCAATGAAAGCATCTCTGCTTGTAAAACCCTTTTGTCTATCTTGAGGACCGTGATCCCTGCTTATGTAATCAGCTTCTTCGAAGAAAAGAAGAAACTCTTACGGCAGTTTGGGTTTTTGCTTATTCATCATCACTGTATATTCATGCTGAGTCAGTTTTAATTGTCTTTGACTACCCTCAGGGCTGTCAAATGGGGTTTGCTAACCCCACTCCCCAAACTGCTGAAGGATGCACTGACTAGCGAGGGGTAGCTTTTAAATTTTCCCAATCCCTCCTGCAGTTCTGAATGAGAGGTCTGCCTCAGTCTCAGTGAGACTCTGTGATTTCTTCCCTTCCCACAAATCTTTGGAGGCTGGCTTCTTAGCCCAGACTTACTGTAGACTTCACCCCTTGGGTGTACATATCGCAGTGACTGTTGAAAGCTGTTATCTGTTAGCTGTTAGATAAAATAAGCACTGTGGTGACAGGTAGACAGTCTTGGAGTCTTTGAGGAACTTTTTGGGAATCACCTCCCCCACAACCTGGGCTGGGTCAAGTGCCTCACTGCTGAGCACATAAAGCCCCAACACTTGTGTGCACTTCTACCATAGCACATATTGTGAAACCACCAGGGCACGTGTCTGCCTCCTGTTGGATCTGCAGTCCCTTGAGCACAAGGATTGTCTCATTTCCTCCTTAGCTGAGGAGCCCTGAACAGGGCCTGCCATGTGGTAGCAGCTCACTTGATGGCTCTTGGGCTTATGAGGAATCTTATTCATGTACTAGCTGAGCTGCTTGCTGATTGTGTGATCTCTTAGTCACTTCTTAGAGCCTTGCTTTCTTTTTCTGAAAAATGAGGATGAGACTGTGTATGGGAACATTGGCTTTCTCTGTGCCAGGCCTGATTCTGCATGCTTCTTGGGTGACATCTCACGTAATCCTCATAATTACCCTATGTGTGGGTATTATTATTAACTATTTTCAGTTAAGGACATTGAGGAACAGAGAAGCTATAGAATTTTCTAAAGTTATCTGATAAATGGGATAAAGCATGGGTCAGGATTTGGAGTCTGGCTGTCTGATTGTGGAGAAGGAAATGGAAACCCACTCCAGTATTCATGCCTGGAGAATTCCATGGACAGAGGAGCCTGACAGGCTATAGTCAATGGGGTTGCAAAGTGTCAGACACAACTGAATGACTAACACTGTCTAATCCCTACAAAATAGCCACTACAGTAGTTGTTCTCAACTTGGGGTGATTCTGCCTCCCAGGGGTTGTCAAGCTGGAGACAACTTGGATTGTCATGGGTGGCAAGAGGAAGTGCTGCTGGCCTGTAGTGAGTGGAGGCCAGGGATTCTGCGAAACATCCTTAGATGCATAGGACAGCACCCACAATAAAAAGTTGTCCTGTCCAACATGTCAGTTGAGGAATCTTGCATTACACTGTACTGCCTCCGAGAAATTAAGTGTGCCAGGAGCCAGGCCCAGAGCAGGTCTGTAATAAATGGCACTTCATTCTCAAAGTTCACAGGCTGCAGCCCGGAGAAGAACGATCACTCAGTCTCCAGTTTCCTCCAGCAGCTCAAGTTTTAGTCTTAATGGTTCCCGGCTGCTTGGCATCTCTAGCTCAAGAGTTCCTGCCTTTGTGAGATGTGCTGACAGTTATCAAGAGTTAGGGCAAAACTTTCCTTGGGAGAAGTCCAGCTTCCCCGAGACCTGGCAAGTTGAGACATTCCACACTGAGCACACCTTCCCCCAGTGCCTCCTGGCCTCTGACCTCATGGCGTGGTTAACTCTGAAGAGGGCTGGGTTTGTGCATGAAGCTTCTCCTTTCAAGGAAATTGACATTTGTCTCACCCTATGCATGGAAGACATTGTGGTGTACTTGCCATTATCCCCGCGATTTTGACGTGGACATTAGCATGTTCTGGTCCTTAAAAGTGAAGGAGTCAAGGAGAACATGACAGACACCCTGTTGGCTTATGCAGCAAAAACACCCCGCATGCTGGGCACTTTGGAAGGGAAGCTCTGGGGTCCATGGCTTTACCACTGACCCTCCAGGTGCCCTTGGGCAAGTGCTTGGAACTGACTTCTTTCATTGTCAGCATGAGGGCCTCCATCCTGTCTTATGCAGCGTCATGAAATGACCTTTGGGCAAGTTGGCTTCAGGTCTGTTTTTATGTATAAGAGAGAACTAGAAAAACAGGAAGGTAATGACAAATTGAAAGGGCGCTGCTGTGCATGCAGTGGGTGCAGTGGTTTAGCATTTGGGGTTTTGTTTATTGTAAACTCATATTCCTTCATGCCTCAGCAATGTAGAATTAAGTCAAAACTATTTCCAGCAGTGAAGGACCATTGAATTTTTGTTGAAAGCTTGGGCACAGCCTTGCCTGGATCTTAATACCTAGTGCAGTGTTTTCTACCTGAGAGCTCAAGAAAGTTTTACTTAAAGTGCCAGCCAACAGTAGGCAGAGTATATCAACTCTGGAGAACCAATGGCAAACAGTGAGCTAGTATATCCACCCTGGCACAGGAGCAGAAGCAGTTGGCTTCTCTGAGGCCTAAAGAAAAGATTGATCTCAGTTACCTGAGATTTATGATCTGAGGGGAGTTTGTTCCTTCTTAAAGCTGACATCATGTATGTATACGTATCTCAAAACTCATCAGGTTGTACCTATTAAATATTTATGACTTTCTGTATGTCAGTCATACCTTGAGAAAGATGGTTAAAAAAAGTTGACATAGGACTCCAGATGGAACAGTCTCTTGCCTCTGCGGGTGGGTGGGTGGGTAAGGGAGTTTGCATAAGAAGATTTTTGACTCCTTGTGCTTCACACAGTATGTGGATATTTGAAGAATTCTGAAGAACTGGCAAGTTACTTGGCATCAGCACTGACATGGTGCAGGCCTTTGAATTTCATGAAGAGAGTTGACAGCTTGGCCAGGGTGTGCTGCTAACATCGCAGGATATGACTGCTGCCCTCTGTGCTGCAAACTTGCAAACTTAGATAAAATGTAAGAGGGCAGTGGAGCCAATGACAAAGTCCTTCCGTGAGTGAGTCTCCTTTTCTGAACCCAGTTTGTCACCGAAACTGGTCCTGATGGTGAGATGGCATCAGTCATACCACACTGAGGAAAGGAACAGCTTTTAACACTGCAGGCACCTGCCCACCTGCAGGAGTTCAGTGGCTGCAGACCCACCCTCCACTGCTCACGTGTGGAGGCTTCCTCTCACATTCTGTCGACAATTACAGAGTTGACATGCAAAGTGCCAAATTGAAAGGTTAGAGATGTTCAAAAGTGGGATGAAGTTCCAGCTCAGCTAATAGAATTCATATCATGTACTATCAGAATATCTTGACTGCACATGGCATTTTGGAGTCCTCTAAACAAATTATTTGGAAAGTTCCAAGTTGGAACTCTCAGAGTGCTGTGCTGTTTGGAGCAGGCCTTATCAGTGACCTGAAATAAAGTAATAAATAAATAAAGTAATAATACAAATAGTAGCATTTACAGAACTCATGTACCAGCACCGTATAAGGTCTTTTAGTTATAATTCTTTTAACAACCTGAAAAATTAATGTTATTTGCCCTACTTCCTCCCTTTTTTCATGTGAGATGAGTGAGACCTAGAGGGGTTAACTGACTGGAGATAGCTAGTTAGTGATAAAATTGGAAATAGAACTTAGGTTTGTATGTCTTAAAAAAAGAAACCCCACATGGCTTTCTGCATTGTTTTTTTTTTTTTTTTAAGTCAGTACATTTATTCTTGAGTGTGAGATTACACAAATTCTAAAACAGCAAGTCTGCTATCCAGCAAGATATAGAATATGAATGGAGAAAAGTTAATCTTCTAAGGTTGAAATTAATGTATAATAATTTGTATTGCTTAAAACTATTAAAAAGCACCTTAATACATTTGCTAAAATGTCAGTGCAAGACAAGAAAGCATAATGAGACTCAGTGAGAGTCTATTACTTTTTATATTGTCTTCTTTAATGCATTTCTGTTTTTCTTCCTATCAACAACACTTGTATTACATTATTTTTACTATGAAAATAGAGCCCATAATTTTATAGATAAGGAAACAGAAACTCAGGGAATCTTGTTCAGTCTCTTAAGTCATGTCCAATTCTTTGCGACCCCATGGATTGCTGCATGCCATGCCAAGCTTCCCTGTCCATCACTATCTCCCGAAGTTTGCTCAAACTCATGACCATTGATTCGGTGATGCCATCCAACCATCTCATTCTCTATAACCCCCTTCTCCTGTCCTCAGCTTTTCCCAGCATCAGGGTCTTTTCCAGTGAGTCAGCTCTTAACATCAGGTGGCCAAAGTATTGGAGCATCATCTTGAGTATCAGTCCTTCCAGTGAATACTCAGGGTTGATTTCCTTTAGGATTGATTGGTTTGATTTCCTTGCTGTCCAAGGGTCTCTCAAGAGTCTCCTCCAGCATCACAGTTTGAAAGCATCAATTCTTTGGCACTCAGCCTTCTTTATAGGTAGTTAGGGAAAGGTTAAGCTGTAACACAGTAACCCCAATACACAGTGGATTAAATAAAAATGGGAGCTTATTTCTCTTTTACATAACAGTCTTATTGTAGGGGGATGGCCTGGGAAGGCTGGGCAGCTCTAAGAGGTCAGTCAGGGATGTATGTTCCTTCTGTATTGCTGCTGTACCATCTCAGAATGTTTTCATCATCTGCACAGTCATTTTCTTGCCAGCAGCATGTCCATGGCCTAACCCTTGGAAAAGGAGGAAAAAAATGATTGACATTCAAGCAATTTACTATGAAGAACATGACCAGAAGTTGTACATGTCATTTCCTACCCTCACACCATCAGGGAAACATGGTCATGTGGGCACACCTAGCTGCAAGGGAGTCTGAGGAATGTGTTTCTGGTGGCGTGGATATGTGTTCTGCCAGGATGGAGATGTGTGTATGAGTGCATTTGTCTGTCCTAATACTAAATAGAAGAAGGAAAGAATGGATTTCTGGAGACATGTAACGGTTGCTGATATATACTCTTTCATAAAATTAAAAACGTAACATATCTCTCTCTCCTACTGCCTCTACCCTCGTTCCCACACACCTCCCAGCAGTATCCAACCATCTTCTTGTCCATTAAATCTCACCGCAACCTCTGTTCCTCTGGAGTGCCTTCCCTCACTCCCTGGTCTGATTCAAATGCTTCTTGCCTGTAATCCTGAGAACCTTTCTACTTCTCTCTCTTTGTGGTGTAGATCAATTATTGAAACCTGAGTTTGAGTCAAGGCTTTCCCACATGACTGTCTGTACAACTTGGCAAGTTTCTTGCTCTTGCTGGATCTCAGTTTCCTGGTGAAGTCTGGTAGTAAAGTGCCTATATGATAGTACCGCTGTGAGTATCCAGTGAGATGCAGTATTTAAGTTGCTTGGCCCAGTCTCCAGCTCACAGAAAGCACTCAGTAAACATTTGGCTGCTGGCATCTGAAATCCATCCCTATATTTGGAAGATTCCCTCAGGATAAGACCTCGAAGGACTGCGTCAACCTGTGTCCACTTTCAAAGCTGAAAGTCCAGCTGCTGCTTTCGCCTCCCCATTGGGACCTAGGGCTTGGCTTAGCAGATGCCCAGCCTGACACTCAGCATTATATCTTCCTACACTACCCAAGGGGTTTATCCTGTTCAACTTGGTAGCAACAAGAATAGCCTGTTTTCCAAAGTAGCCATGGAAACAGGACCAGCCATGTTGTCCGCACCAGATTTTCCCCATGGTGGGATTTTGGCTGTGGTCCTGTTGTGTGGCCTTAGTTCCTGCCCATTTTTTGACATCTTGTCCTCCAAGCTTCTCAGAAGTTCTGTGAGAAATTCTTTTCCCTCCAATACATTTGTTTTCTACTTAAGTAAACCACAATTGGCGTCCGATGCTTCTGACCAGGAGCTTGATCAGCAGAGTTAATATCCATTATTGTGTTGTTTTGCCCTCATCACAGTCTACTGTAGTCACTGACTTACCTTCCTCCCTCCTGGACTGTGAACCCAGCTGCTGAACAGTCCCCAGCACAGTACTGAGCTCAGAATAGACTTAAAGAATGAGTGTATGACATCTAAAAGCTTCCCAGGTGGCTGAGTGTAAAGGATCCACCTGTCAGTGCAGGAGCCACAGGAGTAGCGGTTTTGATCCCTGGGTCAGAAAGATCCCCTGGAGAAGGAAATGGCAACCCATTGCGGTATTCTTATCAGGGAAATCCCAGGGACAGAGGAGGCCGGCAGGCTGCGGTCCATGGGGTTGCAGCTGTGACTGAGCATGCACGAATAGGATATAAAATGATGGAGTGGGAAATGAATAAATGAATGAGCAGATGAATGAAATATTTGTCAGTGCTTATGATGATTCTTACTGCATCTAACTTGGAGTTGAGGTATCCTGAGTAATGGTGACATGAACAGAGTTCAGATAATGTACTTCTGCCATATATTTTCAATTTAGAAGGCCTAAATGACCTGGCTTTTCAGGCTGAAAAAAGTATACAGATAGTTACTGGGGCCCCCACATTGACACATGTCTTACATGCTAGTTGTAAGACATCGTTACAACATCCTGATTATGGCGAGGGCTCCCCAGGAATGACCATAACTAGGTACATGATGTTTTGCCCTTTGTGATGTATGTAAATGCACATTGCTTTACTTAATTCTCATAGAAATGCTGATTGATAGGTATTGCTGTCCCCATTTTACAGATGAGGAAACAGTTTCAGAAAAGTAGCTTATAGAAGATGACTCATCAGGAAATAGCAGAGTTATGTCTCAAGTTAAGTCCTAATCTCTAAATACTATGTTCTCACTGTTTTACTTCTCCACCCAGGGCGTAGTAAACTGTCAATGAGGGTGCTTTTTTCAGTGAGGAAGGTGAAATATTCTAGAGGCACTAATCACATTATCTTGGGCACTCTGTTGGCAGTGTACCAGGAGAATTTACATATGTCATAGCCTTGGAGCTATGCTTGATGCTTTGAACTAGCACTGATCTTTAGAAAACCACAGAAGATTGTAGTACATATTATGATTTGCAGTGTAATAAACCAAACCAAATTAATTTTTAGTGGTAATAAACCAGGAAGCTTTGGCCAAGAATCCTTAGGGTTTCTGTAGGACACTTCCCCAAGATGTGTCTGAATGATATATGTCTCCCTCCTGTATTGGCTCAAAGTGTCCTCCCCCATTTTATTTCTGATATTAGCCATGCTCACATCTCTGTGTTCCTTGTAGGAAACATGCAGATTCTGGATCCCGTCATGCTTGACAATAATGGGTTTCTATCATGTTGGAGCTATTTGCAGACAGGAAGTTTTTCAGAACTGGCTCCATTTTCTTTCATAGCCTTGGGCTGCTGGGCAACCTCAGAGGAAGTGTAAACAGCCAAGGATGTTTTAAAAAGAACTGTTGGGTGAAATCGCGCATCTCCAAAGTACATAATTCCTTGATATTGACAATGCTATTTTGATAACAGGAAGCATTTATCTTGGCCCTCAGCTCATTTGTCATTGGCAGAACAAGAAGATGGATGGCATGATACAGATTCCATTTTACATTTTGTTCAGGAAAGTAAACTTTTTTTAAACTTTTTTTAATAAACTGTCAACTGTACATGACAGTTTTTTTCATTCACTCAGTCGTCATTCAGTTGTATTTGAGTGTTCTTTGTAGCACCTGTCACTATGTGACAGTATCATGTGGATGCTTTTGTTTGTCTGTTTATCCTCTGTCTCATATCTAGAAGTGAACTCCGAGAGATCAGAGCCCTTCTGTTTTCGGCTTGACACAGGTCCCCAGAACCTGGGACAGTCACGGGCACCCGATAGGGACTTGATGAATATAAGTCCCTATATATTAAAGTAAAGTCCCTATTCAGTAAAGTAAATAACTGAATGGGGCTGAGATCTTGATACGCAATCTCAGTATTCTGGTAGAAATATGTTAAAGGAAATACTAAAAAAAAATGACTAAGGAAATAATGGAAAGATGATTAAATGAGCAAAATTACTTCTAATTGTGTTATCATTTTCCTCAAAGCCGTGTTTCCTTATCTGTAAATTGGGAATAATGGTATTTACCTAACAGGTTTTAGGGAAGATTAAAGTTAATTCTTGTACACTTGGGTTATGTGTAGAATATTAATATAGAGTTAACAGTAGGGGCACAGGAAAGTGTGAAGAGTATCCATTCAAGGACTGAAAATGACATTTTTAAGGAAGTTCTGCTTCCAAGTCTCAAATTTTATTTTAAATTAAATTTGCATGTTTCTTCACAGTTTAAATAGATCTTTTTCCATACTTTGTTTCATCTAATTCTCACTCCATAATAGTGGTAACAGTTAGTCCTGTTTCACAGATGGGAGTCAGAGGTTGGGTCCAGATATAAGTATAGAGATTCCCAAGCTGTCCTTTCAGGAGCTTCCTGAGTGAGCTTTTCCTCTGTTCATGGATGCCTCCTCTTGCCTATCTGGCCAGGCTTGCCTCTCCAGTTCACTTTTGCATTGTTTTTGTGGAATTCAGATCAGGAGCCTCTTGAGGGCACAGACTGTATTGTATTATTGCAGATTTTCAGATGCAGTCTGATTGCTTATGTGTTTATTAGTAACAAGGGTTTTACAAAGATTCTGTGTACCTGGTTTGTTTATATTTTGTTTAAGCAAATACACAATCACTCCTATTTTCTTCTACCCCCTCTCCACTCCTTGCTCCCTTCTCACAATCTGAACACCCTCTGTCAACCAGTGGACTGGGGGAAAACAAAGCAGGTAGGATGGGCATGCCTGTTCCCGGTTCCCCTGTCTTTTGTGTCTACCTGGCTTTTGTATGTCTTCCCTGCATCTCAGTTACAAAACTCCAGACACTAACCTACCACACGTATAACCACCAAAAAGACAGTGTTGTTAATTATAGATTGAAAACATAAGTAGCCAGGTCTAGAGAACCTTCAGGTTGAAAGAAACCAAAGGGGACCAAAGAGATAGAACTCCTCCCTTTTTAATTTAACCAGTGATATATGAAGTATATGTCCTGCTATCCCCTCTCTAGCTTGCTGGACTGATGGTCATTCTTATCATCCTTGGGTACTTCTGATGAGTGGCAGCTCACTTGGGAAGAGAGTTAGGATGGTAATTAAGGGTTTTTAAGAATTTTTTAATTTTTTTTTTTTTTTTTTAGGAAACAGTTGTCTTCAGTCGCTCAGTCGTGTCTGACTCTTTGTGACCCCATGGACTGCAACATGCCAGGCTTCCCTGTCAATCACCATCTCTCGGAACTTTCTCAAACTCATGTCCATTGAATCAGTTATGCCATCCAATCATCTTGTCCTCTGTCATCTCCTCCTCCTCCTGCCATCTGTCTTTCCCAGCATTAGGGTCTTTTCCAGTGAGTCAGTTCTTTGCATCAGGTGGTCGAAGTATTGGAGCTTTAGCTTTAGCATCAGTCCTTCCAATGAATATTCAGAGTTGATTTCCTTTAGGATTGACTTGTACAGAAAACAGAGTGTGGAAAATACATGGGCTGTGTCATGTCAGATGAATGGTCAGATAAAGCTAAAGTTACAAAGGTAGAGAATCTCTTCCTTCACACAGTATAACCTAAGGTTGTAAATTACACTGAGCAAAACAAATTACATGTCTTATAGATTATTTCCCTAAGTAATTCAACAGTAAATGTTAGGTATTATATACAGATGCTCAGATAAAACTCATTTGATGACAGGAGAGCATTTAGAAACAAAGCCAAAAATAAGTTCCTGGTAGAATCAGGAAGATAGTGTAGATATGTTTCAAGAAGTAAAGCACTTTGTCAAGAGACTTAGTAGTGACTGAGGAAAACTATAAAATTATCATGTAGTAATCAAAGGAGGGAATTTACATAATACAAAAGATCGTTTGTAAGAGTTACTGAAATTGAGACAAAACCTGTAGGTACCACTGTTAATGAGGTAGTTTCAGTTAGAAATTCCTGCTCTCAGCATCTTTTATAAGCAAAGAAGTGCTAAAACAGCTCTCCTGTTATCCGTAAGGGAGATGTCTATTGACATAATGTTAGTGCTGGGAAAGCACCATGGTGATCACAAACTATCAGAAACCTTCTCAAAGTAAGTCAGAAAGAGAAAAACAAATATTGTATATTAACACATATATATGAAATCTAGAAAAACGGTACTGATGAACCTATTTTCAGGGCAGGAATAGAGTCGCAGATGTAGAGAAAGGACTTGTAGACACAGTGGGGGAAAGAGAGGTTGGGATAAATTGAAAGAGTAGCATTAAAATATATAAATTACCATGTTTAAAACAGGTAACTAATGAGAAGTTGCTCTATAATACAGGGAGTTCAGTCTGGTGCTCTGTGAAGACATAAAGGGGTAGGTGGGGTAAGGGGTGGGTGGGAGGGACATACATGTATGTGTGCTTATGTCTGACTCTTTGTGACCCTCCTGTAGCCCACCAGGCTCCTCTGTCCATGGGATTCTCCAGACAAGAATACTGGAGTGGGTTGCCATGACCTCCTCCAAGGGATCTTTCCAACCCAGGGATCGAGCTCAGATCTCTTGTGTCCTTCCTACATTGGCAGGCAGGTTCTTTACCACTAGCGCCACCTGGGAAGCATACTTATGACTGACTCAAGAGGAAGGGCAGAGAAAGAGAACAGGCTTATGTTCATGGGTGGTGGGGAGTGGGGAGGAAGGAGAGAGTGGGACGAATAGAGAGAGTCCCATGGAAGCATATACACTATATAATATGTAAAACAGATAGCCAGTGGAAATTTGCTGTATGGATCAGGGTACTCAAACCAGGACTTTGAAACAACCTTGAGGGGTGGGCAGGAGTGGGAGGTGGGAGGGAGGTTTGAGAGGGAGGGAACATATGGGTACCTGTGGCTAATTCATGTTGATGTATGGCAAAAACCAATGCAATACTGTATAGCAGTTGTCCTTCAATGAAAAATAAATATATTGAGAAAAAAGAGGAAGGGGGGATATGTATATCTCATGGCTTGTATGGCAGAGACCCACACAACATTGTTGAGCAGTTATCCTCCAATTAATTTTTTTTGAAAATGAGGGAAAAAAAGAAACCTCCTAATATTTCAGGTGGGAAAGCCTTAAGAGAATATATGGTTCAATCCTTTGTTTTACACTTGAGAAAACTTAGATTCAGACAGAGACTATGAGTTTTAAAGCCAGAATGGCTTGGGTTCAAATCCTCATTCTCAAAATTGGTGATCTTTTCCTCAGTGTTTCTAATTAAACCTCTTTTTCCTCCTCTACCACTGGGATAAAACACCTTCCTTTTGAGTTCTTTTGAGGGTTAAATTGAACTCTATTCTTAAATTCTTCAGAGCAGAGTCTGTGCATACTAGACTCCCAGTAGAGTGAGTGAGTGAAAATTGCTCAGTCGTGTCTGACTCTTTGCAACCCCGTAGACTATACAGTCCATGGAATTCTCCAGGCCAGAATACTGGAGTGGGTAGCCTTTCCCTTCTACAGGGGATCTTCCCAACCCGGGGATCAAACCCAGGTCTCCTGCACTGCAGGTGGATTCTTTACCAGCTGAGCCACAAGGTAAGCAGACTCCGAGTAAGGAATAGATATTCTTACCTTGTAGGGCTAACGAGTTCCTTTGAAAAATAATTTTCATGGTTAGATTTTTTTTTGAGGCATAAATATACTTATCCTTTTGAACCTAGTAGTCTGTAAAATGGGGATAATGGTACTTTGTCTAAAGAAATAAAAAGCAGTAAGTGTTCAGAAATTTGTGGCAGTACTGTTTATAATAGCAACATTTCAGAAATTCATTAAAAAATCTTATAATAGAGAATGAATTAAATAAATTATCTGTCTACTCTGAGGAATACTGTATATCCATTACAATAATAACTAAAATTGTGAAATAATTTGAATAAAACTTACAAGGTAATGTTAGATTTAACATTAAGAATCAAAAATTACATATAAATTATGATTATGAAGATGAAAATAGAAATGTTTATGCACGTGGGAAAGAATTTTTGTTGGTAGACAAAACAGAAAAATGAAAAAGACATTTTGGTGACTGATGGAATTCTGAGTATATGTTTTTTACATTTTAATTTTCATTGCCATCACTCTAGGGTTATTGATATAAAAATAGTCATTTTTTTAACAAAGAAATCTTTCTCTTCTGTTTAATAAAGTGGTGACCTTTGACTGAAGCTTCACCTTTCATTGCCTGAAGAGCCATATTATATTTTATGCTCTGCAGAACATTGTCTAAATCAGTGGGAACCTTAACCACAAGATTACTTTGGTTGCTGGAAAATGAGTTGGAAGTTGGCATTGGTGGGAAGATCTAGAGCAGAAATTCTCTGATGTCTTGTGTTTTCTTTGCTTCTGAGCAAGAAACAAGCAAAGCAAGGCAAGGATGAATTAGCAAAGTCCAGTTTTATAGGAGATATGCCTTTGATCACAAAGGCTTCCCTCCTGCATGGACAAGTTATTACAGGGCAGGTGACGGGGCTGGTGAGAGGACTTGAGACTACATCACACAAGGACTGGTTGAAAGAACTGGGTCAATAGACTGCAGAATGCTTCCTGCCTTAATATTTTTGAAGGCAGGTCGGGCAGAAGAGGGATTAGACTTGTTCTGCTCAGCCTCAGATTGAAGAATAGACATATCAAGTGACAGAGTTCAGTTCAACACAGGGAAGAATTTTTTATTATTCAGAGATGTCCCAAAGTAGGACCGTTCAACTCAGGTGGTAAGCTCACTGTTCTTGGAGGTATTGCCATTGGAGGCTGAAGACTCTAGTTGGGGATGTAACAATAGAAAGGTAGGACGTGGTTTTCTGAGGTACCTTTCATCCTGAGATTCTGTGACTCTTCCTGGAACTTTGTTCCTAGCAAGTCTTAGGAGTCCACCCTCATCTCCTATCTTGTCACTCACCCTGAAGCACTCAAAGGAATTTCCCTGACATCATGTCTCAGTAGCACCATTTCCAAAACAGAGAAGTTATGACTATTAACTGTGTGAATTTACTGTAGGGATTAATGAATGTTAGTAATGAAGAATTATCAAGAGATTAAATTTCCCTAGGGACAAATATAATCTGATTACAATTTATGTGAATCATTTTAGGAGAAAGAGCTACAGATGACAAAATATTCTGACTCAGTATAACTAATATTTATTTTACAAAGTCATTCATTCATGATATATTTATTGAGATCATAAAGACTCTAGGAATTTTTTCTAACATATATGACATCCATATGCTATATAATGCATGAAAATAGTACTGCATAATGCACAAAAAATAATATAGGCACAATTGATTTTTTCTCACAAAACTTCCGGACTTAATCAGTTCAGTTCAGTTCAATTCAGTCGCTCAGTTGTGTCTGACTCTTTGCGACCTCATGAACTGCAGCACACCAGGCCTCCCTGTCCATCACCAACTCCTGGAGTCCACCCAAACCCATGTCCATTGAGTCCGTGATGCCATCTAACTATCTCATCCTCTGTCATCCCCTTCGCCTCCTGCTCTCAATCTTTCCCAGCATCAGGGTCTTTCAAGATGAGTCAGCTCTTCGCATCAGGTGGCCAAAGTATTGGCATTTTAGCTTCAACATCAGTCCTTCCAGTGAACACCCAGGACTGGTCTCCTTTAGGATGGACTGGTTGGATTTCCCTGCAGTCCAAGGGACTCTCAAGAGTCTTCTCCAACACCACAGTTGAAAAGCATCAGTTCTTTGGTGCTCAGTTTTCTTTATAATCCAACTCTCACATCCATACATGACCAATGGAAAAACCATAGCCTTAATCAGAATTATTCTAAATCTCTTCTTACTCCTATTTTCTCCCCTCTCCCCTCTAATTTATTGTCCATTTAGTAGTTTATTTTATGCTACATTTTCAGAGGGTTTCTTGGATATGTTCAGTCACTGGAAAAGAATATTAAACATTGGTTTGCTTTTCACCAAGTGGTATTGATTTTTCCACTTTTCCAGACTGTGCTGATTTATGCACATAATTTACAGAGGCCATGAAACTAACAAAGACAGGAAAAATATAGATTATAATTCCACTGGTTAGTGAGGCAGCCCTTTCTGTGTTATGCTCAGGAAGCAACCTTAAAGAGAGGTTAATTGAGTAACAGGAGGATCATCAAGGTAACTGAAGCCAGGAACTCATCTTTCCTTCTAAACAGTGGGGAGTTATTAATAGGGCTCCATGTTGGAGAGTAACTTGTCTTTCTACCATGTGGATATTTGGCATGAATTTAAACAATGAATAGGAAAGTGCATAGCTGGGCTCAAGTATTAATAATAGTGAGTACAGATGTGACTGGTAGATTGAGTGCTGTCTTTGTCAGCGCCTGACCAAGGGGAATGGCAGTGGGAAGGGTCAGCTTCAGGTGCAGGAGATATAAGGTGTATTGTCTATAGAAAACTTAAAAACAATAATAAAAAGAGTTAAAAGTTGTTTTGCATTTTATGACATGTATTTGCAGTTTTCAGCAATCTCAGTGATCCTTTCCACTTTGAGAAAGTCTTTTGTTCTAAGCTTTAAACAGTGACTAGGGTAACTGTTAACAATACACGTACAAGCTTCAGAGCAGCATCTTTTGGTATCTTATCCTCCCTTTGTCTTCTGCATTGATTAAAAAACCTCTGAGTTATTTAATTTATGCTTAATGTGCATGAACTCAGGGCTTCCCTGGTGGCTCAGAGGTAAAGAACTTGACTGCAATGGAGGAGACCTGGGCTTGATTCCATAGTTGGGTAGATCCCCTGGCAACCTAAACCTACTATAGTGTTCTTGCTGCGAAAATCCCATGGACACAGGAGTCTGGTGTGGGCTACAGTCCATAGGGTCACAAAGAGTTGGACATGACTGAAGTGACTAAGCAGCAGCAGCATGCATGAACTCAACTTCATGTATTGGTTTTGAGAGTAAGTTCATAGTGGTTTGGAATCTTTACTGCTCATCTCATATGTGCTTTGTCTCCAACACCTATAAGCCATCTATTCCTGTGTTTAAACTGAAGATTTGAAATAAATAATGATAGCACAGTGACTGTGAAGACAAACGGAATTCAAGTTATATCATTCTTTTAGTTTGTATGACCATTTAGAGGTTTTATTTGTGCTTAAAATTTAATATGATCAGACTGCATATGAACTGTGAGATGTAATCTTTTTGTTTAGTGGATACAAGTTTTCGTGTATTTGTGAAATACCTTGCTGAGTTTGAATAATATGTTAAGAATTGAAATTTATCCTTCTTTTGAATCATTTTAAAATGATGCTTATTGAAAATAATTTTGTTGTACAGAAGTAGAAATTTTAAAAGAGAATCTTTTCAGACATTAAATTTTCTAGGTCTGCCATTTGTGTTTAGCGTTGAGCAGTTTTGGGTCAAGTCCTTTGAGTTACTGAATCATTTTACACCTTTTTCATGAATGAAATCAGTACCTCCTTTGCAGAGTTACTGTGACATATAATTAGCTAATACATATAAGTATCTAGAATAATACCATGACAATTATAAATAAATGATAGTTATATACTAGAAATAGTTGTTGAACTTCATGAAATGTGTTATAGATAGAATTCTTATATGAAAGAAATTCAAGCTGAGATCCAAGCCATTAGAGACATTGAGAATTCTCTAGAAATCATTTACCATCTTCATTATAGGTAAGTGACTAATCTCAATCTTTCACTGATTTAAAAAAATTTTTTTTTGGAGAAAATGGTGCAGGCACTATCTGAGGTGAAGTATCTAATAGCAAGACAGACAGACAAGGAGCTTACTAGCGGACTCTAGTGAAATTAAAAACCCCCGTAGGGACCACTCCCTGAACTTTGTAGACTCAAGCCCCAGTTATGGTCAGCCTTGTGATGCCTAAAGTAAGTGGGAGAGTAAATAGAATTCCAGATCAGCAGTGTGATTTGTTTGAAAGCGCATGAATTGGGTTGAATTCCAGCTTCTCTGTTCATGAGCTGTGTGAGCTTGGGCAGGTCATTTCACACCTCTGTGACTCAGGTTCCTCATCTCTAAAGTGATGATGATGATGCCTGCTGCACAGGGTGGTTGTGAGAAATAAAGCAAAAATGAAGATAAAAGACATGGTGTTATAGTATTCCTGACGGATAAGGATACTCAACAGATGTTAGTTCTCCTTTCCTTCCTCTCTTACCAAACTGTGCTGATGAGAACCTAGCTCTTCACATCATCTTTACACACACATATCATCACACACATATGTTGAGGATGGTAGCGGTACGTTGGCTACTTGTTCTAGTAATTAGGGCATACTTGAAAGCATGCCTACTGATAGCATTAGGCCCCTCTGTATTTAATAGGGCAACCACCCATTTCTCCCAAATTGTAGACCTGTACGTTTACTCACCTGGTATCGAGACTAAGTACCTGTTTGCTTCTGACAGACTACACATGTGGACTTCTTAGTCCATAAAGTGTAGGTCAACTTCAAACACTGTTGACTTTTGTTACATTCTTTACTATCTTAGTGAAGAAAATTAGTAAGAACATACCAAGAGTTTTATGTTTTATAGACTTTTTCTTAAACTTTCACTCCATGGAAAGGAATTGCTTATGGGAGAAAATCTGTGTCTATATAGATGGGGGATGAAGGACTGGAAGCCTGGTGTGCTACAGTCCATGGGGTCACAAAAAATCAGACATGGTTTAGTGACTGAACAACAACTGACTAAAGCTCATATAGAATTTAAACCTTAATATCAGCATGGTTGGCAGCACAAAGAGCAGTCTTCTGAGGGAGGAGATGATTTTCAGTGAAGTAAGTGATAAATCCCACTGCCCAGGTTTTGTAAAGCTGTGTGGTAATAATAGGACATCCCATTTGGATGTGATAGACACATGGTTTCTACCTCCCTAGACAGAGAATAACAATAACAAAATATACCTCATCGTGATTTTTATTGTTTCAAACTAAGAATACCTTCTCAAATTGATGCTATCATCTATCTAATGGCTGACAGAAAGAAGTCATCTAAGATCAACTAGTCCAAAACCAATTTACTGAGTTTTTTTCCCCTCAATTTACTGAGTTTTAATAAAGATCCTCTGACATTTAACTAGCTTGGAGTTAAGTGCCGGGGTCCAGCCCCAGCGTGGTCTGGGGTTCTTGAGGGATGAGTGGCGTCGGGGAAGAACTGAGCTGAGTCGGTGTGTGGTGATGAAGCAGTCTTTCTTTATTGCTGTTAGTTTTGTAAGGTGATGGAGAAGTCTCTCCAAAAGGCGATGGAGAACTCTCTCGCTTTATTTTTGTTAGTTTACAGTTTTATAGCCAAAAAACATCCCCATTACATCACAACTATTTTATGCAATCTTTTGTTTTCTGCTTACCATCAACAGCTTTAACATTAAGCTCATTTTCCTTGCAAAAGGTCGGATTTCTGCATAATTAGACTTAACAATAGTATGTTTACCATTTGAATGTCTCTAGCATACCTTTTATTTAGCATAATGTGGGCATATATACACTGTCTTAAAAGATAGCCTTTTCAGCAAAGATAAAAATCTTGCAACTTATCCAGGAAACATAGGGCTAGAATCTATCTCAAAGAGAGGGGGTTGTAGAAACTCACTTTCCATATCCGAGAGGGAAGAAGCTTGTAAATGGTTACTTTAAGAATGTATGCATTTCTTTTGTCCCCGGAAAAGGTGTGCCTCTCCACTCATCTCTGAATATTCAGGGATTGATAAGGGACATCAGAAAACAGCACACAGGAAGCCTCCTGCCAAATGTTCCCTGACAAGGTGCAACTATGTAGAAGCTAGAAAGAGGGGCTTAAGCTTGAAACTGTTTTATTTATTAACCTATTTTGGTTTTTACAAGGAAAGAGAAAAGAAGACAAAGAGACAATTTAGCAGCACTGCTTTAACAATGAAACCCTATTAACCTTACAACTACTAAAAGGAATTCCTGTGTCTACACTACCCTAAAGCAATCAGTGTCTCCAACTATGCTGGCCACAGTTATGAGCATTCCTAAGTCCCATTCCAGTCTGGTTTTTTCAGGGAAGGGAGCCTCTTGCGTGGAGTGGTGGTTGGGGGAGTGGGATGTGGAAAGGTGACCCAAGTATGAGCCCTTCTGGTGGTGGCTTTGCCATGACCCCCAGAGAACTCTTGGTAAGCTCCCCAGTAACTAGTAGGAGGTACAGTAATCTATTTAAATGTCCCTTATTCCTCCTTAGTCCTCGGGAAAGGGAATCTGCCTTCCCGGATCCTCTGAGGGAAATAAGGTCTGAGGGAATTATCTCAGGATGAATTTTTTCTAACTGGGACTGATCTGAGATGAGCTTAAACATAAACAGATGAGCATAAACAGAACTTCCCAAGAAAAATACCAGGAGGGGCCTTGCCTTGGGATGCCCAGAAGGAAAATCCATTTTGCAGTTTCCTTCTCAGTCTCGTGACTTTGTCATCCGAGTGAGGGGGCATCCTGATGGCTCCCGGCAGTTAAGAATCCTATGTAGTTGTCATCTTATTTGTTTACCTTCACTTATATTTTGTGATTAGTTTATCTTGGAAGATTCACAAGGATATGATATTTCTTAATGTCTAATATTACATAGAAACTCTATTGATTCTTTTATGATTGTAGTTGGCATTTAGAAGCACTGTAAATTTTTTTCTGGCTAAAATGAGTGTAGCATTGCATATGAAATAGAATTTTGGGGTCTTGATCCTTCACTGTCTGTGCACCAGACAGAAAACATGAATGTACAAAATTTGAACCTGTAACAGGTGTCTGCCTTTATTTCCCAAAGGCTAGTAGTCGGTTGGTCTTTAATCCAGGGGTAATTCTGTTTAAGCAGATGCCAATTCCTAATAGTATATTCTTATGGTTTCCCTTACCGCTCTCTTGTTCTTCCTGGAAGTAATGTAACCTCATTGAGTTTTAGGCATAGATTCCATTCCCCCACTCTTCCTGCAAGTAGGTGTGTCCGTGTCACTAACTGATCAAATGGTTGACCTGTGCCACTTTTAGATTACAATTTTACAAAGAAGTTGTTTGCCTTTCACTCTCTGTCTTTCCTTTGACTCTAAAATGTCAACAACCAGGGCAGCTGCCTTGGATGGAAAAGAAGCTTCTTGTTGAGGATGGTAGAGGTACACTGCCAGCCTGAGTCTCTGGATGACCTTGTGGAGCAGAGGTGTCCACCTGTCTTGAAAAAATGTCGTATACCTGGACTGTTACATAAGAGAGAAATAAACTTTGGTTTACCATAATTACTGTATTTTGGGGTTTCCTTATTATAGCAGCTTAACTTACACCTTCCCCAGGTCATCTGACAGATAAATCATGCAGAACTCTCATAGTTCCACAATATTGACTGTGTTCTAGATACTGGTCACTTTCAATCCACTATCATTTAATACTTATTAGAAGTTTTCATGTGGGAAGTAAAATTCACAGCGCCCAGCACATGAAGCTGTTAAATGAGTCCTCCAGAATCGCCAGATGTCCTTTTTGGATTAAGACAGACCATCAGAGAATTGCACACCTGGACTGTCTTGATTTGACTCCTTGGAGAATTGCTCCATGGATCTGAGCCTTGGCCTTGTGCCATCAGCCCACACTGTGGAATGCTAGCAAACAACCCTGTGAGCCGCACTGCTGCATGTCCTGGAGGATGTGACTGAGGATGTGGTTGCTACTCTTTGTGAGGACTCGGGGGAAATGTTTCTTTCAGACCTTGTACCAGGAATAGTCGTGCTTCTCCTGAGCAACCGTCTTGTTTTGTTTTTTGCGGACACTCTAAATTGTGTAACTGTCTGTCTTTCAAAGCCACCTCAAATCCTTTGGGAACAAGATGGTATAAAATAAAGCTATTCAGAGTCAAGACCAAAGCTCCCTATTTAACTCATTATATTACTTTTGGAAAAGTCACTTCACTTGGCTTTACTTTCTTTGCTTGTAAGTTAGAGATAATGAGTTTTTCCTGTGAAGAGAATGTAATTAATGTTTATAAAGCACTTAGAGTTCACTCAGAACAAGTCATTATGCAAACTAGCTAATATTTAAATTTTATAAATTTCTGCTGTTCTGTAATTCCCTCTCTTTTAATGTTCTTCCTGAACTTTGCCTGCTCATTCACTTATTCAACAAATTTGAGAATATTACTGTTGCACCAAACACTTTGGGACAATACAATTTAATAAGCCTGTCTGGATCCTTGCTCTCAATAGCATGAGAAGTTGAAGATGTGTTTTCCATTGAATTAAAGTTTTAAACAACAAATTAAGGAGTAAATGGGCTTCCCAGGTGGCTCAGTGAATAAAGAATCTGCCTGTAACGCAGGGATGCAGACAGACAGCGAGTTGGAGTCTGAGGTGGGGAAGATCCTCTGGAGAAGGGCATGGCAATCCACTCCAGTATTCTTGCTTGGAGAATCCCATGGACAGAGGTTCTGGTGGACTACAGTCCAGGAGGTTGCACAGAGTCAGACGTGACTGAAGTGACTTACCATGCATGTGTCATGCAAAGGAGTAAATAAATACCCTTTTAAAAAAGTTTTGTGGTTGCAGTGAGGAGAAGGAATAGGGAACAGTGGGAGAGAATATGGTAGTTATAAAAGTGGAAATGGAAGACATCTCTAAGAAGGCAACATTCAAGCAAAGATCTGAAGCATTTAAAGGGAACAACTCTACAAAGAACAGAGGAAACAAGTCTTTTAAGGCAAAATAGGGTTGGTATGGTAATTGATATAAATGCAGATATTGGTATGACAGTAGTAGGCAAAAGAAAAGGGGGGAGTTTGGAGATAAGGTCAGGGACCATGTCATTTTAGGGTCTTGAAAGCCAGAGCATGGAACCTGGGTCGTCTTCTCTTACGTTCCATAGGCTCTGCCTTGAAGCACTTTATGGGGTGGAGTGGTGAGGTGTGGATAATGTTTTAAAGAGAAATAATTCTGTTTGTATTTTAAATGGGAGATAATCTCAACATAATACAGAAAATGTTGAGGTGAGGTAAACACTGAGGTTAGGATAAGGGAACACAGAGGATGGGTCCTCTAGCTTTCTCAGGCTAAGTGTTAAAAAAGGCTTCCTGTAGCGTACAGTGGCTGAGTTGAGTTGTTGAGGAATGAGGAAGAGTTAGCAGGGAAAGGATAATTAGGCAGAGGTATGTGACAGCCCGTTGTGGATGCTGTTGTTTTTAAGCATCAGGTAAAATAGAGCTGGAGGGGAGATGAAGATGGAGAGGAAGCTAAGCATTGGATCATGGAGGACCTTGAGTGCTTGTTGCTTTCTTCCCCATTCTATGGCCAGGAGGTGGTAGGAAGCTGATTTCCATCTAATAATTTTAGGAACATTACTTGAGAAAATATTTTCTGGCAATCTCTTTAACAAAAACTTAACTTTTTCCTCCCATGCTTTCTTTGAAATCAAGGTCCTTGGACTACTGATGGCCATGAGTGACTCTTCTGCAGCTTTAGCTAAAGCATTAGGGAGATAGTCATTCTCACTCCTTCTAGTACCTTGTCACCCCTGTGCCTTTCCCTAGCTCTTGTCTTCTCCAGGCTTCTTCAGGGAGAGTTCACTGGTGGGAGCCGAGCCCACTTTCTAAGGCATGTAGAAATGCTTAGTAAAATGTTCTGCAGTTTTGAGATATTGTTATTAATGCTAGTAGCATTAGCTTTAGGGTCACAGGCTGGTCCTGGGTCCTCTACTTAGTAGGTGAGTGACCTTGAGCAGGTTACTTAACGTTTTGAAGCTGTTTACTCACATTTTAAAGGGGGGCAGTAGTTACCCTCTTGAATTTTTGTGAGAATTAAAAATTGAACATATGTAAAGTGCTTCTACAGTGCCTGCTTAATAAATTGTAGGTGCTGTTGTTCTTGCTAGGAAAATAATAATCAAAAGGAAAAGT
The DNA here is from genome assembly GCA_007570785.1 of Antilocapra americana. Classification (NCBI taxonomy): domain Eukaryota; kingdom Metazoa; phylum Chordata; class Mammalia; order Artiodactyla; family Antilocapridae; genus Antilocapra; species Antilocapra americana. The sequence continues at coordinate 3,691,798 of ML661897.1, forward strand.
AAACCTAAAGTTTTTTTTTCTTTTTTTCCCCCTGAACACTGAGCATGGAAGACTAGAAAATGGAGAAGCTACTGAAAAAAAAAAATGAGGTAATTGATCTTGGCCAAGTTCCTTATTTCTTCATTTAAATAGTGGGAACTCCAATTTCCCATTTGTGTAACTTATTGACTTATTGTACAGGAGACAGGGATTAAGACCATCCCCAAGAAAAAGAAATGCAGAAAAGCAAAATGGCTGTCTGAGGAGGCCTTACAGATAGCTATGAAAAGAAGAGAAGTGAAAAGTGAAGAAGACAAGGAAAGATCTTCCCATCTGAATGAAGAATTCCAAAGAATATCAAGGAGAGATAAGAAAGCCTTCCTTAGCAATCAGTGCAAAGAAATAGAGGAAAACAACAGAATGGGAAAGACTAGAGATCCCTTCAAGGAAATTAGAGATACCAAGGGAACATTTCATGCCAAGATGGGCTCAATAAAGGACAGAAGTGGTATGGACTTAACAGAAGCAGAAAATATTAAGAAGAGGTGGCAGGAATACACAGAAGAACTTTACAAAAAAGATCTTCACGACTCAGATAATCATGATGGTGTGATCACTCACACTCAGCTAGAACCAGACATCCTGGAAGGTGAAGTCAAGTGGGCCTTAGAAAGCCTCACTACAGAGAGCAAGGGACAATGTAGCTACACAAGAATTTTCTGCTCCACTGCTTCTAGGTTTTCCCTGTCTTACTCAAGCACTCTGCATTGCAATTTTACTCAGCATCATGCCTGTCTTTCCTATAAAATGACATAAAAATGCCCAGCAGTCACATCCACAAAAAAAAAAAAAAAAGAAAGCCTCACTACAAACAAAGCTAGTGGAGGTGATAGAATTCCAGTTGAGCTATTTAAAATCCTAAAATATGATGCTGTGAAAGTGCTGCACCCAATATGCCAGCAAATTTGGAAAACTCAGCAATGGACACAGGACTGGAAAAGGTCAGTTTTCATTCCTGTCCCAAAGAAAGGCAATGCCAAAGAATGCTCAAACTACCACACAATTGCACTCATCTCACACACTAGTAAAGTAATGCTCAAAATTCTCCAACCCAGGCTTTAGCAATACATGAACCGTGAACTTCCAGATGTTCAAGCTGGTTTTAGAAAAGGCAGAAGAACCAGACATCAAATTGCCAACATCCGCTGGATTATCGAAAAAGCAAGAGCGTTCTGAAAAACATCTATTTCTGCTTTATTGACTATGCCAAAGCCTTTGACTATGTGGATCACAATAAACTCTGGAAAATTTCTAAAGAGATAGGAATACCAGACCACTTGACCTGCCTCTTGAGAAACCTGTATGCAGGTCAGGAAACAACAGTTAGAACTGGACATGAAACAGACTGGTTCCAAATAGGAAAAGGAGTACGTCAAGGCTGTATATTGTCACCGTGCTTATTTAATTTATATGCAGAGTACATCATGAGAAATGCTGGGCTGGAAGAAGCACAAGCTGGAATCAGGATTGCCGGGAGAAATATCAATAACCTCAGATATGCAGACGACAGCACCCTTATGGCAGAAAGTGAAGAGGAACTAAAAAGCCTCTTGTTGAAAGTGAAAGAGGAGAGTGAAAAAGTCAGCATAGGGCTCAACATTAAATAAACTAAGATCATGGCATCTGGTCCCATCACTTCATGGGAAATAGATGGAGAAACAGTGGAAAAAGTGTCAGACTTTATTTTTGGGGGCTTCAAAATCACTGCAGATGGTGATTGCAGCCATGAAATCAAAAGACACTTACTCCTTGGAGAATTATGACCAACCTGTATAGCATATTGAAAAGCAGAGATGTTACTTTGCCAACAAAGATCCGTCTAGTCAAAGCTATGGTTTTTCCAATAGTCCTGTATGGATGTGAGAGTTGGACAGTGAAAAAGGCTGAGCGCTGAAGAATTGATACTTTTGAACTGTGGTGTTGGAGAAGACTCTTGAGAGTCCCTTGGATAGCAAGGAGATCCAACCAGTCCATCCTAAAGGAGATCAGTCCTGGGTGTTCATTGGAAGGACTGATGTTGAAGCTGAAACTCTAATACTTTGGCCACCTGATGCGAAGAGTTGACTCATTGGAAAAGATCCTGATGCTGGGAAGGATTGGGGTCAGGAGGAGAAGGGGCCAACAGCAGATGAGATGGCTGGATGGCATCACCGACTCGATGAACATGGGTTTGGGTGGACACCGGGAGTTGGCGATGGACAGGGAGACCTGGCGTGCTGCGGTTCATGGGGTCGCAAAGAGTCGGACACGACTGAGCGACTGAACTGATACTGATACTGATTGATTAATTGAAAGGAAAAGATGTGTTTATAGATGCAGAAGTTCCTGGAAAACTGAGACTTTTCTTTTTTGTTTTGTTTACAATGTTGGTCAGGATCTTCTAAGAAAAAGATGCCAAAGACTTTATTTGGGGAAGTACTTGTGAGGGAAAACAAGGTGGCACTAGAGAAGCCAGCAGAGCTTGCAGAACATGATGGGCGTCTGACCTGAGGGAAGGGGAGAGTTAGGGATGCTGAGTGGAAGCATCTCAGATGGCTGTGCTGTCCAAGGAAACTTTGGTAGGGCAGACAGCCTTGAGCCAAAGTCAACCAATAGAGTCCTTATAAGTTCTTTTTTCCAGAATGAGGCACCCAAGCTATTGCTTCTGAGCTTAGTAACTGGCTGGAAAGAGTTTGTGGGAGGTGTGGCCTCATCACAAAGAAGTGAATGGCCCCAGAGCCGAGGTGGGGTCATTGGTTAATTCTGCTTATTGTAGTTATACATTCTTATGGTTACAACACTTACCATGATGAAAAATCTATTTTCTTAATAGGATATACTGCTTGTAACTAAAATTAATTATTTGGAGTCCCTTTGATGTGTAAGAGAACTCTTCTCAGAATGTCCGACGCAGCTGTTCTTCTGGTGAAGATCAACAGTGTGCAGTGCTCTGATGATAGCACTAAAGGAACTTGTGAGCATGGGCTGTGCTTCATCATAAGTGGATCCATGGGAGAGCTGTTGGAGAGCTTCTCCCTTAGAGCTGGTACCTTTCTTGATAATAACATAGAATTTATTATTCATCACCTTTGCATCCACTGACTTTTAAAAGAAATGAAAAGTACTCTCAGCAGTTACTTGTGTTAGTAAAGCATTTTACATTTTATGCTTTCGTACATGATTGGCACAAAAATCTTGAGGAATGAGAACTTCCATTTTAGAGGGATCAAAGTAAGGATCAGAAAGGTTAAACAAGGTGTCTAAAGCACAGGGATCATAAGTGGCTAAGTGGAGACTTGAACCCATATGTTGTAATATTTCTAGCCTGTGTTAACTGCTGCACAGAGTTTGCAAGTTCTTTAATAGAAAAAGAACCGACAGGGCCCTACTGTATAGCACAGGGAACCCTGCTCAATGTCATGGGGCAGCCTGAATGGGAGGGGAGTATAGGGGGAGAATGGATACATGTATATGTATGACTGAGGACCTTTGCTGTCTGCCTGAAACTATCACAGCATTGTTAATTGGCTATTCTCCGATATAAAATAAAAAGTTAAAAATACATTCTGAATCTTTTTTTTATCATTGCTCCCAGTTTGAATGTCCTCATTGTATAAATAATGGAAAAAGCTGGAGAGGCTCCTCAGGAAAGCATTAGGTGTTTAAAAATGAGCCCTTGGAGGAGCATTGAAAGGGATTGGAGTCACTCACTTTTGAAAAAAAAAAAGCTAAGGCTTGACTTCATTACCCGCTTTAAGGTGTGAGGGGTTACTACGAGGTAGAGATGGACAAATTGCTCATCTTCAGAAACATCAGGATGTCAGGAAAAAGGGCTTAACACGGAGGCAGTAGACATTTGTGAGTTGTCAGCATAATGAAACAAGCCAGCAGGACCACGGGGTAAGGCTTGAAGAGAGCAAATACAGTTGCCTGGCTGGTTTCTTACCTGCTCACCTGGAGGAGAGAAGCAGCCAGGGATTTCCTGCCCTCTGTACCATGTATAATTATACTATACCATGTATAATTCTTTGATCTTAGAACAGAGACTTCTGAATGTGTTTGTTATCTCATAATGTGATGACTTGAATCATGTGAGAAGCATGGCAACAGCTCATTTGGCCTTTATGTTGGTATTACAAAAATCTGTCACTTGGTCTGTTTAATCATGCAGCAAATATTTAGTGAGTGCCTACTGTTTTCCAGGCACTATTTTGGGTGCTAAGGATCTATATAGTGGAGGTTAGACAAGGTCTTTACCTTTACCAATCTTATATCTTAGTAGGTGGAGGCAGACAGTTTATAAATAAGTAGATAACAAGTCCAGGTAGTGATAAGTGCTGTGGAAACAATAAAACAGTGTCATGTGGTGGAGAGAGACTCCAGATCCTTTGGACTCAGTGGCATGAGAAAGTGTATCTAAGGAGATATCATTTAATCTGAGAACTTGGAAATGAGAAGGACTCACCTGTGCAAAGATTTAGAGGAAGAACATTCCAGGCAGATCTAATATCAATGTAAGGTAATGTCTGGTCTGAGCCTTCTGAAGCTGGCCAAAGGTGAAGATATTTCGACTAAGGATTGTGAAGCTCCTTCTAGGAATGGTGGCTGGTGCTATTTAGCTGGAGGTAGAGTTCACATGGAGCCATTATTCTCAAACTTGAATGTGCTTCAGAATTACTAGGCGGCATTGTTAAAACCTGGATTGTTGGGCCCCACCCCTAGAGTTTCAGATTCAATTCAACTGTTTGTGAAGCTTGAATGTTTCTTATAAGTCCCCAGGCAATCTGATGCTGTTGATCCAGGGACCATGTTTGGAGAATCACTTGTAAGATTACCATTTTGCATAAAATTGTTACTAATGAGAAAGAATAACATTTGCCAGACCTTCAATATACGAAATCCTTGATGATAGGGACTTCATAGATTCTTTTATGGAATCCATGTAACAGTCTAGTGAAATAGCAATTATGACCACCCCCATTTTACAGTTGTAAAGATAAACACAGAGAGATCAGATAATATCTTGATGCCAATAAGGCTTCTTCACGAAGGAAGGAAGTGGCAGAACTGGGAGTAAACTATGACTTTGGAATTCCAGAGCTCTTTACCACCATACTATAATTTACCTCCAGAATCCAGTGAGGTAGAGAGGTAGCAGCTGTCTGGGTAATTTGATCAATATGGGATGAAGGAATCATAAAAGGAAAATGTAGCAAGGGTATATTGTGTCCAGTTGGTTCTCTACTCAGCATACCTTCCCTTCTGTTCATTCCTAAGAGAAGCCCAATTTTATTCAAATGCCACCTTTCCAATTCTGGGGGTAAAACTTAATTCGTTTGAATCTAGGTCTATCAGTACATGGCATTTTTGTGGCAACTGTTACTGATTCTAGGTAGAATGTGTGTCCTAAACTAGTCACATCAGACTAAATGGAAGCCATATATAGTCATCCCTCAGTATCTTTGTTGGACTGGTTCTAGAACTGCCACAGATACCAAATTCCAGGGATGCTCAAATCCCTTATATAATATGGTATAGTATTTTTGTATAATCTACCCATTTCCACCTATATACTTTAAATCATCTCTAGTTACTTATAATACCTAATACAATGTAAGTAGTCTATAGTTTTTAAATACAATTGTAAATGCTGTGCAAGTTCAGTTCGGTTCAGTCGCTCAGTCATGTCTAACTTTTTGCAGCCCCATGGACTGTAGCACACCAGGCCTCCCTGTCTGTCACCAACTCCCAGAATTTACTCAAACTCATGCCCATCTAGTTGGTGATGCCCTCCAAACATCTCATCCTCTTGTCAGCCCCTTCTCCTCCCACCTTCAATCTTTCCCAGCATCAGGGTCTTTTGAGTCATCTCTTCGCATCAAGTGGTCAAAGTATTGGAGTTTCAGCTTCAACATCAGTCCTTTCAATGAACATTCAGGACTGATTTCCTTTAGGATAGACTGGTTGGATCTGCTTGCAGTCCAAGGGACTCTCAAGTCTTCTCCAACACCACAGTTCAAAAACATCAATTCTTTGGTGCTCAGCTTTCTTTTTAGTCCAACTCTCACATCTATACATGACTACTGGAAAAACCATAGCCTCGACTAGACGAACCTTTGTTGGCCAAGTAATGTCTCTGCTTTTTAATATGCTCTCTAGGTTGGTCATAACTTTCCTTCCAAGGAGTAAGTGTCTTTTGATTTCATGGCTGCAGTCACTATCTGCAGTGATTTTGGAGCACAAAAAAATAAAGTCAGCCACTGTTTCCACTGTTTCTCCATCCATTTGCCATGAAGTGATGGGACTGGATGCCATGATCTTAATTTTCAGAATGTTGAGCTTTAAGCCAACTTTTTCACTCTCCTCTTTCACTTTCATCAAGAGGCTCTTTATTTAGTTCTTCTTCACTTTCTGCCGTTAGGGTGGTGTCATCTACATATCTGAGGTTATTGATATTTCTCGCAGCAATCTTGATTCCAGCTTGTGCTTCCTCCAGCCCAGCGTTTCTCATGATGTACTCTGCATATAAGTTAAATAAGCACAGTGACAATATACAGCCTTGATGTACTCCTTTCCTGATTTGGAACCAGTCTGTTGTTCCATGTCCAGTTCTAACTGTTGCTTCTTGACCTGCATACAGATTTCTCAAGAGGCAGGTCAGGTGGTCTGGTATTCCCAACTCTTTCAGAATTTTCCAGAGTTTATTGTGATCCACCCAGTCAAAGGCTTTGACATAGTCAATAAAGCAGAAGTAGATGTTTTTCTGAAACTCTTGCTTTTTTGATGATCCAGCAGATGTTGGCAATTTGATCTCTGGTTCCTCTGCCTTTTCTAAAACCAGCTTGAACATCTGGAAGTTCATGGTTCATATATTGCTGAAGCCTGGGTTGGAGAATTTTGAGCATTACTTTACTAGTGTGTAAGATGAGTGCAATTGTCTGGTAGTTTGAGCATTCTTTCGCATTGCCTTTCTTAGGAATTGGAATGAAAACTGACCTTTTCCAGTCCTCTTGCCACTGCTGAGTTTTCCATATTTGTTGGTGTATTGAGTGCAACACTTTTACAGCAAGTAACTGTGCAAGTAGTTGGTGACAAATTCAACTTTTGCTTTTGAAATTTTCTGGAATATTTTTCCCTAAATATTTTCAATCCACAGTAGGAGACTGTGGAACCTGGGGATATGGAGTGTTGACTATATGCCATAGCTGGAAGAGCAACTTTCTCCTTCTCTTTCTTGTTATTGCTGGTAATCATCTTCAACCATACAAACAGGCAGTCTGTATACCAAGTTGAAATCCTGAGACTGCAGAATGGGGAGAAGAAGAAAGCTTTTGATGACACAGATCTGTCATTGAGCCAGGAAATCCAAAAGCTTTCTTGACTTCTGGATTTTGTGAATATGAAATAACCGATTTCCCTATCACCTGAGCCAGTTTGAATCAGGGTAACAGGCAGCTGAGAGCTTCATAACTGATAGGATGAGCACTACAACCTATGAAGGAGAAGGTTTGCAATATATAAGCTTTAACATAAAAATGAGAAGCAAATGTTATAAGTCCGTAGGATGTTGGGGGAATAATGGCAGGTGTTTAATCTATGGTGCTGTCTGCAAGTGAGGAAGTATGGGGAAAGGGAAAGGCAGAGTGAAATTGTGGCAATTCCTCTGTAGTGGCCATGCCCCCTCACACCCTGTAGAATGCTCTCAGTAAATTCGGATGTCTTTAACGAAATGTGATGTCACCATATCTCATTACTTTCTCTTCTCTGTATTTCTCCTCAGAATCAGTGTATAATCCATACTGTAGCAGTCTAGGTGATTTGGTCAAAAACACTTTGACCAAAGCAGTTTGGGGAAGAAGAGCTGGCCGGCACAGTGATGTGACTGAAATGATGAGCTGATAAAAAATTATGTTTTACAGTCTTTTTTTTCCCCACATAAGTCTAATATTAGTTGGTGATTTTTTACCTTCTGTGTCTCCCTGTTTGCCACAAGGAAAGGCTGAAATAGTCCATATGTCTGTTAATCAGTGATTCAATGTAAAAAGTAAGTAACCAATAATAGAGGATTAGCTGGAAGAATTTAAATGACAAAAATAGATTAATTGAAAGAAATTAAATATCCTTTACAAAAGTAAAATCATAGCCAAGTAAGAGGGTAAGCATAATTGAATTAGGATTATAAAAATTTTAAGAGGGAAAAAATGAATTTTCAAAGTCATAAATGTCCAAATTCCAGATCTTTTTCTTCTTTACTGTTATTTAATTTAAAAATAATTGAGTTCTTACTGATATTTACTTTTTTCAAGCCAGAGATTTTATTTTTTCTTTGCTCACATCACATGGTTTGTAGGATCTTAGTTCCTAGACCAGGGATCAAACCCTGGCTTTTGGCAGTGAAAGCATGGAGTCCTAACCACTTGACCACCAGAGAATATCCCTGCTATTTATTTTTAATCATATTACAGAAGGATCAGAAAAATAAGAAAGAGCATAATCTCACATCCCACTTGCTCAGGAATAAACACTGCCAACATTTGATTTATTTCCCTTTAGATTTTGAATGCAGAGATAATAATTTATGTATTTCTACATGAATATTGTTGACGGAAAAAAATGCACAACTTAGTCTGTTTCATTTGGAGAACTTATGAGGACTTAAGCCTCCGAGGCAGCGTTTCAGATAGCTCTGAGGGACTGTTCTGAAGAGATAAGGGAGGAGCCAGCATGTATAGCAGTCCTTGCAAGGAAGAAAAAAAAAAACAACCCAGGTAGTCTGCATATCAAAAGGTTATTGCTAATTAAAGAAGACCAGACATCTCAAGTTAGTCAGTAGTGCTTTTCTACATATGGGAAGATGCAGGAGTCTGAGCTTGTTGAAATTATTCCTTTGATACGTGCCTTGAGTCTTTAGGGCCACCATCCTCTTTTTCCCCACCCTGAATCCCCTCATATGCACTGTCGGGGGTTGGGGGTTTGCTGCAGTGGCTGACGTCTTGATAGCTGCCACATCCTTTGTTTACTGATATGACAGGAGACATTCTTTGTCCACAACATAATGCTAGTATATTAGTATTTTTTGAAGCAGCATACACATTCAGTTCAGTTCAGTCGCTTAGTAGCGTCCAGCTCCTTGCGACCCCATGAACTGCAGCACAGGTTTCCCTGTCCATTACGAGCTCCCGGAGCTTGCACAAACTCATCTGAGTTGCTGATACCATCCAGCCATATCATCCTCTGTCGTCTCCTTCTCCTGCCTTCAGTCTTTCCCAGCATCAGGGTCTTTTCTAGAGTCAGTTCTTCATATCAGGTGGCCAAAATATTGGAATTTCAGCTTCAGCATCAGTCCTTCCAATGAATATTCAGGACTGATTTCCCTTAGGATAGACTAGTTGGATCTCCTTGTAGTCCAAAGGACTCTCAAGAGTCTTCTCTAACACCACAGTTCAAAAGCATCCGTCCTTCAGTGCTCAGCTTTCTTTATGATCCAACTCTCACATCCATACGTGACTACTGGAAAAACCAAAGCTTTGACTGGATAGACCTTTGTTGGCTAAGTAATGTCTCTGCTTTTGTAATATGCTGTCTAGGTTGGTCATACATTTTCTTACAAGGAACAAGCATCTTTTAATTTCATAGCTACAGCAAGCATCTTTTAATTTCATGTTAGTACTTTTCTAAGCAGCATACATGTACATGTTAGTATTTTTCTACACAGAGGATTTACACAATTTTTAGAATAAAAGAAAATGTAACTCAGACAATAAGTTTTTAAATGTTTCATCACTTTGGCCACTAAAGTAATTCCAAAATATGTTTCTTAAAATCGTGGAAGGAAAGGGATAATAGTTGAAAATGAAAGGGAAATAAATAAGGAGAATATTTTTGAAAGTGAAATACCTAGAAAAACAGATAAATATGTTTAAGACATGTAAAATGTTTGCCAAACTGCCCTGTTGTTCATTTACGTTAACAATACCTGGAGAAGTCAGTGATTGGGGATACTTACTTTTGAATCTAATTGTAGTTAATCTTTTGTGTTGATCATCTATTTTGATCATCCCATGGTGGGGTGGTGGTGGTGGTGGTAATTGTTACAGTGAATCAAAATTGATATGGCATTCAACCAGGAAGCACTAACTTGACTCATTTATCCTTCTTTACATAAGACTGATTTTAAAACTAGAAGTCATATAGCAAACCAGGAATGCCCTCCAGCCCTGGGCAACCTTGTTCTGCCCTGGGTAAACCAGGACAGTTGGCCACCTAAAGCTCTGTCTTCCAAATGCTGGGGAGTAATATAGTCCTCTTCCATAAAAGAGTAAAGGCAGTTTGAAGAGCTGTCTTTGGGCCTAAAAGGTAAAACATAGTTGCTTTCTCTCTTGCATTTCCAAGGGTTAATGCAGCAGTGAACAGGAAAAAGAAGTTATTTGGACTGCAGACTAATTTATTATTATTATTTTATTTATTTATTTTCTTTACATTATTGTGTTGGTTTTGCCATACATTGACATGAATCTGCATGGGTATACATGTGTTCCCCTTCTAGAACTCCCCTCCCACCTCCCTCCTGATTCTGTCTCTCTGGGTCATCCCGGTACACCAGCCCTGAGCACCCTGTATCAAGCATCAAACCTGGGCTGGCGATTGATTTCACATATGATAGTTTACATGTTTCAATGCTGTTCTTCCGTATCATCCCACCTCTGCCCTCTCCCATAGAGTCCAAAAGACTGTTCTCTACATCTCTGTCTCTTTTGCTGTCTTGCATACAGGGTTATCGTTACCATCTTTCTAAATTCCATATATATGCGTTAGTATACTGTATTGTTTTTCCTTCTGGCTTACTTTACTCTGTATAATAGGCTACAGTTTCGTCCACCTCAGGAGAACTGATTCAAATGTATTCTTTTTAATGGCAGAGTAATATTCCATTGTGTATATGTACCACAGCTTTCTTATCCATTCGTCTGTTGATGGACATCTAGGTTCCTTCCATGTCCTGGCTATTGTAAACAATGCAGCAATGAACATTGGGGTACACGTGTCTCTTTCAATTCTGGTTTCCTCAGTGTGTATGCCCAGCAATGGGATTGCTGGGTCATATGGCAGTTCTATTTCCAGTTTTTTAAGGAATCTCCACACTGTTCTCCATAGTGGCACTACAGACTAATTTAAGTGTTGAACTTTGGGTGACTCAAAGTAGGGAAACAAAGGCCCAGCCTCTTGGTCTTGTCATAGTGCCCTGTGCCCCTCTACTCCTTCTAAGCCCATTTTCCCATTGGGGATGTGAAGATTTCCTGAGCTACCCTGAGTCAAGAAGCTCAGAAATCAACCCAGGGGTAGATGAGAACATTTTGCTGGAGAGGAAGAGTATAACACCTCCAAAGGAAGTGAAACATGGGAAAAGGAGGGCTAAGATGATAAGATCAATAGAGTGAGTAATGTCCCCACTAGCTGCTATGAGAGATTTAATATTGATAAGGTTAAGAACACATACCACTGTTACAAAAAACAAAAACATAGACGCACGGAATACCTTCTTATATTAATAGTTTGAGGTGGTTATTCTCTGCCAAGGAGGAAGAACATGCAGCAGAAGCATGAAAAGCAACTGAAAGAATGAGAATAATCTAGACAGTCACACATAGAGGATGCTATTGCATGTTGGATTCTGTGTGGGTATTCATGACTGTCTTAGGTTGGAAGAGATGGTCAAGTATTCACCATCAGCCGGAAGAGAACAGACGTATGTATGATTTATTTTGTTAAACAGTTGATGCGTCATTGTATTTAAGGAGGAAATTGATGTAAAGGAAAACGTGACCTAGTAGTGCTTTTACCAAATTAATAGTGTCAAAATATGTTCTAAAAGTATCTTGACAAATATATCTGGTCTCAGTTATTTCTTTCTAGCTGTCTGTCTGTCTATGTATCATGTTGTCTTATTTGTTTTGTTTTATCTTATTTTGGATTTGATTTTCAAATGGTCACAGGACTTCTGCTTCTAGCTAAGGTGGAATAAAAGAACTGGATTTATCCTCCTGCCTAAACTATCCCCTAAAACTAAACAAAAAATATGAGGCAATCATTTCAAGATACCAGACATCAGGCCGTAAGGTATCTTTGATCCTTAAGTGATGAGAAACAAATGAGGTGAACGTTATGAATGTCCCAGTTTACTGTCTGGAGAAATTTCCTGGTCATAGTTCAGGAGGGGTTGATATAGAGAGCCCAGAAAATGCTATGGTAGAATTATTAAGTTATTAAGGAAAAAAAAAGTCTAAACCACAAATAAACTGCAGACAGCAGATGGAGGTTCTTCTGCAAGATCTCATCAGCTCTCCTGTAAAGAGGCAGACTCTGGAAGTTTACCAGCGTGGAACAAAGAGAAGAGTCAATAGCCAACAGGACACAGGACTCAACAAGAGGGAGGAGCAATGCCATGGTAGCTAGGGCTTCCTCAGTTTCCTGGTAAGGAGGGGTTGGTTGTTGATATCAGAACCACAGTATGGCTTGGTTCAAAAATTATTTGCAACTTGTTTTGTGGTATTTTTGCTTAAAGACATAATGAAATGTACACAATTCATTTTTGAAGCATGGAGCTCCTTTTTGTTGAGTTCTCCTTTTGTTTTTAAGTCCTTCATCAACCTATAAGGAAGGGGCCTGAACTGAATGTGACTCAGTCAGCATTTGTTGTCCCTTGTCCTGGTTCCATGAGTCTTTGTTGCCATTTTCAGGAAAGAAGCCTGAAGAAGACTTGTTCTTATCTAGGTTGACTAACCTTCACATTTCTAGTGTTAAGAAGTAAGGAAGCAAAAGTGAGGTGAATATAACTGATTCATGTTCATGTTTGACAGAAAACAAGTTCTGTAAAGCAGTTATCTGTCAATTAAAAAGTAAGTAAATTAAAAAAAAAGTGAGGTGAAAGCAAAAGGTTTAAAAAATAAAATGAAATCCATGGACAGATTTCTGCATGTGTATTATTTCCTAAAATGAGGTGGGGTTTTTCTGGAAGGTTTTATATCAGAGATTTGCTAGTACCTGACACTGATTTTATATTCATATATATAATGACAATATGATATATAGTCCTATAATCAGGTTAATCTTTAATAGCTATTTCTCATAAGGAATGCGAATTATTGAAATTAATTAAAATTTATTTGTTTTAATTGGAGGATAATAGCTTTACAATATTGTGATGGGTTTTGCCGTATGTCAGTATGAATTGGCCATAGATATAGATGTGTCCCCTCCATCCTGAACCCTCCTCCCTCCCCATCCTACCCCTCTAGACTGTCACAGAGCACTGACTTTGTATGCTCTGCATCATACATCAAACTCACACTGGTCATCTGTTTTATATATAGTAATGTATATATTTCAACTGTTATTTTCTCAAATCATCACACTCTCTCTTTCTCCCACTGAGTCCAAAAGTCTGTTCTTTACGTCTGTGTCTCCTTTGCTGCCTTGCATGTGAGATCGTCCGTACCATCTTTCTAGATTCCATATATATGTGTTAATACACAGTATTTGTCTTTCTCTTTCTGTCGCACTTCACTCTGTATAATAGGCTCTGTGTTCATCCACCTCATCAGAACTGACTCAAATGCATTCCTTTTTATAGCTGAGTAATATTCCATTGTGATATGTATAATAAATGTTTTTGAATTTCTACTGTCTATTTTCCTATGTAGGAAAAGGTGAGCTCCTCCTCTGAGGGCTCCTATTGTCTGGGAGTGTGGGGTTGGGGTGGCAGAATGCCAGGTGGGGACAGAGTTGAGGGCGGCTGAGATAGGCACACACATACTGATGGAAGGTGGTAGCTAGAGCTAGAATTGTTGTTTAGAGGTTCCATGAATAAGCTGGAGTTTTTTGACTTGTAGGAAGCAAAGAAGATCTTATATGGATTTATACTAAAGTGAAAGATCATACCCACAAGTCTCCTGGGGATCCTCAGGCGTGTGGGCTTTGCTGCATGTAAAATGTTTTTGTGGCTTCAACTTAAAAGCAAAGTTAAGTGTCAAGGTTTCAGATAAGCATTTTCTGGAATGTCACATTACACCTCACCATAAATAGCTGGAAACACTGTAACATTAGTGTGGTGTCGTATGTGTGACGTTAGTGCTTAGGCGTGAATACAAAGTCACGTTCCTGGAGTTGGTATGTCAGGCCAACACCCCAGATTCCCATCAAGTTTGGTCCTGTGGCAGTAGGTGTTTGCTTTCGAGTTTGGGTTGAGTCACTGTCATGATGACTCTTCGTCCAAGAACTGGGGCATTTTTGGGGGGCCCCAGAATCAGAAGCAAGTGTGAACTGGTGTTTGTGAGACTTCCCAGCTAGCAACAGTGACTGAGATGGGCTGGTAGAGAAGGGAGGGGATTTTACTAGAGATGGCACGCGGTGGAATGGCAGATACCACACTGAGCTGCGTTCTGAAAATGGAGCAGCACTCTCGAACAGGGGTCAGAAGAGGGTTAATGGGTAGGTTTCATTAGCCAAAAATATTTAAAAAAATGATAGAAGTCAAAAGGCAGCCTTACAGAAAGCAGCGGCTTTGTGATTAAAGTATCAAGCTACTAATTATTCAGGGGAAGGTTGTTTGTCCAGACTTACGTGTGAGAGGCAGCAGTGTGAGTCATGGGGAATTTGGTTGTTCGAACCAGAAAAACCAGAAGAGGTCTTAAGGGCAGAATCCCATAGGATTAGCAGAGACCCTACTGAAATAACTTGCACATGCAAGGGTTTATTTTCTTACATGAATGAAGTCAGGGATCAGGTTGTCCAGCACTGGTATGGCAGTCGCACACAGTCCTCAAGGGCTTGGACTCCTGGCTCACAGCATTGCCATTCCTAGGGTGCACCCCTCATATTGATAGTCCAAAATGGTAGCTGCCTTCATATAGCTATATTACTGTGTCCTTTATCGATACTAAGGGAACTTAGGCCCCCTGCCTTTGTCTACGGGTTTTTTTATTTTTTGATTGGTCATCATTGTACTGGTTAGAATGTTCTCTAACCCCATCAAGCAGTTTGTAAGAATTAACAACTATTAGCAAGGAAACGTGTAAGAACTTTCACCTTATAATAATGAAACTGATGGAAATGTTGGTTTGTATGATTTAATCTTTAAAGACCACTGTATCAAAAGTAGAACCATCTAGTACTTCTCCCTAATTTTATAGGAAAGGAAACCAAGGTATAGAGCAGGGTCAAATAGCTACTGGTCCTTTGGGGGAGTTTACTTAGGACCCCCAAATTGGAACATGCCACTGTAGGCACAGTTTAGGTTTAGAGACTGTTCAGTGCTCAGTGAAGTACAGTACAGAAGAGTGCCCACCATTCGTGTGACCTTGGGGGAGTTACTTTTTAAAGCCCTTATTTCCTTGTCTTAAAAATGGGGGTGATAATAGTGTTTTCCCTTAAAGGGCTGTTGTGGAGATCAGAGGGACTATGCTATGAATCGCTAGGACAATGACTGGCACATATTAGGTGGCATGTAAATGACTGTTTAAAAAAGAAAATGAACTTTTATTAGAGGAGAAAAATGACCCCTGGATGTGTGAGATTAGAACTTTCTTTTTCTAACCCTCGTTTTGCTCACTAATATAGTAATAATATAATGACATTTTATGGGGCCTGAATATTTTATAGGTTATCAAATAATTTTATATGCATTATATAATTTGGTCTGTACAGAACCCCGCAAGCTGGATCCTATTATGTTCTCTTTAAGCTAAAGATGCTAAGGGTCAAAGAAGCAAAATGATTTGTTTAAACTCAAACGTCTAGTCAGTGACAGACCCTAATGCACTTTCCTGGTAATACTGTTATTGTCATAATTTTTATAGCACTTACCATGTATCAACAGCAGTGTGCTGCAGTTTTTTTTTTCTTTAAAGTTTCAGTTCTCACCATCCTAGCAAGCCTATGTGGTATCATCCCCATTTTATAGGTGGCAAAATTGAGGCCCGGAGGGGTTAAATAATTTTCCTCAAGTCCCGTAACTAATTAATGGAGTTATCAGAATTCAAACAAGATCTGCTTAAGACCAAAGCCCTTGCCCTTTTTCCTCTAACACACTAACTCTTTATTACCATTTTCTAGAAGGAAAGATGGATTATTGGTTCCTTGGCTGTGAGGGCTTTGACAGGGATTGTGCCTCTCCATTTTCATATCCCTTTATCACAGTGCCTGGCACCAAGTCCAGTGTCTGTCTGATGAATGTGAACTGATCTGAAGAGAACTGGAACCTGGTTGGTCATCTCTCCTCCCTCCAATGAGGTTAAGAAGTTGAGTAGCTAGAAACCTGGCCCTTGGCTCAGCTGCAGCTTGGTGTCTACTTGAAACCCATCAAAGTCTCTACTGAAAACTATCCAAGTCGTTTAGTTTCTTCTCCATCACTAGATGCCATCAGATATCACTTCCTTTGCATTTTTAGGCTCTTCCCTGGGAAACTGCTCAATGTTGTGATTTCGCTCGTCCATAGCAGAACAAGGGCTCAGTAATGAAATGATAATTGAATTGTTAGTGAAAACGGGCTTTGATGAAATGGAAACCTCAGTTCTTTGCCAGTTGAGAACATTCAGAACAGGGGCTGTGGGGAATGTGATGTATGGATTCAGCTGTGCTATCAGTTTTTAAAAAGATTTGTAGGAAGAGGAGGATGGACAGTGTTCAGAGATTAAGATTCTAAACTTTAAACAATCTCTTGGCACTTGATGGACAAATGGGGGCTGAAAGGTAATGACTTAGGTAGCTTTTACCCAAATGGAGGGTGGGACATTACTTAGTCATACAGATGAGGATGCTGACTTGGATATGGCAATGGCTAATATAAAGTCATAAAACAAATTGGCAGTAGGTCTTAGCCTGGGACTCAGTCTCTTTATTTTCTATCTAGGACTCTTTTCACACAAGATTCATGATAGATTGGCTGTAGTGGGTGATGAGAATGCACTGAGGATGCCCTCTAGGCTCCCAGGTCTAATCCTGGGGGAAGGAGGAAAAGAGATAAGCAAGGGTGTTATGTTTTACAAGTTTACTTATGCAACTAGTATGGTATTGATTTTTATTGTAAGCTTTTTTAGTGAACCCAGAGGTGACATGTCAGTAGAGTCTTTAGGTCAGCCATGTTGCAGTGGGTTGAGGGTGAAAGGGAATTGAGATAGTAGAAACGACTAGGAATATTACACTTCTAACACATTTGGTAAAGGGAAAACTGAGAGAAGAGTTTGTCTTTTATTTTTATCTTTTATTTCTAAGAATTAAGTCTGCTT
Source organism: Antilocapra americana (assembly GCA_007570785.1). Taxonomy (NCBI): domain Eukaryota; kingdom Metazoa; phylum Chordata; class Mammalia; order Artiodactyla; family Antilocapridae; genus Antilocapra; species Antilocapra americana. The sequence goes on from ML661897.1 coordinate 3,709,098, forward strand.
TTAGGCTGAGGGGAAGAAGTCAGAGTAGAGATGATTGAAGACAGGTATTAGAGGGATGGCTGACAGAGCACAAGCCTGCATGATGATGAAGGGGAAGGAGTCCTGTCCACAGGGCAGTGGGCTAATCCTGGAGGTGAGAAGGGACACATGAGGGAAGGAAATAAGGCATGAGCACTGTTACATTTAAATTTAGAGGAGAAGAGGCTTTTGGTACTAGTGCTGAAAGCCTTTCGTATCCTCTGGGAAATAGGAACTATTTATTGATAAATTGGATTGGACTTTAATAAGTCCAACCATTGCTCACAGGGAAGTCAAGATCAGACAACACTGTCACATAAGGACATAAAGAGAAAGGAATAATGTATGAGTTAGACAATTTACCATTTGTCTTTTGGAAATGAAGCATGAACAGAAGGGATAATTCCTGGCTTTTCTAATTATTTTGTCTCATTTGGGAGCAGAAGTGGGCAGTTGATCTTTAGCCAGACTACTTACGGATGTGTACACATAATTGACATTTTTGCGTACTTGTTAAACCTATCAGAAAGCTGCTTTTTGCCAGATCATTGCCATTCTCTGATCGATCTTGGGCTCCTGATCAGTCTAGATTACTATGGTGAATTCCAGCTTTCTTCTCATCCTCTATTGAAATGCAGCCACTTATGAGATGGAGCGTGAAACTGATTATGACAGAGCCAGGAAATCATCTCCTTCTGAGAAGGACAACCTGATGAAACTGATGTTTCGGGGCTGGAATCTCTGTCTTTCTGGCACAGAGAAGAGCATAGACTTCCAGGTATCCTTTTCTGAGCCCTCCCCATGCTGTCTCATGATTTCAGCTACCTGTTGTGAAGTATTCAGTCTGATTTAAAGTCCCATCTGTGGGGAGGGGACATATGTATACTTATGGCTGATTTGTGTTGTTGTATGGCAGAAACCAACACAATATTATAAAGCAATTATTCTTCAATTAAAAATAAATAAAAATAATAAAATCCCATCTGTGAAGCTTGTAAGCCCTGGGTGTTACAGTAGAGTTTCAGTAAACCATTTGTGTGTTGGATGTTACATTAGGTGCTTCACTTTCATCCTGTGGGCATTCTCTGAGGTTGGTGTTGTTATTCTCAGTTTACAGATGATGAAAGGTATCAAAGGGTGGGGTAACCCCCTTCCCCTTTTGGTTTGGGAGAGTCCTCCAGTCATACTTATTGCCCCAGAATAATTGTTAATAAACTTTTCTTTCACTCTCAAAAATTTGGGATTCAAATAAGATGGTCACCTTGTGTGATGGTGGGTAAATTTATGGATTCTTCTGAGGGTGTGGGTGGGAGGTGTTTGTTCAGCATGACTTTCTGTGTTCTATTTCTGCCCTGCAACAAGGCTGCACTCTTATACCTCAAAAGCATGAGAGAGACTCCCTGCTAATCTGCTGAGCCCTGTCTGGGCTCTCCTGGCAAGGCCAGTTCATCAAAGAAAAAGGCAAAGAAGTGAAGTTGTCAAGTAGGAGAGAACCATTTGGTTATATGTTGGATTTATTCATTCATATATTTCATTCATTTACTCATTTACTGACTGCTTACTACTTTCAAGGCCAAGTGGCATATAAGAGAGTGGGAGGAAGTTAACATCCATATCCTGTCATCAAAAAGCTTACAGGGGACTTCGCTGGTGGTCAGTGGCTAAGACTCCATGCTTCCAGTGCAGGGGGCCCAGGTTGGATCCCTGGTCAGAGAACTAGGTCCCACATGCTGCAGTTAAGAGTTTGCATGCCACAACTAAGAGCCGGTAGAGTCAAATAAATAAATAGTTAACAAAAAAGCTTACAGTCTGAAGGGCAGATGCAACTAACTAAGATGTGATGCTGCAGGTGTAGAGTGAAAGGGGAGTAGTCAGGGAAAACATCACTGAGATTTGGGGAGAGAGGCCACTTCCTGTTTAGATTAAGTTGGAAAGGTTTCTTTATAGGAGGTGACCTTAGGGCTAACTTTGAAGATTTGATAAGGTGTGGACCCACACAAAGTGGGGAGAAAGGGCTGTCAGCAGAAAGGGCTGTCAGCCAGATGGATCACCAAAAGCAAGGCAGGATCTTAAAATCAGGTGCCTGGAGCAGTTCAATTTTATTAAAATGGAGACTATATAAAAGGATGTGGGGGAAAAATAAAGGGAGAATATCTGGTTGGGGTTAGACCATGGATGATGAGCATACTAGATTAAGATTTGCAAAATTTCAATCTGTTTGCAGTAGATACACATATAAGATAAATTATTTAAGTTTATTTATCTCTTTATTTTTATTTGTAGCAAGACAGTGAAATGATCAAATCTGGGAGTTCAGTTGAGAAGGGACCCTGCTGGAGAGAGATCAAAGGCATGGACTCTATTGTTGAGGGTGTTATCTCAATAATGAAATAGAAAGAGAATAATAAGATTTATCCTAATTCTAATATTTTGTAGGGTATTGCAATTTTTATTTATATACGCATGGACCATGAAATACTGGGCATGGTATGAGTAACCCTAATGGCTGTTAAGGAGATATGTTATTGGTGTGACCCAGAAAATATCATGGCTCTGTAAATGGAGATCTTTTACAGTTCAGACTCTGAAGGAAGGGACTTTTTGAGCCAAAAGGGGATTAAGCTCCACATATCATCCACAGTGTATAGCACATTGATCAGGGCAGAGAGATGACAACTGCTGAAAGGAATGTGAACATTCAGTTCTCTGGTCATAGTGACAGAGCTGTGGCTTCACCCAGCATTCTGATTAACAGGCTAAGTGGTTCTTAAAAACTGTGTGTATCAACAGTAAAAAGTTCATCATAGTAGAAATGGTAGCAATACTGTTGGTTTCTCAAGAACCAAACAAACAGCAGAAATGAAACCCATCAGTAATTGCATAGATCTGTTAGGTAAAACTGGAGCCGAACAAAGACAGAAATATAGATCAGTGGAACAAAATAGAAAGCCCAGAGATAAATCCACGCATCTATGGACAACTTATCTTTGACAAAGGAGGCATGAATGTACAATGGAGAAAAGACAACCTCTTTAACAAGTGGTGCTGGGAAAACTGGACAGCCACTTGTAAAAGAATGAAACTAGAACACTTTCTAACACCATACACAAGGATAAACTCAAAATGGATCAAAGATCTAAGCATAAGACCAGAAACTATAAAACTCCTAGAGGATAACATAGGCAAAACACTCTCCGACATAAACCAAAGCGGGATACTCCATGACCCACCTCCCAGAATACTGGAAATAAAAGCACGAATAAACAAATGGGACCTAATTAAAATTAAAAGCTTCTGCACAACAAAGGAAACTACAAGCAAGGTGAAAAGACAGCCTTCAGAATGGGAGAAAATAATAGCCAATGAAGCAACGGACAAACAATTAATCTCAAAAATATACAAGCAACTCTTGCAGCTCCATTCTAGAAAAATAAACAACCCAATCAAAAAGTGGGCCAAAGAACTTAACAGACATTTCTCCAAAGACATAAAAATGGCTAACAAACACATGAAAAGATGTTCAGCATCACTCATTATCAGAGAAATGCAAATCAAAACCACAATGAGGTATCACTTTACACCAGTCAGAATGGCTGTAATCCAAAAATCTACAAGCAATAAATGCTGGAGAGGATGTGGAGAAAAGGGAACCCTCTTACACTGTTGGTGGGAATGCAAACTAGTACAGCCACTATGGAGAACAGTGTGGCGATTCCTTAAAAAACTGAAAATAGAACTGCCATATGACCCAGCAATCCCACTGCTGGGTATATACACCGAGGAAACCAGAATTGAAAGAGCCACGTGTACCCCAATGTTCATCGCTGCATTGTTTACAATAGCCAGGACATGGAAGCAACCTAGATGCCCATCAACTGACGAAGGGATAAGAAAGCTGTGGTACATATACACAATGGAATATTACTCAGCATTAAAAAAAAATTCATTTGAAGCAGTTCTACTCAGATGGACGAAACTGGAGCCCATTATCCAGAGTGAAGTAAGCCAGAAGCAAAAACAACAATACAGTATATTAACACATATATATGGAATTTAGAAAGATGGTAGTGAGAACCCAACATGCGAGACAGCAAAAGGAACGCAGATGTATAGAATAGACTCATGGACTCTGTGGATGAGGGTAAGGGTGGGATGATATGGGAGAATGGCATTGAAACATATTAATTATCATATGTCTAATCAATCGCCAGCCCAAGATTGATGCTCGGGGCTGGTGCATCGAGATTTCCCCGGGGTAGGGAGGAGAGAGGGAGGAGGGAGGGGGTTTCTGGAGGGGGAGCATATGTAAACCCATGGTGATATCATGGCATTGTATGGCAAAAACAATTAAAAAAAAAAAAAAAACTGGAGCCGAGGCAACTGAAGATTATAGTCAACCTTAGACTCCAGTAACAAAGCTCTGGGAACAATGTTATTCTTTCTAAAAATCACTAGAATTCCAGCCATTGGAGATTGTATGCACACAGTAAGAGTTTTATGTTTTGTAGAAATAACCAGGCGTTTCTGGTAACCACTGAATTAAAGAATTCAATACATTTTAGCAATGTACTGAATTTAGTACCCAATTTTAGTAATCTTTCATAACTCAGTAGGTAACCAGTAAGCAGCCCTTAGATATACAAAGATGTGAAAATCTAATGAATAAATTTAATATTCGCCAAGTAGAAACAGTTTATTTCTTACAAGGGGCCACTTTGGAATGAAACATATTGGCAACATTTTTTTATAGCAATTTAGAGAGAAATAATTCCCTCCCTAGAAATAATTGTAAACAGTCAGTTGTTTGATTAAGAGTATAAGCAAAGAATAATACTGAAGAGAAAATCCTAGAAATTACAAAACCACTCATCCATCCCAGGTCAAATGGTGTGAGAGACTATCTGTGTCAGACACACTAAGGAGCATCTGGACCTGTGGGGCATAGCTACACACTGCAGCCAGTCTCGGAAGGCATTTTCTCCAGCCTCCGTGCAGCCTGGGGACTGAGATAAGAACCTCTTACCCATCCCATGAGAGAGTAGGCAAACATAGCTCATTTTAGAGCATGGGCTTGGCCATGCTCCAAAAACATCTTAAAGTTTCATAAAACTAAAAACAAAACAAAAAACTGTTCTTGAGATAGAGTAGGAGTCCCCTTATCAGGTATGATTGGGGCCAGTAGTTGGTTATTTTGAAAAGTTGGTTCAAATGGGGATAAAATGATACATACAAACCATAGACATTTAGTTCCAGTGTATAGCACATATGTATATATATCTTTGCCAATATTTTGATGGTAGGTCAAAGCTTTTCTTTGGGAATGGCTAACAGTAATCATTCTTCTTAAACCACTGCCATGATGCGCACTCAACAGTCTCAGTTCTTTAAAGTGGAATAAGATCTTTAAAAAAAATGTGAAGTGACCTGGGCAATATTTCTAGATTTTTATGATTTTCCCCTCCAGTTATTGACAGTCACCTCACTTACACCTATTTCCAAAGCATTTACTTAATGATTCATCAAAGTCTTTATTTTTCATAGAAGCATATTTTATTTGATTCCAAGCATATTTAAATTGTCATTTTACTAGTAAGCACAGTTGGCATAAACACATTTGTGTGCAAACCCAGGTGACTCTTGGTAAATCAGTATAAGATTGGTGAAGTGTTCTGGGGGTAGCCTGATGTCTGTTCTGTGTGTTTTCGTTGTCCATATGCTTTGTGTGTCTCCATCTGTTTTACAGAAAGATTGGAGAGTGTGATTAACTTAGCAAAGAGGTTAGATGGAGGGTACCCAAGATAAATATATAGGTCCCTATACTTGGTATGTTTGTCCACCTGAAACCTTGAAGAACCCAGTGCCTTGAGTGGGCAATCTAGCTGAGTACCCCCCACCACATGGCAGAATTCTTTGGGAATGAGTATTATTCCTTTCTGGGTGAGTGGCATCTTATAAGCATTGTGATTTTTAACTGCTAAGTGGGAAGTTTCTTGAAGTCTTAATATTCTTTTTTTATGTCTGCAACTCCTAGCTGATATCTCTGTAAATATGATAGGTGCTTGGTTTGTGTTGGTTTGATGATTGAGTGGCTTCTTAACACCTCCTGCTTAAAGGAAAAATTTCAAAGCTTTTAAAATACCTTTCAGAACTGGAGTGAACGTCTAATTATCCCCATGTTCTGGATGAAATAAAAGAGGCTGAAGTATCAAAGGATTTACTCAGGTTTACCAGAGTAGGAAGAGGGAATGGGAATGAGTTCTATTTTAGTTGTGACACCAGTATCTTTTAGCCATGTCTCTCGTAGTAGCATGAATTTCATGTAGTTTACCTTGAGTTTGAACATGGCACTGTCAGTTACTAGCTGTTTAATTCTGGGCAAGTAAAATGCTATGTGTACAGTGTTTCTGAGTTTGACTTTACTGCATGTGAATTATGGATATGCATACTTGCCTGGCAGAGTGTTGAGAGGACTAAAAGGGTTAATGCAGGTAAAGTGCTCAGCACAATGCCTTGGCACAGAGTAGATGCTCATTAAATGATTTTTTGGATAATTAATAAATAAAAGTGTTTCAATGCTGATCATAAAGGAAAGGACTTCACACCAACAGTGACTATCAAATTTCCAGGAAACTTCTCTTCTTCAGTGGGTCACAGACCACTGTCCTACTCCATTGTTTTCCCAGTTCATTCTGGAGTTGAGCTATATCTGATTGAACATTGCATAAGTTTTCTTCAGTTCCTCACACTGTCAAGAGCTCGAACACTGAGCTCTAACCTTCTTGGTGGGCCCTGGCAGGTCTGCAAGCATGATTATTGCCTACTTACTTTAAAAACAAGGTTCACCTGTAGCCTGGAAGTATTGTCCAGGCTGAATAAAGACTGAAGCTGAATTAAACTTAACTTTGCTATTTATATTTCTCTGAGGCATTGTTAAAATAGAAACCAAGAACGTTGCGCAATGAGAAAATATGAGCATGAAGCTAAAGCAGGAAGTTAGTTAAAGACAATGAAAACATTGGCTCTTGTTCCCATCTCTGGGAAAACAGGCAACCAACACATCAGCCACCACTAGAAAGCTTTAGAGTGTCCCCAAGAAAAATGTTTGCTTGTGGACAGAAGCCCAGCCCCCTCGGAACTATACATCAGGCCCCTTAGGATTTGGCCCTACCCCATTCATGTCTCATTACTAGCTCTGCCTCCTTACTCTACCTCCTTCCCAAGTATCTGGTGCTTCAAACAAACCACATCATTATCCGAAAAACCCACCTTGTGCTTTCAAGCTTTCGTGAGGTTATGACTTCTATCCCAAAGGCTCTTTTCCTCCATTTTCCATCTGGTGAACACCCTTCACCCTTCACATGAAATCTTTTTTCCTAAACATCTTACCTGACCCTCAAACATCTCAATGAAAAGTTATTCATCACATGATCAATAATTGGTAACTCATAGTTACAGTTATACTCACCGTACTTTAGCTTTTCTCCTCCTCTTCTTCTTTCCCCTCCTCCTCCTTCTCTCCTTTGCTGTCTCCTCTCCTTCTTTTTCTTCTTTTAATACCTGCTTTTATTCAAGAGCTGTGCTGTGTGGTAGCTGTGAGCCATATGTGCCTATTTAACTTAAGTTAGTTAAAATTACAGATTCCTTTCCCCAGTCACATTTCAAATATTCAGTAGCCACATGTGGCTACTGGCTACTGTATTGGATAGTGCAGATACAGAGTATTTCTATCACTGTACAGTATTCCACTGAATGACACTGCATTGGAGTAATAAGGAGCTTGTACTCCTTATTAAGGGTAGGAAACATGTTAAATTTACTTCTCCATGTGCAGGCATTAACATATGGAGAAGTTAATGAAGGCTTGAGAGAATGAATGGAACTTAGCTAGGACTATTGACTCATATGTTTGAATTCCCAAAGCCCAGGTTCTTCCAAGAAATATATCAGTGCTAACTTCCAGTTCCCTTCCACCATCCCCAAATTTGTCAAATCTACAAATTTTAGGATAGAAGCAAGAAAAATGGTTTGGATAGGTACTTGCACTCCTGCTTTAATAGTGCTTCTTAAATGCATTTTCCAAAGGTGATGAAGTCTTGAACAAAATGAGAGTGAAAGGAATGGATAATGAAGAATACCTTAGGTGGATCTCATTTGTAACCCCACATCTATTAGAAGAGGCTCATTTATGGGGAAAAGTTTCTGAAGTCCCGAAATCTTGTTTTGACAATTGGTCACTGAGGTGGCTGAGCTTATCTTTGCCAAAAGTTTCATCATTTTTGAGGGAAGTGAAATATGCCACCATTCCCCAAAGGAGGCCAAACACTGAATGGATTCATTGTAAGGTTTTGAGACAAGAGTTTTAGAATCATTTGCAGAGGTAGTAAGATTAGGATACATGTAGAATGTGCTAGCATTAAGAATCAGCTTCTATGTCAACTCATGTTAGACCATTTAAAAGTACTGTGCATCTTTCCAAGACAATGCCAAAGTTAGGAAAGATCACCAGGGTCCTAGAGCTAATTAGCCATCAATTCCAGCTGGAACTCAGATCTTGTAACTCCAAGTTGAGGGCTCTTTTTATTATGCAAGAATGTTCTAAATCTGTATGAATTACTTGGCAATGCCTATTAAAAATAGCTAGACTTACTGAATCAGAATCTCCAGACTGGAAGTCTGAGAATTTGTCTTTTTACCAAGTGGCCAAGGTGGTTCAATATATATTGAAAACAGAATGTGTCGATTCCCTTTGGGATTAAGTTCTCATTTTAATATATTGTGGATCTTGCATAAAAGATCTTAACTATTTAATCATCTGCTTGAGATTTAGAGCTGGGTCTGGTTATTTCACAGAGATACAAATTCACAGACTCTCAGCTTAAACGTATGTTGAGGTGATTTGTTCTCATTCTCATGGGATGCAGGAATTATTATTACAGTGCTCCTGGGAAAGGGTCAAATAACAGTTAATTGATTAGTTCCGTTATTCTGTGGGGAAACTGCTTACATTGCTGAGCTGTTCCTCTTATTAGAAAGCACTTCCTTCTCCTCAGCTAAATCTGCCTCCTCCTTGGTCCAGTTAAGACTTCCAGAGCAACAGGAAACAATTTAGTATCCTAAGGAGTTAACTGTTTTGTCTAGAGGGACCTTAGAGATCACATGCTTGAATCTTTCCATTGTTGAGTTGAGGAAACTGACATACATTTTTTCAGCATTCACTAATAGATATATATTATGCTAGCTATTCATTCAAAGATGGGCACAATGGTGGACACAAATATCTTCCAAGAGAAGCAGAATATATTAAGAAGAGGTGGCAAGAATACACAGAAGAACTATACAAAAAAGATCTTAGTGACCCAGATAACCGTAATGGTGTGATTGCCTAACTACAGCCAGACATCCTGGAATGGGAAGTCAAGTGGGCCTTAGGAAGCATCACTATGAGCAAAACTAGTGGAGGTGCTGGAATTCCAGCTGAGTTATTTCAGATACTAAAAGATGATGCTGTGATAGTACTGCACTCAGTATGCCAGCAAATTTGGAAAACTCAGCAGTGGCCACGGGACTGGAAAACGTCAGTCCTTATTCCAATCCCAAAGAAGGGCAATGTCAAATAAATGTTCAAGCTACTAAGCAATTGCACTCATTTCACATGCTAGCAAAGTAATATTCAAAATTCTCCAAGCTAGACTTCAGTGGTACGTGAACGGAGAACTGCCAGATGTACAAGCTGGATTTAGAAAAATGCAGAGGAACCAGAGATAAAATTGCCAGCATGTGCTGGATCATAGAAAAAGCAAGAGAATTTGAGACAAATTCCTGCTTCATTGACTACACTAAAGCTTTTGACTGTGTGGATCACAATAAACTATGGAAAATTCTTAAAAGAGATGGGAATACCAGACCACCTGACCTGTCTCCTGAGAAAGTTGTATGCAGATCAAGAAGCAACAGTTAGAACCATACATGGAATGACAGACTGGCTCCAAATAGGGAAAGGAGTATGTCAAGGCTGTATATTGTCACCCTGTTTATTTAACTTATATGCAGAGTACATCATGTGAAATTCAGGGCTGGATGAAGCACAAACTGGAATCAAGATTGCTGGGAGAAATATCAGTAACCTCAGATTTGAAGATGACATCACTCTTATGGCAGAAAGCAAAGAGGAACTAAAGAGCCTCTTGATGAAGGTAAAAGAGGAGAGTGAGAAAGCTGGCTTAAAACTCAGCATTCAAATAAACAAGGATAATGGCATCCAGTCCTATCACTTCATGGCAAATAGATGGGGAAACAATGGAAACAGTGACAGACTTTATTTTCTTCGGCTCCTTGGAAGGAAAACAATGACAAACCTAGCCAGTGTATTAAAAAGCAGAGACATTACTTTGCCAGCAAAGGTCCATCTTGTCAAAGCTATGGTTTTCCAATAGTCATGTATGGATGTGAGAGTTGGACCATAAAGAAAGCTGAGTGCTGAAGAACTGATGCTTTCGAACTGTGGTGTTGGAATATATTCTTGAGAGTCCCTTGGACAGCAAGGAGATCCAACCAGTCTATCCTAAAGGAACTCAATCCTGAATATTCATTGGAAGGACTGATGCTGAAGCTGAAACTCCAGTACTTTGGCCACCTCATGCGAAGAGCTGACTCATTGGAAAAGACCCTGATGCTGAGAAAGATTGAAGGCGGGAAGAGACGGGGCCGACGGAGGATGAGATGGTTGGATGGCATCACCAATTTAACGGACATGAGTTTGAGTAAACTCCAGGAGTTGGTGATGGATAGGGAGGCCTGGCGTGCTGCGGTTCATGAGGTCTCAAAGAGTCGGACACGACTGAGCAGCTGAACTGAACTGAGGACTATTGCATAGGAGACAGAATCTCAGATAGCTCCGAGTAACTGCTCCAGAGAGGTAGGGAGTACGATCAGTATGTGATTTTAGTGAAGGAGGAGTACCTGCAATCAAGCACATATTTTTTTGCAGAAGATTTCTTGTCAGAGTTACTACTAGTCATGGGAAGCAGATGTCATCATGAGGGATTTTTTTGCTTTTCTGGGTATGAGGAGGTATAAAAATTGGGCTCATAAAATCATCTCTTGAAAATATCTCACTATCTGAAGACCCATTCTGCCAATTTTTCCCCAGAGCACAGAGAGCCTCATTTCTCCTCTCCACCCTGAACTCTTTTTCAAGGGGGTGTTGAAAGCCAGTAGCTGCAATGGCACCTGATTTAATCCTTGTAGAGGTAGGTGCAGGTGCCAGTAGAAAGTGCCAATTTGTAGTTGACAGTGGTGAGAATATCTAATGGGGCCCTAACTGATCTGGGCGTCAGGGAAGGCACCCTCAATGAAGCAGTCCCTGAGATGGTCGGCAAGTTGGGAGTTGAGGGGAGAGAGGAGCCTTTCGGGCTGCAGAACAGTATCTGCAAAAGCTTCGAGGAAGGAAAGTTTTGAGAAACTGAAAGGCTCAGGGAAAAGGAGGAGAGAGGCAGGATGAAACTGGAGTGTGGGGCAGAGGCCTTGTGTGCCATGTTAAGGACTTTTTCTTCATCCTAAGAACAAATGAGGAGCCATGATACACTTGTGTTTTTAAATCTCAATCTGGCTGTCCTACAAATACTGGACTGCAGGCCCTGTAGAGTGGGTGTGATGACACTAGTGATGAATTAAGAACTACCGCACAAGTTCAGGTGAGAGATAAAGGTAGCTTGGGGTTAGAGTTTGGTAATGGAGATGGAGAAGAGTGGTCATATTTGAGACATACTCAGGAGATGGAAGGGGTAATATCTGTGATGTATTGATTATATAGGTTAAGAAAGGGTTTTAAGGAAGGACTGGTCTAGAGATCCAGGGGTAATTCCTTAACTGAGACCACATAGCTAGATAATTACAAAGTAGAGGACAAGGCCAACAATTCTAAAGCCAGGGTGTGGGTTAGCCTGCTACCGTGTGAAGGGACTCCGCTTTGGCAGTAGGCAGACCAGCTTTGAACCCTGGCTTTGCCACTGACAAGCTCCGTGATCTTGACCCATTTCCTTTACCTCTTCGAGGTGGGGATGAGGATGATAAACACACCTCTTTCATAGGTTATTTGTGGGAAATTAAATGAGATGTTTGTAGTGTTTATAAAACTATTACTATGCGTAATACATACCAAACACCAAAATGATAACCTAACCGAGGTTATTGTTTTTATTGCTAAGAGTTACTATATCTTCCTTGAGTCATCTTACTAATTTACAGAATTATTCCTCTTACCCAAATATTAATGGAACATTCTGCTGGGCTCTAGTTACACCAGATTAAAAACCTTGTGGTACTTACAACAAGTGGAATAGTTGTGATAGTTGGATGTCATGTATCCACTGACTCTGCCTCTGATGACCAGGAGAGACTTCTTAAACTGAGGTTTATCTCAGCCTTGAAGATATTTTTCACATGGAAAAGAGGCAAGAGATGATAGTAGTGGTGGTAAAGGTGGTGTGGGACATTTCATTAAGCAGGAACACCGAGTGCAAAAACACAGAGGGCTGAGAAAACCTCTCCTTTGAGCATCTGCAAATTCAGTATGGCTGAGCTGATGGTGCCTTTTGGCTGAGTGGCATATGTCATGGGAAAGATGAGCAGGTGCCTTCCTCACAAGAATGTCTCAGAAAAGAGAATGTAATAAGATCATCTGTGTTTCTGAGTGCTTCAATGAGATGTCTTCCCAACCTCTTGGGGTTGATCTCTGGGAAAGAAAAGACATGATGGGTGTGGGTCTCTGTGGTGCTAGATGCTGAGACTGCTACTAATCATTGTATGTGAAACTCAAGCAATTAACCAGAGACTCAAACATGTAACCACACAAGGTAAGAGTATGGTCAAAATCAAGATAATCTGCTCTCATTTATTTCCCAGCAATCTAGAAAGAATAGAGGAGAGAATATGACCTTCAGACTACTCATAGCATCTGAAAGAAGGGACAGTTATCCTACTTGAATTTCCCTCTTGAAACAATATATTTGACTAATTTAAAAATAAGAATCTTGTTAAGCGATTGTTCTATAATGAGTATTCTTTATGAGTAATAAAAAAATTGTTGACAGTGACTTAACTTTCAGTCTAAATAATGACAGTTCATAAATGTGCAGTGTAACCAACACATTTCAAAGAATCCAGAGATTCCAGTATGCATTTGGTTCTCCTGCACTGAAGTCGCTTAGGAGATCATTCTGGTTTCATCTGGATTTCCCCACCATGTTTCAAATTGGTTAATTTCACTCATTCTGGTTTTGATTCTGGATTCTTAGTTGTTTTATTGTGTTAGCCTTGACTGTTCTCATGATGTTTGCTTGTGCCTTACTGCCCTCAGTTTTTTCTTTGATGACTGGATTCACTCTGTGTTCTGATCATATGAAGGTTTTGAAATCCCTTTGTTTGAAATTGTTCTGTTTCTCTAGGGTTGGAACTGAATATGCGTTCCTCCACTTTGCCATACCTTGACAGTTCCTCCATAATACTTTAAGTATCTCTTAGACTATATGAGGTTGCGATCATTATCTACCCAAATTGAGGGTGGGATATACTTTTGTTCATATTTATTATGGATTCAGAGATCCCTTTGTGCTCAGTAAATTATTTTCATGCAATGGGCGTATCCATCCATGCCACCCAACTTCCAAATGCTGGAACTAGTTCCACTTCACTGCCTCATCTATTTAGGAACCTTGTGCCCTATCGTCTTCATCCTGGTCATAAATGTGATGCTGAGCCATGTGAAGGAAGCCAAAGAGCAAGTCCTTTTGTTATTAACTGTCATTGCTTTTAATATGTGAGACTTGAAGACTCCAAATAGCTATTTAAGACAATAAGAGAAAACAAAGAAGCTAGACAGTAGATTGCCTTCTGGTATATAAATACAGGCATTTGACACACAAGGCAGGAATGCTTCTTTTATGGACAGTTTAACTTTTCTGTTTAAAAAGCAATTCTGGTATTAACATTTTCTAGATAAAGTATATACATAGTGGTAAAGAGCTTTTGCTTTAAATTTGTGAGAAAAGGGACATTTCTTAGTACATTCAGCAAGTGTAATTTTTTGTTCCTTTTTTTTTTTTTGGTGCATGCTAACTTTTGAGAAGCCTCCTGGTAAGGATGGTCAAACACCTATTGGTGTTGGGAGCAGTATTCTGGAATCTGCTCTGCTTATTTCCAGTTGGCCTTCTCTATGATCCAGTGCTCTTTAGCCTTAAACTCTCGTTTTTCATTATGATCTTACTCGTATACTTTTAGATTTGATGCTTATATGTGGTCCATGATTACCAGGTTTGTGTCATACATTTGGGCATATATTCTGTCCAGGGTTCTTCCCTCTCTGCATCTCTTCTTAAGTTTACCTTCCTCAGCCATGCTCCCTGGAGTCTAATTTCTGGACATCAAATTTCAATTTGGGGAGTAGAAGCGACTAAAATGAGATTTAAGAAAGGGAAAAGTTTGCTCAGTGGAGGATGGGCAGCTGAAACAAACAGGAGGAATATTTGAAGTGAGATGAAATGAAATGAAAAAATCTAAAAATATTGATGGACAATAACCTTCAATAACTGAAGGATCAATTAACCAGACTCTCTATCCCTCAGACATTTCCATTAACTTTGAAAAAATTCTAAACAAAGTCATTAGGAAAAAAAAAACAGATGGATGAGGTCTGGGAGGGACTTCAAAAGAGGCAAAGTTTAATACAAGATTTTAATGGGACCCACCTGACAAAACAAAGACAGGACTTACGCTTGTGCTGTTGGAAATAAAGAGACAAAGGAATAGAGGCACACAAGACAATGCCTGTCAGGCTGCAAGAACTTAAATTGATCTTCAGTGCAATTTTTAAAGCACAAAACCATGCACAGGATCTAGAGGACCTGCTTGGAATTAACTTCTGATGTTGCTGACTTCAAAGGCAATCAGGACACAGACCCCAATGAGGCAGATCTTCCCACAATAATATAGGAGGCATATTTCATGGCCAGGGACCCAGCAAAAGAGTTCATAGCTACAGATCAGACAGGAGAAATGAAGTATTTCTTTGCGAGAAGATGATTTTCCAAATTAGTTGCCAGGTCCTAAGCAGAACATTCAAAGCCCATGTGTTGGATGTGAGGGTCAGAGGGCATGGAAGGAAGGTGATGTCATCATCAAAAGACAGCAGCCAAATTACCTAGATTTTTATTGTGTTTTCTCACAATTAGTAAATCTTAGTTAAGGCTTAACTAGTTATTGCACAATCAAACACAAGACATACTGGAACCTCAGTGGGTAGAAGATTCAGGCTCTACTGAGCTATGGCAAGAATCAGAGGACTGAAGGACTGACCCCAAACACAGTATCTAAAAATGCTTCAAATTTGCTTCCATCTAGGCTGGACCTGACAGCCAGAGGTATTCAACCTGGTAGCAGTGTCTGACAATAAGCATTTCTAGCAAGTAGTGGTTTTTCAGTTTGTGGGCACAGTTGTGGTTATAGAAACACTGGCTAATGTTGAGAGGACTCTATCCTATAACATCTAATATGAACAAAAAATGGGGACCTAGGGAAGAAAGCCGTATTGGTTAAAAGTTGTGTGATAATTGAGATAGGGAGCACCCTGTAGATGCACTATATAATTGGCCTATGCAGCAAGCCTAATTCCAGAATTTCCTGAGTATGCTAATATACTGGCCGCTCCAGCGAGCACTGTCTCAGTACGAGTCTCCTTGGTGACTGCAGCAGAGAAAGGCTTGGAGGAGGAGTTGACGCAGTTCTAGACTTGGCACAGATGAACCTAAGACAAGCTGGGCTGTTTTGTACCCATCTGGAACTCAGATAGTACAGCTTCAGAGGAACTACTGGCCGCACGGTGTGTGTTTTAAATCTTCAGTGTTTGTGGCTCTAACTTAGGGCATAAGCAGAGGTATTGAGCTGACTATTCTCTGTCTCCCTAGGTACGTCAACACTTCCACCCTGCTGTGTGCCCAGGGAGGCTGAACTCAATGAATTGCGTCAACCCAGCCCCCTTGCCCTCCCTCTGCTCACTGGGTTCTTCACAGGGGAGCCATGATCGTCAGAGAACAGGTGGAAAGAGAGGGTGCAATAGTATTTTTTCTTGCTCCTTCCCTGCTGGGCCATGGATTGAAAGTGGCTGCCTTCCCCCAAGGCCACATGCCCTATTACATGGCCCCTCCTTCTGCTATCCCCTCATTGGGCTCTAGTGGCCATTACTCGTTTTTCTCCTTCAGGCCTGGCTAGTGGTGGATTCTCCACTTCTTCTGGGTCCACGCCTCTTTGGCTCATTATCGTTTTTGGTTTCCCTTAAACCCAACAATACCTTTGTAAATACTCTTTTCATGAAACTCCATTTGCTTCTTCCTTTGTGTCTGAATCTGATCAATACAGAAATGTAACTATGTTTAAGTGTGATATTTTAAAAATGTTGTTACTTATACTTAACAAAAAAATGGAAACAAACCAAGTTTCCATTGATGGAGAATTGGTTAAATTAGTTATGATCTATTTATATCAAAGGTATAATAGTTAGCCAATAAAAATCATGTTATTAAAACATTTAATGCTATAGGATAATACATAAGGAGAAAACAGTGGTATAAAATGATATGTGCAGATTGGTGTCATATACTCCCAATGTATATATTGGGGAATATATATAGGAAGAAAACACACCAGTTATTAAAAAGGTTATCTCTGCTACAGTTGAAGGTAATTTTTGTTTTCTTGTTTTTGTACTTTCCAAGCATACTGCAATGGAAATACATTACTGTATATTTGGAAAAAAAATTATGAAAAACAAAATTTAAGAGAATACCTGAGATCTAGAAAGATATTCATTACTTGTGGGAATACTATGATATTTGAAGGATTGTCATAGTATACTTTATACATTCAGGTAAGTCGTCTTGGCCGTCAGTCTTTTTATATAAAATGACTATTTAAGAAGGCTTTGTATAAGGAGAAGGAATGGATGTCCCTTCTCTCATCAAAACTCATGGAGACATGTTACTGTCCTGTAATAAATAACCTTATTCAGCCCTTTGAGGATAAAGTCAGTATGAATCTGTTACATGCCTAAAATTTTCCATGGAATGTTCTTTCCCCAACTCAAGTCTTTGTGTTGTATCAGCCAATTCACAGTGCTTTCAGGACAGTATATGGAGTTAAACATTTAAATCTGACTCCAGTTCCAGGGTCAGCTCACATATGACCTATTGAGGTACTAGATTGAGGTACTAGACTAGACCTTGTAAGACTTGACTTTTCGTATCTGCGCTCTTTCTGGCTGGCTCTGCAGCCTCACAATATCACAGAAACATCCATGATAGGAAGATGGTGCCCCAAAACTGACGGGTTAAGGATTTCAGTGTAGCCCTCTGTCATGCCATTAAATCCCATGTGAATCACACCTTCATTAAATTACATTGTTACCAATCCCATCAGTTCTTTGTTTCTAACAGGTACTGACTTTGGTCCAAGAAGGAAAAGTCCCAAGTGGTTAAACCGTACGTGAGATTAAAAAAGGCATATTCCCTCACTGTAATGGATAAATGATCCCATGTTTACTTATGACCTTGTGCTTTCATCGAGTGGAAGTTAGCAACATGGAAGGCATCTGTGTGTGTGCAACAGTGGTGTTCGTATGGACAGTCCATCTTCTTCTTTGTGTTTTTCTTCTTTGTCCACTGTTTTGCTTTCTAGAAGGTTGTTGTGCTGCCTTAAAACTTTCTGCTAGGACTTCCTCAGGCCCCTTTTTGCCTCCTCTATGTCCTGCATTGGAATTCACACTCTGCTGTTTTCCAAGTGAGGCTCATCTATAACATTTTAATGAGTGAGGGAATTACTCATGTGCATGAGAAAATCTCTTATAATGCCTGCTTGAGTCCTGTCCAAGTTTGAGGTAAGAGATAATTGTGCCTCTGGTTGGGAACTCCATACTCTGTTTATGGTATTTAGGCTTTGTTTGTCTTGCAGTAACTTCATGATTTCCCTCCCTCCCCACCGACTTTTATGGAAATCATCTTCCTGCTGCCTGAAGTGTGTCATTCTTCATCTTGCCAAGAAGAAAACCTCTCGTAGAGAAAATGACCCATCTCTTCCCCTCTGCAACCATCTGACTTAATTATGCACCATGCCTGGCCCCTGGAGAGCTCAGTGAGGAACACGAGGAAGTCCTGGCTTGATCGCCAAGCCCTAGGGTCTTTGTCAATTATCATCTGGCACCCACGAGTCTGGCCAAATTTACAGGCATGTCTGTCTCTCAAAACATGTCAGGCCTGAAGAGTGAATCACTTTTTTTTTTTTTTGAGCCGCTATAAGTGGAACAATCTTTTCCATTAAAACCCACTTAACTCTCTTCTCAACACCCCAGAGCCTCTTGAACACACCTCCTATTCCATGTGTGATGCCGGCGAGACCGCAGTTGTGTGACATGACTCGTTTCCCAGGGCTCGTGTCATGCATGGGGCCTCTCAGGACCTGGGCTATGCAGGCAGATGGAGGTGAATTTGAGAGGCCCATTCTTCTCTTAGCTAGCTGTGAGTCCTTGAGAGAGCCGCTGACCTCTCTGAGCCTCATTTTCTCAATAGTATGGTGGAGATAATAATATTTACATGTCCGACTCTGCGACCCCATGTACTGTAGACCACCACATTCCTCTGTCCATGTGATTCTCCAGGCAAGAATACTGAAGTAGGTTGCCATGCCCTGCTCTAAGTTACCTCATAGGACTATTTTAAGGCAAAATTAGCATAATTTTGCAGAATTAATTTGAAGTAATTCTTCCTATTACTTCAGAATTAAGCAGAAATAATTTGAAAACTTAAGCACAATAAATGTTAATGGACTTAAAGGATAAGAAAAGCAGAACTCATTAACCATATTGCTTATTCCTCCCCACCCTGCTGTTTAAGGGAGAAAATGGCTTTGTTCTCATCTCTTTTTATTAGGATTTCACATCATAGAATCCAAGGATCCCATTCAAAGTCATGCTTTCCTAACAAGTTATGAGACCCAGATTTACAATGTTATATACAAATGTTTTATCTTCTGAGGTGCCTCTTTTGATATTGACCTGAAGTATTTCAAGTGAATACATGATTTTCCTGCACTATGTTGAATGTCTTCAGCTTTCTGAGGAGGCAGTAGCACAACTCCATTTGTTCCAGTCCCTGTTTTATTCCCTTCATATTGTTTGCCAGTCTCTCTCACTAAGCTTCAAGATAAGACAAGGTCTGGGGTCTGATCATCCCAGCCTACCCAGGTCCCAGCATAGGGGTTGGTACAGAGGAGGAGGTCAGGATATGACTTCTGTAAGGGGAAAGAAGGAAGGAAGGGAAAATAAGAGAAGAGGGAAAGGGAGGAAGAAATCCAGACTCGATATTCTTAGAAGTATAATCAAGGGACACTTGTAACACTCTATGAAAGCAACCATCCTGGGAAAACCTGTTATTATACCCTGGCTTCAAGTTTTGTTTTTGGAGAAAATACATTATTTGTGTTTTGGACTAGTCCCATCAATCTGGTCTCTTCATCCCTGTCCCAGACTTCCTTTGGAGTTGTGTGGGCAGGATGGGGAGGTCCCTGGTTTGAATTGGTAGCTAAAGGCTAGTGAATGTTTTCCTGCTTAGAGCCAGCAGCTTGTAGTTGCTCATAAGGAAACGGGTAGAAAAACCCTCCAAGTCAGAATCCTTGGGCTTTTGCCTTACCCTCAATGTGGCATGTAGCTGCCTGTATTAGGAGAAGACTGTATTAGGAGTTTGAAGATGACAGCCCAATACTGCTCACAATGTATTCATAGATATCTCTTTAAAAATATTAAGCCTATCAGAAGTTACATTGGTTTGATATAAAAAAATCTGTTTTGGTGGTTTCCCCATCCAAGTGAATGAGTTGAGTTGTTTGCCTTGATTTTCGCAGGTGTCACGGAGGCGACTTCTTCCTGTTCTAAACAGCCTTAGCTAAAATTTGCAGCTGATCCAGAATCATGACAGTGACAGGAACTGTGTTTTAATTCCAGCTCTGTTACTTACTGGCTGTGTGACTCTAAGAAACCTATGAGACTTCTTTGAGACTCAGTTCTTTTCTCTAAAGTGGGGACAATAACATCAACTTTTCTAGTTTGTTGTGAAGCTTAAGTGATTTGATGTGCATAAAGCATAGTGCCTGGCCCACAGCAAATCCTCATTACGTATCTTGCAGGGAGGTGTCAGGGAACAATGCCTTCTTTGCTTTCTTTTAAGGCCTACAGATGGCCTTGAGAACTGGCATGGGCTTCAGGTCTCTATTCTTAAGGAGAGACTGACAGTAAAGCCAGCTATTCCATGTGGAGCTCCTCCAGATGGCTAATGGTCACAAGCAGCTTTAGGTGGACTCCAGGTTAGTTAGCTAACAGATATAGCCATGTAATATTCTATAAACGCATGCACACTAGTGGTGACAGTTTTCTTCTCCCCAGTAATGGAAACAAACACACAAGCTTAAAATTCTTCCATCCTGATCATTAGCCTGAACATACATTTTCAGGTTCTCTCCCAACCCTGATCCACATGGAGATATTTATTTTATATATTTGTGGAGCTAGAATGAAGAAACTTTTCAGTGTTCTCCTTTTTAAAGCAAATTCATCTGCTGAACTGATCATTAACCTAAAGTCTAGGCAGGACAGGTACACAGCACCTGGCTACTTCTAGCTGTATGCTCCATGTATTGCTCCTGGAGTAAGAGAAGAGACTTCAATGTCTCTCTAGGAAAGTTCTCAGCTGGGGCAATTTTTCCCCCCAGGGAACACTGAACAATGTCTGGGAACATTTTCACAACTGGTTGAGGGTAGGCTGTTAGCATCTGAAGTGTAGAGGCCAGGCATGCTGCTAAACCTTCTAGAATGCTTGCTTCTCTTGCCAACCAAGACAGAGCCCAACAACAGAGTTGCTCAAAATGCCAGTATTGCTGAGATTAAGAAACTCTGCTCTAGAGAAAGAACTGGAGGCAATGAAGTCTAAGAATCCCCTGAATGTGTAAATAAAATGTGTGTATATGTGGCTTTCAAAGAGTCTGAAGCTCTTATGAGATTCTCAAAGATCAAGGATGGTTTAGGAGCCTGGCCTCGTGTGAGTGAATGATTTTCAGGACTGTTGAACTTGGCTGTAACCAAATGAATGGCATTTCATGTATGTACCCATCAGAAGAGATGGTAGTCAGTAAGAGGCATAGAAAAACTGAGTCAGGGAGGTAAATTTGAGTTCTCTCCAGGAGGTTCTGTGCTCTGACAGGCAAACAACTACTATTTACAATCTTCCTGTCAGATGTCTCCACGGTTGACACCAGCATATGTATCTGTCAGAGTCTGATGCTATGAAGGTTCAAATCATGTTAACTAGTCTGATATAGGTCTGTGCTCAATAAGGATTTTAATTTCTTTTTGATATACATCTGTTTACAGTGTTACTATAAATTCATCACTAGGCCCCTCCAGGATGAGAGCTAGGTATCACTCATTTGTACCCACATTTCTTGGAAGTAATTGCTATGGTGTTAATAGTCAGTATTATGTGCAATAGTGAGCAAATGAAGTGAACTGATTTTGTCAAGACAAATACGTTATTCTGCATTAAATTACAGGGATATTTCTTCTTCAAAGTAGCATATTGGTTTTCAGGCTTGTGCTTCAGGCATCTATAAGCTTGGTTAGTGTGAGTTATCCTCCCCAAATCTGCCTTTGGGACAATAACAAGATTGGGTTTCAAAGTCTACAAGGCTGGGAGGAAGATATAGATATGTCTTATATACACTGGGACAGTGTCGCCTTGTGCAACATCTTGGGAGAGGAAAAGCCAGTTAGCTTTTTCCTGGTAACACTTGCAACTCCATGCAGTCCCAGCACTGGATACCCAAGGGACACGGAATGGGCTGATATGCCAATCCCTGGCTTATCTGCTCTCATATCTCCTCCTTGCACCTCCCCTGTTTGGCTGCATGTTATAGGGAATCTGATCCTGAAATCTGATCCAGGCTCCCATGCCAACTGGCTTGTGGCTGAGTTTGGCCAATGAGAAGTACTAGCAGGATATCAGAAGGTGGACAGAAAGGAAAAACCAGGGTATTTCTTCTCATCTCAGCCTTGGGCAACAGCTCCAGCACTGGTGATACTTCCTCCATGGCTTTTGTGAAGACCAAAAAGCTTATACAATTTGAGGGAAACTTTAAAGGAAAAAGAGTAAAAAATTAGATCCAGGGCTTTAGAAGAGGCCCAGGAGGACAAAGATCCTTCAAATATAAGCCTTATTGGCTTCATGGTAAATCTACCTCCACCAAACTTCCAGCTTTCACTGAGTAGACCAACTCCTGGTCCCCTTTTTCTTCCAGCCTGGAAGTGTCAGTGACTTTGTACTTCTTGGGTCACCACGCCATCATTTGCTTAAATGTCTCCATTTTTCTATCACCTGGGTTATTAAATAATCAATTATTTTTATGGAACTTCATGAATGATTTCTTGTTTTTCTCATTGGACTCTGACTGATCAAACAAGTTAAATCCAAGTTAAAAAAAACTAAGAAATTGTTTTTATCATCCATAATATTTTTATTGATTTGTGAAAATTTTTATACAATTCTTAAAGATTACTTTCTGTTTGTAGTTATAAAATATTGGCTATATTCTCTACAATTAATATTGAGGAGACTTTTTGCTTGATGTGGATAAATAACCAGTTAGAAGCTGCTCAGTGCTTGGAAAGTTAAGGTAGGGCATTCATATTCATCACTCTCACAATTTGGGTGATGCTTTGGTGATTTTATGGTGCTGCTCTGAAGGAGCTCTTCATCCTGAGATAAACCAAGAAGGGCATTTTGATTTCAGAGAGGAGAGCTGGATAAGCTGGGAGAGCTGACAGCCTGAAGATTCATTTGTTTCTTCACGTGTGAATTGAGCACCTATTATGGGTCAAGTTGATTGGCATGCAGCTATTGAGAAACAATTAGAGGCACTAAAGAAGTTATGATCTAGTATGAGAGAGAGACCCCCTGAATGTATGTTCTTACTACATTGTAGAGGAGTGTTGGATGTCATGCTAAGGAGACGGTCTGGGAAGGAGGGTACAGTGAGAGGTTTTGCTCTGAAGGAAATGTTTTATGTGCTTTATAAAGACAGCAGTGAGGATGAGACTCTGCAAAGGCAAGAGAAGCAAGCAGAAAGACTGGTTATAAAGGGATGACAAAAGCCCAGACAAGAGTTCGGCCAGGAACTGGGGCATTAAGGGGAGAGGGAAGAGACAGATCCAACTTGACAATGTAGGGTAGAATAGGAGGAGAAGCCAAGAATGCCTTAGCTTTTTACCTTGGACAGGGAGGATGGCAGTGCCACCAACCAAGGCAGCAAGCATCAGCAGATGAGCAGGCTTTGAAACAGAAGTCCAGAGTTGGACTTGGACAGCTGTTTGAGGCCAGTGTAGGACAAGAAGGTGTGGGATTCCACTAGGGGCCTGGATTTGCTGTTGAGACTCATGAAAGAGAGAACTGAGCTAGAGCTGAAGAAGATCTTGTATTCTTGGGGATGTGGGAGGCATCTGGAGCCAGAGTAGATGGCTATGGCGTCCCCTAGGAAGAGGATTATGAAGAGAGAAGGGACTCTGGGGACAAAGCTCCAGAAAGCCCATGCCTAGGAATGGACAGAAGAAGAAGGGTCTTGCCAGGAGAATGGGAGAAGTGTCAGGAAGTCAAGAGAGGGGTGGCTTTCCAGAAGAAGTGAATGGTCAGAGTGGTCCATACTGAAGTGGAGCCAAGTGGAGCCCCCACTGTGTTTGGAAAGATCCCTGGTGACTTGCCCAGAATATTTCAGTCTCTCAGGAGAGGCAGAAGGGGATTTCCAAAGGCTAAGCAGCAACTAGCAGATGAGCGGCAACAGTAGGTATGAAATACTCTGAGCAACATACAGTGGTAGAGGGAGGGGGACAGTTGGTGTCTGAATGGGGTTACAGGAAGTTTCCAGAATGTTTGCAAATGAGAGGGTTAAGAGTCAGAAGATAGGAGAAGGGATGTTAGTTATCATTGAGCACTGTCTTCATCCATGAGTGCTCTCACTTTCTAAGCAAGTGATTTAGAGCCAGAATCAGCACAGTCTGAGCTGAGAATATCAGAATATCTACAGCCATGATTTTTGATTCTAGAACCTGAACTGTTCCCAGACAGTGAATTAGCTGTGCTCACTGTAGAGTTATATTGAGCTTTGTGCCACAAGGATGGTACTGTTGCTATCTAGAAGAAGTAATTGAGGCTTTAGAGGAGATAGAAAATGAAAGGGTGATGTATATGTGCTTAAAATGTGTATTGCTGCCTCCATTCTGCACCATAACTACCCTTGTAGTGAGAGAGAAATTTTCAAATAATCTCTAGGCCTTGCAGATTCTGATTGGAAGCTGGGCACTGGGCCAGCACAGCTTGTCAAACCAGGTTACATGGGAATGTGCCCAAGGCTTCTGAGAATAGGCAGTTCTGATCAGTGTGTACGGGCTTGTTAGACTCGGACTGGCTTTTGCTTTCCATCAAAGGGACAGCTGAACCTCTCGTGTAGGTAAAAACTCTGGGTTTGTCCCCATTGCTCTGTTTGCTTTGGTTACCGGTGCTTAGCAGAGGAAGCATCTTGTCGTGGTGGATGGATCTTTTCTGAGAACATTCTTGGCGAAAGGCTTTTCCACTGTAATTGCGGTGGATGGCACTTAGGGGGACCGGTTCTGTGCCTGAAGTTCTGCCAGGGGCCTCATGTGCCTCTCTCATTCACAGCAAGCTGGCCAGGTGGGCATTGCCATTGCCATCTTACACATGAGGAAACTACAGGTCCATGAGGTTGACTGAGTTGCCCAGTGTCATACAGTGGAAAGTTGCTGGGCTGAGTTTGTGCTGAATCGTTCTCCCTCTAGGGCTACCATTCTGTGCTGCCTGCCTCTCACTCGGCGCTATGTTCCCTGATGTGTTATACACTAGGTGCTATAACAGCCCTCATGGAAGCCTACGTGAAAAGTTATTAGGCCACATGACTTACTCTCTATTGTTCCTTTCAGAACAGATGTTCCACACAAAAATGGCAATAAAACTCTTCCTAACTTGCCTCCTTGCCTTTGGTCTTTTCCCCTGATAGTCTGGCTTCACAGAGCCCAGAGGGAGCGCTCTTAAAGACCACGTCACTCCTGCGTCTGAAAGCTCTCAGTGGTTCCCCATGGCTATTGGATGACAGCCAAGCTCCTTGCCTTGGCACACAGGGCAGCCCTTTATGACCTGGCTCTTGCCCACATCTCTGGCCACATTGTCTGCCTCCAGACAGCTCACTCTTTTCTCAGGCATGACACTGAGCAGGTTCCCATGCTCCTTTACCCCTCTGAGCCTTTACTCAAGATATTCCTTATCCCTTCCTCTGTTTGGTAGCCCAGTGGCACCTCTTCTGTAGCACTGTTCTCTGTGCCAGATGGAATTGTTCTAGAATATTCCATATGGAAGTTTCCTTGAGTGCATGTCTAACTTCCCTAAAGTTGGTAAGCAAAGAAACAAAGTTCTGCCTCCATGCTCTATCTGACGTCAGCTCTGGGCCTGATATGCAGTGGGAAATCAGTAAATGTAGTTCCATTGAGGGTCAATGAATTTGTAAATGCCATTGAGTTTGATGATCTAGGAGACAGGTGAGTTCCTGCAGGGGTTCCAGCTTCATCATGATGAAACTAGCTGGAGATGGCTGGATGGAGAGGAAGTATCTGTCTAACCTTTAAGCTGGGCTAGGCTCAACCTGGGGATTCCTTAGTAGTTCAGCTGGTAAAGAATTCCACCTGCAATGCGGGAAACCCCAGTTCAATTCCTGGGTTGGGAAGATCTGCTGGAGAAGGGATAGGCTACCCAGTCCAGTATTCTTGGGCTTGCCTGGTGGCTCAGATGGTAAAGAATCCACCTGTGGTGTGGGAAACCTGGGTTTGATCCCTGGTTTGGGAACATCTCCTGGAGAAAGGAACAGCTACCCACTCCAGTGTTCTAGTCTGAAGAATTCCATGGACTGTATAGTCCATGGGGTAGCAAAGAGTCTGACATGACTGAGTGACTTTCACTTTCAGGCTCAACCTACTTATGAAGAACTACAATATCTTGTCTATTTTCCTTCTACCTCCAAAGATGCCTTGGGGATCGTATTAAGAAAGTTATGCACAGGGAGCGTTTACATCAGCTGCTTAATTATATGACCTTAATTAACTCTCTATAATTTCAGAGTTGATCATTGTTCTCATAGAGGTGGGGCCCCAATGTCATTTTCTTCCTTCCTCCTTGAATCTTTTATCATGGTGCCACACATCAAATAGCTTGCTCTGTGATTCAGTTGCTTCCTATATCTTCATTAAATTGAAAAGTTCTATTCTGCAAGGCAGGGAGTATTCTTATTCCTAACTTAGGGATGAGAGAACTGAGGTTCAACACAGTTTTCAAAATCTTATTTTTTGCAATTACAGCATCCTTCATTTTTCCACTTGTAACACTTTTGTCATAGCCAAAAGTCCATAAAATCACATTTTTAGGGCCAATCCGATGTTACTCTCATTATAATATCACTTCTGACATGCCAGGGGAAGGATAGATGGCCTCTATCTCATTCTTTGTAGTCTCTGACCTTTACTTTAGGGTCTGTGTACTTCTCTGTGGGGGTTCTGCGGTTGTGTTGATCCCTCATGTTTTCTGTCTTTGAGTGTTAGTGTCTGGCATATACTAGGTACTCAGTGGTAAGTCTTTCTTACAAAGCTGCTTTACCTGCCCTTTTCATTGCATTTCTAATTAGAAATATCTTTTTGGTTTTTCAAAGTTAGTCCCTGGGATTTTAAATATGCCCGTGACTGGGCTTAGAAAAATCTTTCAAAAAATCCTCTGATTAGGCATCCTGATGACTGTTTCAAACAAGGAGGAAAAACCACATTCCATAAGCAATGAAACATTTCAAAGTGGCAATACTTTGAGTGAATCCATTGTTGCCTGATCCCTTTTCTTGCTATTATGCAAATCAGATAGCTATACTGTTACTTCTAGGTCTATCCACTAACAGTGATCACCTCCACATAGATGATGGTCTTAAACATCATTTCGCTTGTCAGTGAAGCCCAGCTCTCAGAGTCCTGCTATGGACATTGTGTTGTTTTTGTCTATTCATAGAGTATCAGGCCTGGGAGGGTCCCAAGACCCCATCTAGCCCAATGCTTTCTAGCCCAGAGGCAGTTCAGTGAATTGGGAGGAGGCCCATGAAAATGTACATGGGAGTTAAAGCACAGCCAAGAGTGGACACTTCCTACTCTTCAACCCTCGACCTGGTGTTGTTAACATTCTTTTACTTTTCCTGAATTTAGGTTCATTACTGTTCCCTTGTTAATGTCAACCCTTGATGACCTTCACATTGAGTAAGCATCCCCGTAAGGATTTTATCAAGGTAATTCTCAAAATCCTCCAAGCTAGACTTCAACAGTAAGTGAATGGAGAACTTCCAGATGTTCAAGTTGGATTTAGAAAAGGCAGAGGAACCAGAGGTCAAATTGCCATCATCCATTGGATTATAGAAAAAGCCAGAGAATTCCAGAAAAACATTTACTTCTGCTTCACTGACTACACTAAAGCCTTTGAGTGTGTGGATCACAACAAACTGTGGAAAATTATTAAAGAGATGGGAATACCAGACCACCTGACCTGTCTCCTGAGAAACTTGTATGCAGGTCAAGAAGCAACGGTAAGAACCAGAGATGGAACAATAGACAGGTTCCAAATAGGAAAATGCATCAAGGCTGTATATTATCACCCTGTTTATTTAACTTATATGCAGAGTACATCATGCAAAAAGCCAGGCTGGATGAAGCACAAACTGGAATCAAGATTGCTGGGAGAAATATCAATAACCTCAGATAGGCAGATGACACCACCCTTATGGCTGAAAGCGAAGAGGAACTAAAGGGCCTCTTGATGAAGGTGAAAGAGGAGAGTGAAAAGGCTGGCTTAACATATGACCCAGCAATCCCACTGCTGGGCATACACATCAAGGAAACCAGAATTGAAAGAGACACATGTACTCCCATGTTCATTGTAGCACTGTTTACAATAGCTAGGACATGGAAACAACCTAGATGTCCATCAGCAGACAAATGGATAAGGAAGTTGTGGTACATATTCACAATGGAATATTACTCAGCTACAAAAAGAAAACATTTGAGTCAGTTATAATGAGATGGATGAAACTGGAGCCTATTGCACAGAAGAGAAACACCAATATAGTATATTGATGCATATGTATGGAATTTAGAAAGATGGTAATGATGACCTATATGCAAGACTGCAAAAGGGACACAGATGTAAAGAACAGACTTTTGGACTCTGTGGGAGAAGGCGAGGGTGGGATGATTTGAGAGAGTAGCGTTGACATTGTATATTACCATATGTAAAATAGATGACCAGTGCAAGTTCAGTGCATGAAGCAGAGCACTCAAAGCCAGTGCTCTGGGACAACCCAGATGGGTTTGGGGATGGGGTGGGGAGGAAGGTGGGAGGGGGGTTCAGGATGGGGAACAAATGTACACCTGTGGCTGATTCATGTCGATGTATGGCAAAATCCACCACAATATTGTAAAGTAATTAGCCTTCAGTTAAAATAAATTAATTTTTTTAAAAAGCTGGTTTAAATCTCAGCATTCAAAAAATGAAGATCATGGCATCTGTTCCTATCACTTAATGGCGAATAGATGGGGAAACAATGGAAGCAGTGACAGACTTTATTTTCTTGGGCTCCAAAATCACTGTAGATGGTGACTGTAGCCATTAAATTAAAAGACACTTGCTCCTTGGAAGAGAAGCTATGACCAACCTAGACAGCATATTAAAAGTAGAGACATTACGTTGCCAACAAAGGTCCAAATAGTCAAAGCTATAATTTTTCAAGTAGTTGTGTATGGATGTGAGAGTTGGACCATAGAGAAGGCTGAGTGCTGGAAGAGTTGATGCTTTTGAACTGTTGGAGAAGATTCTTGAGAGTCCCTTGGACTGCAAAGAGATCCAGCCAGTCAATCCTAAAGGAAATCAACCCTGAATATTCTTTGGAGGAATTGATGCTGAAGCTAAAGCTCTAATACTTTGGCTGCCTGAAATGAAGAGCTGACTCACTGGAAAAGACCCTGATGCTGGGAAAGATTGAAGGTAGGAGGAGAAGGGGATAACAGAGGATGAGATGGTTGGATGGCATCACTGACTCAATGGACATGAGTTTGAGCAAGCTTCGGGAGATGGTGAAGGACAGGAAGCCTGGCATGCTGCAGTCCATAGGGTCACAGAGTCAGACATGACTGAGTGAGTGAACAAGTGTTTTTATCAGTTCACTTTCTGGAACACACAAGTGCTGGAATTTTTGTGTATGTCCAGTCCCTCATTAACCTCTCTGTCTTGTCTTTGCTTCTGCCAAAAATAAAGTGTGATTTCTTTCAGGCATGGCAGGGAAAATGGATTGTGACCGCTCTGATAAATTGAAAGGGAGCTACTAAGCTGTAGAGATACAATTTGCCTGAGGGACGTTACAAAATCTTGATGCTAATTACAGTATGGATTCAGATGACTGTGTCTCTGATAGGATTGTGTTGGTACCAATGTTGAAGCACATGACATTGACAACAAACAAAAGCTTTTATTTTTTCTCAGCTCAAGCAAGACCTGTGTGCATATATGTTTCCAAAGACATAACCAGACAGTCACAGGGGTCACTGGTCTTGATAAGAGCTTACCTGCACAAGGACCTCTTGGGCTTAAAAAATGTGGCTGGTGTAGGGTAGGCAGAACCCTATCAAATTAGAGCATGGGAAAAGGTTTGTAGAATCACATCCCAGGCTTTGATTGGAAGTCAAATAGGTCTGCTTTAAAAAAAATGTTTTTTTATCCCACTAAAGGAAAAAGAAAAAGTAGAAAGACATTGACTTCTGGTTTTCATTATTTTTTCATTTCATATATATCTTTCCTTCTGGCTTCCAACTGTGACTAGGGAAAGTGCCAAAATATTAGGCGAGGTAGTCCCAACTGGAATTTAAGTCTGTCCAAAGGCTGAAAATATGAAAACTCTACCAAATGCAAAGAATCCAAATTCCAGACCTGTTGTGCACACCATGAGTTTAGAGGCCTTTTCCTCAGACTTTATCAGATTATTACATTATTATGTTTCACCAAACTATTTGAACATTTTCTAGTTCTTTAGCAAGTCTTCAAGTAAGGAAATTTACCTTTAGAAGAAAAGGTGTGGGGAGGAATAAGGAATGACTGCTTTTTTAACCCTTAATATACCACATACATATAGAATCCTCATAAAGCTCTGTGAGAATTCATTTTGCAAGAGGGGAAATTGAGTGTGAGTTTCCTCAGTGGGTGTGAGTTTCCTGTGGTTGTACAACTAATCAAAGGCAAACTGGGATTCAAAACTCAATTTGATTCGAAAACCCATGCCCTTTCCACTTCTCATTTCCTGATCGCCTGTTTGGAAAGAACACAAAGTAATAGTCCCCTTTCTGTCTTCTCTAGTCTTCATTTTCCCTGAGCTTTGGTTAATTGAATTGGTTTCTTAAAGTAATGTAATTACTTACTCTAGTAAGCCAAAAACATTGGCCAAGACCTGAGATTTGTAAGTATGTTTAGATGCTGAACTGGGGACAAGACTATAATATTTATTTCTCTGTCATTTAATGATGATTTATGGCACCATGACTTCCCTTAAAGATTATGGTATCAAGCATTCTTAATTTAGGCAGGCTGGTGTGGTGGATAAGCACTGAATTTATGGTCAGGAAACCGGAGTTTAAATTCCAGCTTTGCTGCTAACTTCTTGGGTGACCTTGGGGGAATTTCTTCTCTTTGCATCTGAATTCTCTTAACAGAGGTTTGGGCTGCAGGAGATAAGCTGACTTCTGACTCTAACATGCTGGGATCTTGTCATGTGGTTAAATTGGATGTTTCATGAAGGTAGGGATTTTGTTTATTCACTGCTGTATCCCCAGGACCCAAACGTGTGCTAGCATGTAGCTGGCATTAAGTGTAACTTGCTGAGTACGTGAATGAACTCAGTATAGATTAGCCAGGCATTATTTGTTGAGTACCTATTGTTTGCTAGGCCCTTTCTCTTTTTTCACCTCTGTTTGTCTTCCTTCCTATTTAAGTTTCTCCCTAGTTTGTCTCCTAACCGCATCACTTCTTTGGATTTGCTCTTCTGCTGCTCATTAGCACACTGGATTAGAGTGGGGCTAGAGTTGGTCCCTGGGGAGATCATGCAGGTTATTTGCATATTGAGGAGTCACTAAGGAGTGGCTGTGGCAAGGAATGGGAGGCCAAAGAGCTGGATCATTATCCAGAAGTTCAGTTTCTTCTCTTAACTTGTGGGGTTGGACTAGATCAGCTTTTATCAGATTGGTCTTATACTAAATACTGTGTCTGAGATTAATAAATATACAGCACAAAGGGAGTTCTGTAGTTTAAAAAAACAAACTTGGGAAACATTGATCTAATTAAAAATAAGCATATGATTAATAAAAAATTTTAAAAGATATCTGTACTGTGAAGCTTCTGAGAGCCTCTAATTTGCTAACGCATATTATGATTCTCTTAAGGGAGCTACAGGATGAAGCTGGGACATCTTGAGAGGTATGAGTGTTCAGAGTAGTCAGGTGTCCCTCAATTTGTACAGCTGTTAAAGTTTTCGAAGAGTGAGCTGAGTAGTACACTTGATCATTCTAGATCTGGAGCTGCTGAATTTAATAAAATACAGTAGCTCCGCTGGAGAATAAAGAGCATCATTTAGTTGTTCAATTTCTTTTTTAAAAAAAACTTTTTTAGTTTGTATTGAGGTATAGCTGATTAACAATATGATAGTTTCAGGTGAACAGTGGTGAGGGGACTCAGCCAAACCTATACATGCATCTACTCTCCCCCAAACTCCCCTCCCATCCAGGGTGCCACAGAACATTGAGCAAAGTTCCGTGTGCTATACAGAAGGTCCTTGTTGATTATCCATTTTAAATAGAGCAGCAACATGGGTGAACCTAGAGATGGCCATACTGAATGAAGTCAGACAGAGAAGGAGAACTATGATATGACATCCATTATGTGTAGAATCTAAAAAGAAATAATACAAATAAGCTTACTTACGAAACAGAAAGAGACTGACAGACTCAGAGAACAGATTTATGGTTTCTGGGGTGGGGCGGGGAAAGGTTGAGGGGAAGAGATAGCTAGGGAGATTGGGATGGACATGTATACACTGCTAAACCGTTAAATTTCTATGGTATATCATTTGACATGCTGGACCTGGCAATGGCAATGGGACAGGTGGTAGACTAGGTCTTACAGTGGAGAGAGGTCACTAAATATTTGGCTCTCTTCTTTGCATCATTTATCTCTTAAAATTTACAGTTCATAATCCAGAACCATCCATTTCTAGCGGGCAGGTCACCTAAGTACTCAATCTCCCCATCAGCAAAGCGAGTACAAGGAGTACACAATAATTTCCATCTCAAATGGATGGTGATTTTGCGATTTGCTCTCTGGTTACTCATCAAGAGCAGGCCCAACCTTGAATGCATATGAGAATTAATTATGTCATGGGGAAATGAAACAATATTTGTTTTGATTATGCCACTGTTAATTAGGTAAGGTTCACCCTGACCCTGACTGAAGATGCGGGCAGGGGCTTGTAACATAAGAATTGAATCCAAATGAGAATGCGTTACTTGAGCAGAGAGTAGGAAGCACTTAAGTTCCAATCTTTTGAGCTAGGATATGACTAGGACAGTTTCTAGAAGGGTGAAACCGACCCTGGTGAATTGTACATTGTTGAGTTGGTACTTGTATATTCTTATTTATACCATGTTCTTTGCCATCCACTTTTATTTATTGTAATGCAAATAGTAAAACTACAGAATTGCTGTCACACAAATAATAAAACTGACAAAATTGTGTCAAAGTAGTCACACTCGCTTAGAGTGTGACTACTGTTATATATTCTAAAGAGCTTTACACATGGTACATCATTTAATTTTTTATAACAATCCATTAGGTATCTATTATTGCTGTTAAAGGTACTTCCCTGGTGGCTCAGATGGTAAAGCGTCTTGCTTACAATGCGGGAGACCTGGGTTCGATCCCTGGATTGGGTAGATTCTCTGGAGAAGGAAATGGCAACCCACTCTAGTACTGTTGCCTGGAAAAGCCCATGGACGGAGGAGCCTGGTAGGCTATAGTCTATGGGATCGCAGAGAGTCGGACACAACTGAGTGACGTCATTTCACTCATTGCTGTTATAGATGTGAGGAAAATAAGACTCACAGAAGTTAATTAATTTGCTTGAGACCCCACTTGATTTCGTGAGGATTCAAACTCATGTCCATCTGACTTCAAAACAGCGATGTGCTGGCAAGTGTTTAACAGCCAGCTCTCTTTGGGGAGAAACAGAGCTTTGATTTGTTGGGTTTGCTGATTTCTGTGGTATAAACATTCCCATCACAGCCAAGCTCCAGTCACTAAGGTAATTACAGAGTTGAACAAAGACATGTGCCATTGGCTGTGTGAAGCTCGCCACGACTGTGCTTTTCCCCCTCTGTCTGACCCGTTTGCTTATAGTCAGGGTCCCTGAGTTTTGTTCACTGTCTGGGTTTATAACTGAGTGAGTAGCGGCAAACTTATAACTTCAGGCTTACCAGATGCAAGAGTCCGAAATTTTCTCCTGTGGGTAAGAAAAGTGTCTGTGGACACTAACTTGGGGATGAAAGTGATGATCATTATGATCATGATGATACATAGTATTAGCAGTAGTTGAAATAGTTATGTTTTTAGAGTGTAATTATATACCAGATATTGGTCTAAGCTTCCAGGAGAGGTCACAGAATAGAATGCTTAAGAGCTTGGGCTCTAGACTGGCCTGGGTTTAAATCCCACTCCATCTGTGCTAGTAGTTAACTCTGTGGTTTGGGGCAAAGGATAGGGTTGGTACCTACCTAATATAGTTGGTGTTGGTTAGAACAGAGGATTTTGTGAGATCCAGGATGTAGCATCATGGTAACTAAACACTAGCTATTATTATGTCACTTTCCTGGTCTCATATAATTTTCACACCAGCATTTTAAAAAGAATCATCATTATTATTATTTCACCAAAGAGAAAGCTTTGGTGAAAGAGGGACTGAGAGGTTAAGGAAGAGGATGGATAAGAACTGGAACTCTGGTCAGTGTACTTATAAAACCTGTACGTTTATCTTTTAGGCCATTTTGGATATATTTTGCAGGTAAAAAAGGTGAGACTCACAATGGTTAATTGTCTGTCAAAGATCAAAGCCAGTAAGTAGTAAGATCAGTATTTGAGCTTTGTGGGATCCCAGAACCCTGCTACTTTCTTGAAAGTATTAAAACATCATGATTTGTGGAGGTCTCACTGGTGACAGACCCTGAGGTTGAACTTCTTAGTTTCTCTCTCTGCCATAAGTTGCCCCGCCAACCCTTGCTAAAGAATCCATACTTTCTTTATGAATGTGAAGTAAATATGCCCTTGAATTTGGTCTGTGTGTTACATGCACATAGCAGCCCACATTTATACAAATGTGAGATTTTTACCTCAGATCAATGGACACAACAAACAAATTTATAATAGCCCCAGTAGAAAAAGGCTCAAAAGAAAGAGAGAAATTTAGGTCAGGATTTTCAAAGAAGAAGAAATACACAATGGAATATTACTCAGCATTAAAAAAAAATTCATTTGAATCAGTTCTACTCAGGTGGACAGAACTGGAGCCATTATCCAGAGTGAAGTAAGCCAGAAGCAAAAACAACAATACAGTATATTAATGCATATATATGGAATTTAGAAAGATGGTAACGAGAACCCAGCATGCGAGACAGCAAAAGGAACGTAGATGTATAGAACAGACTCGTGGACTCTGTGGATGAAGGTAAGGGTGGGATGATATGGGAGAATGGCATTGAAACATGTTAATTATCATATGTCTAATCAATCGCCAGCCCAGGATTGATGCTCGGGGCTGGTGCATCGAGATCTCCTGGGGGGAGGGAGAAGGGAGGGAGGAGGGAGGGGGGTTCTGGAGGGGGAACATATGTAAACCCATGACGATATCATGTCATTGTATGGCAAAACTAATAATAATAAAAAAAAAAGAAGAAATAGCCCTTCTTTGTATAATTGCCTTTTTGTGTATCTGCACCACCTGCATTTTCTTCCTTTTCCCTGTCTTTTCCTCTGCATACTAGTGTAAAGCAGGGGAGAGTGCGTTGCGCTGTAGAATTGAATTCATTCTTTCAGCCAATGTCTACATGTCTATTCTCCAGGCAATAGAGAAGGAGCTGCAAATGAAAGCTGTCGGTATTATTGTAATTGCAAATTTTTCATTTTCTTAGTAGAAAGCAAGTAATAAGTCTAAAATATGTTAATATGAAATACTTGGAAGAAAAATAAAGCTTGATAAGAGACAGAGTGATAGGGTGGTATTTTAGATTAATTTATCAGCGCAGCTCTCTTGTTTGAGCAGAACTCTGAGTGAATCCGTGTGAATATCTGAAAGAAGAGCATGCCACATACAGGGGAAGCAGGTATAAAGACTGGAGACAGTAACATGTCTGGTATGTTAGAGGAACAGCAAGTAGGTCAGGGTGGCTGGAATGGAGGGAACAAGGGAGAGAAGGGTTGGAAGTGGTATTCCAGTTAATTACTTAACTATAGTTAGTTTTCCTGGTGGCTCAGATGATAAAAGAATCGGCTGCAGTGTGGGAGATTTGAGTTCGATCCCTGGGTTAGGAAGATTCCCTGGAGGAGGGCATGGCAACCCACTCCAGTATTCTTGCCTGGAGAATCCCCAGGGACAGAGGAACCTGGCAGCTTGCAGTCCATGGGGTCCCAAAGTTTCAGACTCGACTGACTGAGCAAGCACACAGCACACACAGTGAGCATAGCAAACTAACAGTGATTAAAACAATTATCATCATCTAAGATTCTGGGCTTGAGTGGGTAGTTTTTCCTTAGGGTCCCTCATGTGGTTATACTCAAATAGCATTTAGGCATGCAGACAGCAGAAGGCTTGACTGGGCTGGAAGGGCAAGCTGGCTTGCTTACATGGCTGCCATTGACACCTGGGATCTCAGTTGTGGTCATTGACTGGAATGCCTGCCGATGGCTATGTTGTTGCCATGTAATCTGGTGGTCTGAGGGCATTGGACTTCTTTCATGGGGGCTCAGGACTCTCAGAT
Source organism: Antilocapra americana (assembly GCA_007570785.1). Classification (NCBI taxonomy): domain Eukaryota; kingdom Metazoa; phylum Chordata; class Mammalia; order Artiodactyla; family Antilocapridae; genus Antilocapra; species Antilocapra americana. The sequence continues at coordinate 3,745,405 of ML661897.1, forward strand.
ATGATGCTGCCAGTAAAAGCTACTAGTCCTCTTAAAGTCTTGAACCTGGAAGTGGCAAAGGGTCACTTCCATCATGCTTGTGATTGTACCATATATAGATTCAAGGGGAGGGAAAATAGATTTCACCTCTCAGTGGGTAGTGGCTAACTTTGATCTACAACAGAAGAGTAGAAAAGTAGTCAGGGTCATATCAATGAAGTGTAAGCCCTGGGGAAGACTTTGGAGGATGTTTTTTGAGTGTGATAGAAGGCCAGTGTAGGGTTTGGAGCAAAGAATGGCATTATTTAATTTATATTTTACAAAGATCACTTCCGCTGCACTACAGTCAGACTGGAGAGTAATAAAGGTGGAAATGGGGAGATTAGTTTGGAGGCTTTTGTAAAAGTCTAATGAGAAATAATGATGGCTTGGATTATTGTATAGCAGGATCATGAGATGTGTTTCAATTCAGCATTCTACCTAATCTGAAGATAGGAACTTTGGGTTCTGCTGATGGATTAGATGTGAGCTATTAGAGAAACAGAGAAGTCAGAAATACTTCCTCTCTGGTTGTTTTGGCCTAAGTGGAAGGAAGTACAGATTGCCATTTTCTAAGATCAGGAAAACAGATAAAGAATTAGTGTTTGTGGGTAGTGAGTGTGAAGATCTAGAGTTCAGTTTCTGTTATATTAGGTTCAGTTTGTTTATTGGATTTCTGTGTGAAGAAGACAAGTAGTTGGTTAGATGTACTAGTCTGGAGTTCAGAGATGTTGGGCCTCTGGAGATTTGAATTTGAGTCATCAGTAAATAGCTGGTATTTTAAAAATAGAGGACTGGATACAATAATCTGGGAAGTTAATGTATTAAATAAAGAGTGGATCTGAGACTGACACTGTGGACCCAGTGCATGCTTATAGGAAGGGAAGATGAAGAGATCCTGCTGAGTGTGTGGCCAGTGAGAGAGGAGGAAGCCAAGAAGGAGCAAATTAAGAAGCTGGTTCAAGGAGGATGGAGGGATATGCACTGTCCAGCACTACTACTGTTGGTTTTTGGTAGCATGGCCCCAGAGTTTGTGTGCAACCAAACTCTTCATGACTCCAAGCAAATTATTATATTTCACCTCCTCTGCTCCTTAGCTTGCTCTTCTGAAAATGAAGATACTGATACTGATCTTAGAGTTGTGATACCATTAAATAATATTTTATAAATATATTTAATATGTAATATATTTTTTTACTGGAGTTCTTGACATATAATAGTGGTCAAAAAGTATCATTCAGTGTCCATCATCTTCCCCTTTTTAAAATGCCTAAATGAGATTAGATTGAGCCATGGAAAAGTTCTGATTTTGAACCATTTTTAACTTATGAAATGGCAATATCATATGTTTCAACTTAGTAACTGAATTAGAATTCTGTGTTCTAAACAAGGTAGACTTTTACTGGCCTATTCTCTCATAATAAGATTTCTAATTGCACATTTCCCACTTAATAAATTCTCCAGGAGAAAGTTCTCCTGGTAATAGTTTCTAAACTGTTCTCTCTGATTCTGTTCATTTTCATGTTGGCAGCACATCAAAGTCCACCACAAGGACCCAGCTTCATTCACATATACCACTTGGCGTGTAGAACACAGATGTATAAAAATTCAACTCTTCTGATCTACTTCCTGTGGCCCTGCTGTGATGCTCATCCTTTTTTGGAAAGCCTGTTAATTTCCTTTCAGGTGCCATGCCTGCAATTTGGTGAAGCTGCTGCCAAGAGGACTCTGGGGTTAACTTTAGAGGTGACCATATCCACCAGGTTTTATTCTGCCTGAAGTGTTTTCCCTTTGAGAAAGCATCCATGGGCATCCCTAGTCACTAATGCTCATGGATCTGATTAAGTAGTCAGTTGCCCAGTTTCCTTCCATCTCCTAGCTCAGGAGAAACATAGCAAAACAAAATATAACAAAATGAAATTATTTTCTGTGCTCCAAAACTTGGCAGAAACTAGAAGAGAAAGTGATTAACATCTATCAACAGCATGGTTTCCCAATGATGTGCTTTTTTCCAGAGGCATTTTTAAGTACCTGGCTACCTCTCTTAGCTCCTTGCCCTGGAAATTTGGGTTTACTAATTAATTAGCTTACATACTAAAGCTAACTAAATCCTGAATAAGCCACCAACCTTTCTTATTGCTCAAAAGGATCCCCTTTTAAATGAGCTGTACTACTACTCCCTTTTTGCAAAAGAGCATATAAATCTATTTAAAAAACAAACCCAAGGGGTTCAATGAAAAAAAGTTACATTATTTTATGGTCCACCATTCCAGCAATAGGAAACAAGTTCTTAAAACTTCAGCAAGAGTTTTAGCTTTTAAATAAAATTGCCCTATTTGGTGTGTAGAGTCACTCAGAGTTCTGAGAAGGAATACATATTAAGAAAGAAGACCCTGCAAACATGTTCTGAGCTTCCTATCACTAAATAGGTACAACCATATTCAAAGGAAGTTCAAAGGTGAAAGACATAACAGGAGAGGAGGAAAAAAAGTGATAATAATTACTGATCATTTTCTGTGTGCTAGCCTATGTCTCTATTTATGTTTCAGATAATCTTGGGGGTGGGTAATATCTACATTTTACAGATAAAGAAGATTAGGCTCACAAGGCTCATTAATTGACTTGTTAAAAGCCAAATAGCTTGTAAGTAGCAAAATCAGGATTTGAACACAAATCTGTGGGTCTCAGAACCCTGCTACTTTCCTGAAAGTATGAATATAGTGGAAGAGTCTGAAGGTGGATTCTAAGGGCTCCAGGACTTTGTTTCTTTTCTATAAGGTGTGCATTATGGTAAAAGAAGGGTTTTGATTTATAACAAGCTGATGGCACAAGTCTCCAAGAGTGCCACACAGTAGCAGAATTTGCCACTGACCACCCAAGACCACTGTGTTGCTGATTAAGACTCTTGAGAGTCTCTTGGACAGCAAGGAGATCAAACCAGTCAACCCTAAAGGAACTCAATCCTGAGTATTGATTGGAAGGACTGATGCTGAAGCTAAAGCTTGAATACTTTGGCCATTTGATGCAAAGAACTGACTCACTGAAAAAGACCCTGATACTGGGAAAAACTGAGGGAAAGAGGGAAAGGGGGTGACAGAGGATGAGGTTGTTGGATGTTATCATTGACTCACTGGACATGAGTTTGAGCAAACTCAGGGAGATAGTGATGGACAGAGAAGCCTGGCCTGCTGCAGTTCATGGGATTGCAAAGAGTTGGACATGACTTAGCGACTGAGCAACAGCAACCCAAGACAGAATGGCACAATGTTTAAGAGCATACACTCTGAAATGGAGCTGCATTTCTATCCTGAGTGAGCTTGGGTAAATTGTTTAACATCTCTGATCCTCAGTTTCCTCATCTGTGAAATGGGGATGATAATTAGGCCACAGTTCATAGTATTTGTAAGCATTAAATGAGTGTAAAGCATTTGGTGCCAGAACCAAGCGAGAGTCAGCCTCTCAGTTATTAGTCAAGACACTGCCGTTACCTAACCTTAATTATGCATGGGGAACAGGGGGAAGCATTGTTTTTTTGCACAATTGTTGGACAAGTTTTAGTGTTTATGTGCCTCCTGGTCGTCTTTTGTTTTTGGAACTCAGGATAACTAAGTGCTTTAGGAAATAAATCTTTTAGCCTACGCAGCTTAACACATCTCATAGGAAAATCCCCACAGACATGACTCTCCAATGCTACAAAAATATATCAGGACACCTATGTTTACCATCCACTTACCCTACTTTTAATCTTCCTTACAGATGTGTATTAAATGGGAAAAGCATAGACTGAAATAGTGGACATTTGTTGATTTGCCTCTCTAGCATCCATTGTCCCATCTCCCTTCTCAAGGACTTCTGATTTTCTGTAGGGTTTCATGTGTTTCCACAGAAACTGCCTGTAACACTCTAGGCTCCAGGAGAAGGCATGCATACCTTCCCTTAGCCGCTACGATTGCTTTGAGGGAGGGGGACTTGTAACCTAAGTTATTCCAAGCAGAGTGAATGTTGAGATTTTGCCAGGAATATTGGGGCAAAAACTTTCCTGCCGGATGTGGATGAAGGATCATCAGGCTCTTGCGATTATAGACAGCCTTCCTGCTACCAGGATGGAGGCTGGTTTTAGGATGAAGGTAGAGAAAAGGATGAGAGAAGTCAGATTCTTGATCATATCATTGACCTGATCAAGCTTCCTTGAATCCAGAGCCATTTCTTGACTTTTCTGTTACAGAAGTCAAAAACTTATTTTTAATTGAAAAATTCCCTACTGACTTAATTGGAGACAGGCAGCTTGATTGTGTTCTGGGCTAGTTCTGTAAGACTTGTAACACTCAACTTAAATGAGATTATGGAGGTGAAAGCATTTTTTTAAACTCTAAAGTAATTATAAATGTAAGTCTTTGTTGTGATGATTTGACACTGATGTTATAATGGATGATTCTGTGTTTCTTTCATATCAAAGCCTTGTTTTGTTTGGCAGCTTGGGTTGACCCCAATCTATAGGCAAACGTCTGTGACTGGCAGTTTTACATTTCACCCTTGCAGGTTTTGGTACGTGTTGGGGACTTGTGGATTTCATAGAGCACCTGATAGTTTGTCAAGTCATCATGAATTGGTTTACTGTTGATAATAATGGACTTCCCTGGTGGCTCAGTGGTAAAGAGTCTGCCTGCAATGTAGGAGACCCAGGTTTGATCCCTAGGTCAGGAAGATCCCTGGAGAGGGAAATGGCAACCTTGATAATAATATCTATGATAGTCATCAACAAGTAGTTTCTTATTCTTTATTTTTCCTTCACCTGAATTTTGAGGTTTTAAGTCAAAGTTCTCTTTACCAGAGGATTACAACAATGTAATGATAGCATTGATGGTATCACAGAGCATCCAAATAGCTCATTCAAAGGCAGGCAGGTATCTGTAATCCAAAAACCAAGAATTAGGAATAAGTGATCATTTTGTAGCATTATTCATCCAAAGAATTTTCTTGGTATGAGAAAAGAAAGGAAATAAAGCTATGTTTACTGAGTAATCACCATATACTCATTACCAGGTCATGCACATGCTTTCCTGTGGCATCTAAATTAATCTGGTAATAAACCTTTTATCCCATAGAAACTCTCTCTAAGCCCCAAACAATATAACTGTCAGACCTGTCATGTTTTTCATGATCCAATGTGGGACAAAGTAGAAAGATGACCAGACTTGGACTCAGACACTCTAGATTCCATTCATTAACTTTCTGGGGCCTCAGATTTTCACTTGATAAGTATACCCATTTAAACTACTGTGTTCCACTTCATAGGCTTTTGTGAGGATTAAACTTGCCTGCAGACAATAAATTGTAATATTCTGTATATTAGTATCATTTTTATTAATGTCGGATAACAGTAAACCTGGGGCCATTTAAGCTAATTTTCATTTCAATTGCTATGTCTCAGTTTTTGATTTGGAAATTCTGTTTAAAATAATTCTTTGCTTTCCTGTGGCCAAATGTTCAGAGCAGTAAAAATATAAAACTCATTACAGCAAAACACAAAAATATCATATATAGGATTATTTCCTCTAAAAGCTTCAGACAATTCCTTCTAAGAATGATTCCCAACTTGAACATATATGGTGTTACCCAGTTGTATAATAGTAAGTTTTGTGGAATATTACGACATATTGTAAACACATTAGATGAAAAAATACATGTCCTTTTGGATACAATAGACATGGATTTATTTAACTTATTTATAGAATTATGCTCATGCAAAGCCTCTGAGAAGTTTAAATAATGAAACAAGGTATAAAACAACAAAAATGTATAAAGGGAAAGCTCTGATTCCATCACTGGTTAAAAGAACTTCTAATCCCATCTGATACTAAGCTAATTAAATGGCTATTCCCTGAGTTGCATGCTCTTATACTGGGATAGTATTAATAGTTTCCAAAGAGTTAAATGCAGTGACCACTTAACACAGATATCATTAGACTAGATGAACTATGAGGCCCTTTCAGTTCTTGGAGTCTATAAATCACTCATCCTTTCTGGGCACTATTGCCTAATTACCCAACATTGGACTTGACACTTCTTCAAGGACATGACGCACTAGGAATCGAATATCCGTTCTTTGGTTTTGACTGTGGGAAGAGTGTCTTACCAAGAATCCAGGTGAGTTTCTTTTTCAGTTCCTTCCACGTTGGCATCAGTTGTCTCTGTGACAGGGCCTGGAGGAGTTAGAATGCTGGCCTACTTTGTTAAATGTTAGCTGCTCAGTTCAGTTCAGTTCAGTTCAGTCACTCAGTCATGTCCAACTCTTTGCGACCCATGAATCGCAGCACACCAGGCCTCCCTGTCCATCACCAACTCCCGGAGTCCACCCAAACCCATGTCCATCGAGTCAGTGATGCCATCCAGCCATCTCATCCTCTGTCGGCCCCTTCTCCTTCTGCCCTCAATCCTTCCCAGCATCAGGGTCTTTTCCAGTGAGTCAGTTCTTCGCATGAGATGACCAAAGTATTGGAGTTTCAGCTTCAACATCAGTCATTCCAGTGAACACCCAGGACTGATCTCCTTTAGGATGGACTGGTTGGATCTCCTTGCTGTCCAAGGGACTCTCAAGATGTATTTTCCAACACCATGGTTCAAAAGCATCAATTCTTTGGTGCTCATCCCTTTTTACTGTTCAACTGTCACATCCATACATGACTACTGGAAAAACAATAGGCTTGACTAGACGGACCTTTGTTGGCAAAGTAACGTCTCTGCTTTTCAATATGCTATCGAGGTTGGCTATAACTTTCCTTCCAAGGAGTAAGCGTCTTTTAATTTCAGGCTGCAGTTTTGTTCAACTCTTTGTGACCCCATTGGCTGTAACCCACCAGGCTTCTCTGTCCATGGGATTTCCCAGTATTTTATAACCATTTTATTCCAAGAATACTGGAATGGGTTGCCATTTTCTTCTCCAGGGGCTCTTTCTGACCCAGGGATTGAACCCAGGTCCTCTGCATTACAGGCAGATTCTTTACTGTCTGAGCCCCTAGGGAAGCCCCATCCAAATTTGGGGCTTCTCATTGCACATTCAGTATTGACATTCTCTTCCACCTTGGTTTCTGGGTGCTACTTTCTTCCAGTCTTCTTTCTGACTTTTGTACTGGACAGTTTTCAGTGGTTTCAGTGAGGCTGATTTGGGGATTCAGAAAGACCTAGGTTGGAATGCCTGTTTCATCATTTATTTCCTGTGTAACTTGAATAAGTTATCATTCTGCAGAACTGTCATGAGACTTAACGTGAGACGAGTCACACGAAAGTGTACCTCTTCCAGCACCTGGTCCCTAGTGGGTAGGTGATCAATAGGGTTAGTTCTCTTCCTGGCTTTCCAAAATGGAGGTGGAGGGTGGGTTGGGAGAAACGGTCTTTTAGCCTCCTACTCTTCAACTATAGGAGCTTTCGTAGGGTCTGATCACAGCCACCTTCTCTCTCTTCTTCCTCTCTCCACCTTTCCATGGTGATGTGATCTTTTCTCTTGGCCCTGCTCTTGACTGCCACATCTTTTCCCCCCAGCTCAAGTTTCCTCCCTGAGCTGCCTTCCTGATGTCCTTCCCGATGTGTCACAGGCTCCTCTGACCCAACATGCCATACCTGAATGGCTGTTCTTCAGCCTGCTCAGCTTCTTTGGCTGCCCATCATCCACTCACTTGCCTCATTCAGACCCTGCAGTTGTTTCTTCTTCTCCTCACACCCCTGCAACTAGTCCATTACCAGGAACTATGATGCTCTTTTTCTTCTCTCACCTGGGCTATTGTCTCTTGACCCAGTGCACACACCACTTTCCAGTATTAAGAGCCTTAAGATTTTATAGAAGGGCCTCAGGTGCTATTGTGGGGCTGAAAGGAGGCCATATAGCATGACTCCTGATCCTGAATTATTGCTTCTACCAAAGCAGATCTGCTTTTGTTTGTTTCGTTTCATTAAGCTTCCACTTAAGATTTGACTTGAAAGAAGGATTCTGCTATATAAAAATAAGCAGGAAAAGCATTCTTTTATGGGCTTTCCTACTTCTAGGCTTTTCTCCTCCTGTGTCATATTCAAAGCACACAAAAGAGATTTTTCTGAAGTGGAAATACAATCTTGCCATAGCCAACTTTAAACTGCTTCCTTAAATCTCACTACTTACTGGGTAAATGTCAGCTTTCATTCTCAGGCTTTTATGGTGATTCTTACCTGTCCCTTTACCTTTCTCTAATACTGCCCCCTTTCCTCCCCTTGTCAGATCATTTTCAGTTCCCCTGGAACACTAAAACGTTTCCTCTCACAGTTTCCTCTCTTGGGAATTACTCCGAGCTGCCATCTGCCTGGTGAGTTCCGGCTTCTCTTTTAAGATTTGGTTCAAGAATCACCTTTTCTTTAAAGCTTTCATAATTGTGTAAGTAGAAATGACCCCACTTTCCATAGTTTGTGTACAAGTTACCATAACCTGTAATGTTCTGAGTGTTTTACTTGTCTCTCTCCATGATTCTACCATGAGCAGGAGACGTGGCTGTCTTCACTGTGTTTGTTTGTCCATTAACCACTAAAAGGCTTGGCTTGGGTGCTCAGAAACTGTTGACTGTGTATAGTGTTAGTTGCTCAGTCCTGTCTGACTCTTTGCCACCCCACGGACTGTAGCCCATCAAGCTCCTCTGTCTATGGGGTTCTCCAGGTAAGAATACTGGAGTGGGTTGCCATTTTCTTCTTCAGGGGATCTTACCAACTCAGGGGTCAAAACTGGGTCTTCTGCACTGCAGGCAGATTGTTTACTGTCCGAGCCACCAAGAAAGAAGGCTTAATTAAATCTTAAGCAGCAAAGCTGTGCAGATGAGCTGGTGCTAAGCCCCTGATGGGAGGCCAAGGGTGGCATTTTTTTCTATAATTTTTCCATGTTGTAAGTGGAATTGATAGTAACCGGCAAACATTCTGCTGACTACACATTAGTTTATAAATGCACTTACTTCTGTGGATGTAAAGCAATCAAGTCAGCTTCTGTCTAGTCTCTCCAAATTTGACTTTTGGATAATGTCTATTACCAAAAGCAATGGTTATAAAATATTATTTGTACTGAACTTTGTGGCTACAATCTGTTTTACTTTCATTATCTTGTTTGATATTTACAGCAATGCTGTGGGTCATGCAGGGCAGATATTACTCCCATTTTATAGACGTGTGAAACCAGATTCTCAGATGTCACCTGAGTTTCCCGAAGTCATACAGCTGTTAGTTAATAGAGCCAGATATTTAAATCTTCGTTTCAAAGTCAGTTGGTCATTCATACCTATTTGAGGGTCCCGTTTCTACTTAAAGGAATACTCTCCTGTTGTTTTGAACATGATAAATAGGTCCTTAGGGTCAGATAAAAATTCTTATTGACATACCTGTCTGACAGCTGGTCATCAGGAGAATGGAGTTTTTCATTATCTTACTTACTGGCTCCCTCATTTTTTCCCCCGAGGCTTCCCCATGTCAAGTTGCCAAAACTTGGAATGGTCACTGCAGTTTGTTGACAAATAACAAAGATACTCCTTGTCTAGTTGTCAACTTTACATCCTCTGGGTTTGCCAGGTGAGCGCAACATGCAGGGAAAGGTTTTGTTGTGGTCTGTGACTCATAGCACTCACTCCTCTGCCACTCCCTGGGTGCAGGCGATTACAATCTGCCTATTGCACAACTTTAGAATATTTCTGGGTGAATCGGCAGATGATGTAAAAAGCTCCAACTGACTGAAGGTTCAGTCACTGCTTCATGAATCAAAAGGCATACTACCATAGGAGAGTTACTCTAATCTCATCTGCAGATTGCTTCTGTCATCATCGAGAGATTTAGTGGAGGCATTCACTACTGAAGGGAAATGCCTTCTTTTAGGTGGTTCTATCTCCAAAGTCTTGGAGTGTCATTTGGAAGAAAAGATGTGAGTAGGAGAAAGGGCCCTTCTCACTTGTTCAGAAGTAGCTCATTTCTGACTCTCAAGTCCTGTTGATGAGAGGTGGTGTTCTCTTGGTTTGCTTCAAGATTTCCCCATGTGCTCACAGTTTAAGTCATCCTCCTCAACAGGACCTCAGAGGGTCAGTTTTTTTGGGGAGGGAATCACTGTATGAGGATAGCAAAAAGATTACTTGTGAATTAAATTCAGTATGACATGAAGCAATTCAGTTTCTTGACAGATAGTATAAATCAAAAATTATATATGGGTGGAACTGAAGTTTATTATAGGTGCCACTGTTAATTGCTGCATTGTCTTCAAAAGGTCTCTAGTAAAATTTGAGGGCTGGAGAGGTGAAGGGAGTTAGTGTCTCGGTCTGTTGAATGTCCTCTCCTTCATCATCTCTGTTTCATGAACTCATTCATTGGCTGCTGGATAAGGTCCTTCCCTAAGCCATGCTCTGTGTTAGATTCCTGGGAGACCACAGTGATGAATAAGGTACAGTCCATGTTCTCAGAAAGTGTTTAGTGTTGTGAGATGACCTAGGAACAGATGTAATGCACCGTCTAGGTACAGAATTTGATATATCTGCAAGGTGCTTTGAGAGTAGAGAGGGATAGCTCCTAGCTTAGGGGATCTAGGAATGTTTCTTAGATGAGGTGATGATACTTGAAATGAGTCTTAAACATAACTTCCCTTGGATTTGTGCAGGAAGGGCCACTGCCCTGGGTTCCAAGCTTTAGAGGGCCCTACTCTGGCTTTCTTCTAGCTCCCCACGAATGGCTGAACTCTGATTTTTTTGCTCAGATGACTCAGAGCCTGCGTCTAGGTCCTGTGTGGGCCTCTGTCTCTGGTCCATTCTCCCTTTGGCTTATCGCATCTTTAGGTGACCTCCTAGAGGTCACTACCCTGAAGGGTAGTCCAAGAGTGCTTGTTTTAGGGGAGTGGGGATGGAGTTTGGACATGTGGGTTGGGGCAACCACTTATGTGCACAAGAGACTCCTCACACTGTAGGTAAGAGCCATTTCAGGGGAAGGGAAGGGGGCAGGCCAGAAGCTGGGACAAGGTTCTGTTTTCTCTGAGTCTTCCAATCTTGTGTAGATTCCCTGCAGAGTGTTTGAAGTCTACACTTGAACCTGGCCTTCCGCATTGTTGAGGGTATATTTTCAAGATGGGAAGAGAGTGACTATTTTACTTAACAGGAGGCTGGCTTGACTTATAACTTTTCAGTAGTTGAATGAAGTTGCTTAGTCATTTGTGACTGTTTGAGACCCCATGGACTGTAGCCTGCTAAGCTCCTCTGTCCATGGGATTTTCCAGGCAAGAATACTGGAGTGGATTGCCATTTCCTTCTCCAGGAGATCTTCCTGACCTAGGGACCAAACCTGAGTCTCCTCCACAACGGGCAGATTCTTTACTGTCTGAGCCACCACAGTAGTATAGACATCTGCAAATTGGATCTCTGTCCGATTGACCTGGACTCTGCAAACGTTACGATCTTCTTATGAGTGTGGTATCTCCAGGCTGTGCATTGATTTAGGATCACTAAGCCTTAGAGAGTCTAAGCTTCCAGGAGCTCCATTTAGTGGGGACACAGGTGAATGTCCAATCACAGTAACAGTGTGCTATAAGAGAGGTCTGTCCATGAGGCACAGAGAAGAGAGACATCCATTTGACTGGAGTGATAGGAAGTAGGAACCTTTTGACATGAGCCTTAAAATGTAGATATGTGGGTCTAGTATAAGAGTGAGGGAAGAAATTTCAGACAGAAAAGGTGGAGACCTAACAAAGTATGGGAAAGGAAAAAATAATCCAGCATTGTAGGAGCTGTGAATAGGAAGAGGAGGCCAGGGCCTGGATCACGAGAGGTCTTACAAGTTAGGCTGAGGAGGCTCTTATCCCATAGACCAGGGGGACCTCTCCAGGCTTCTAAACACATGGGAGACTAGGGTGATGAGATTTCCCTTTTAGAAAGACTCTTGTGGCAACTGAGTGGAAGCAGATTGATTGGAGGGGCCAGTTTTGGACCTCAGCCTCATTGCTCAAAGACTGTTCTTTTATATGCACATATTTCACCCATTAGACTTTTGTCGTACTAGCTCAGTGACTTGCCACCCAGCTATTCATTGGGAAAATTTTTTGTGGAGGCTTTTAAAAAGCACCAATGCCAGCCCTGGTCCCAGACCAGTTAAATTAAAATCTTTGGGGCTTAATTACCTGTAACTTTCAGATACATCCTAGATAATTCTGATGCATACCGAGGACTGATAACCACAGTGAACTATTTCAGTTTGCCACCCCAAGGATGGGTGTGAACTAATTTTATTTAGGAGGTGAGCACTAGCACTGCCCTCCTCCTCCTATCTGCACATTTTTCTCTCCCTGTTACTTGCTCTTTGAAGATTAGAGAGGTATTTTGAATATCCCTGATTTTATTGTAGGAAACCAACTGCTGGTTTGAGGACTACATAGATATTCTCCATCATGATCCACAAGTTCTTTTCTTAATGGTTGCTTTCTTTTCCCACTTCCAAGTGTCTCTCTGGGCAGCAGAAGCTGGGAGTGAAAATCACCTACTTGATATTCTTTGGGGATTTGGCAACTTAGCTGTTTCATGCCTATCCACAGAGAGATTCTCTTCAAATTGGTTGCCTTGTTTTCAAAGCAGTGCTTTTACTCTTTGGGCTTAATGGGATGTCCTTGTGTGCCAAAGCTCATGGAGACGGTTTGATGACAAACTGCCTTCTACCTACCTGTGCAGGAGTGAATAATGCATCAGGTTGGTCACAGAAGAATGTCCCAGTTCTTTGTGAACTGAACTGAACCTCAAGGGAAGTGGAGTGGTTGTTCCCACAGGCAGGGCATCGTGGGTATGACTGCTCTGTTCGAAGCTCCCATGAGCCCTGTGCTTCTCTGTACACTACACTTAGATATCGTTGCCCTTGGGGCTTAGGTCATGGGAGCAGGCTTTCCTAGAGAAAATTCCTACTTTGTCCCATGTCCCAACACAGACAAGTACTGTAGAGTGGGAAGGCATAGGAGCCAGAGTTTGGGAAATGAAGTAGGTGCTGATTCACCATATCTAACACTTTGAATATATTAGGAAGATGGATGATTAGAAGACATTCCCAGGGAACTGGGCTATCCCAGAGAGCAGGCTGGCCCCATTAGTGCACAGTGCTGATACTTACATTTCCTTCCTATCCCCAAGGATGTTGTCTAGTGAAGGATCAGGGTGTCATTCTCTGCATAGCCCCAGAAGTCTCTGTGAGATCAGCATTCAACTAGAGGGTTTAATTAAGCAATCTAGAAAATCTCTTCCAGTTTCAAGGTTCTAGACCTCTCTGAGGGAACTTGTTCAGCTTCGATACTGCCTCTCCCACCTAATGCCACCTGTGTCCATGGGGGTTGTGATATTTGCTTTAGTCTATTAATGCCAACAGTCCTCTCCTTGTGTTGTTCCTCTATGCTGTTGAATCAACTTATTACATGTGGATGGTTAAGTTCCTTATTTCCCCTATTTTATTTCAAACCATTTATTTTTATGATTATGGTTGTTCAGTCTGTCAGCTGTGTCTGAGTCTCTGCGATCCCATGGGCTGCAGCATGCCAGGCTTTCTTGTCCTTCACTATTTCCCTGAGTTTGCTCAAACTTATGTCCATTGAGTTGGTGATAGCATCCAGTCATCTCATCCTCTGTTATCCCCTTCTCTTCCTGCCTGCCTTCAGTCTTTCCCAGCGTCAGAGCCTTTCCCAATGACTTGGCACTTCACATTAGGTGGCCAAAGTATTGGAACTTCAGCTTCAGCATCAGTCCTTCCAGTGAATATTCAGGGTTGTTTCCTTTAGGATTGACTGGTTTGATCTCCTTGCAGTCCAAGGGACTTTCAAGCAGCTTCTGTAGCACCACAGTTTGAAAGCATCAGTTCTTTGGTTCTCAGTCTTCTTTATGGTCCAACTCTCACATCCATGCATGACTACTGGAAAAGACTGTAGCTTTGACTCTATGGACCTTTGTAGGCAAAATAATGTCTCTGTGCTGTAATATGTTGGCTAGGTTTGTCATATCTTCCCTTCCAAGGAGCGATTGTCTTTTAAGTTCATGGTTGTACTCACCATCTGCAATGATTTTGGAACCCAAGAAAATAGTCTATCACTGTCTCCATTTTTCTCCCATGTATTTGGCGTGAAGTGATGGGACTGGATGCCATGATCTTAGTTTTTGAATGTTGAGTTTTAAGCTAGATTTTTCCACTCTCCTCTTTCACCTTCATCAATAGGCCCTTTAGTTTCTCTTTGCTTTCTGCCATTAAGGTGGTGTTACCTGCATATTTGAGGTTATTAATATTTCTCCCTGCAGTCTTGATTCCAGCTTGTACTTCATCCAACCTGGCATTTTGCATGATGTACTCTGCACATGAGTTAAATAAGCAGGGAACAATATACAGCCTTGATGAACTTCTTTCCCAATTTGGAACCAGTCTGTTGTTCTATGTCCAGTTCTTTTTTTTTTTTTTCCTTTACTTTATTGTGTTGGTTTTGCCATACATTGACATGAATCCACCATGGGTATACATATGTTCCCCCTCCAGAACCCCCCTCCCTCCTCCCTCCCAATTCCCTCCCCCTGGGTCATCTCGGTGCACCAGCCCAGAGCATCAACCCTGGGCTGGCGATTGATTTCACATATGATAATTAACATGTTTCAATGCCATTCTCCCATATCATCCCACCCTTGCCCTCTTGTGCAGTGCTAACTGTTGCTTCTTGACCTGCTTACAGATTTCTTAGGAGGCAGGTAAGGTGGTTTGGTATTCCCATGTCTATAAGAATTTTCCACAGTTTGTTGTGATCCACGCAGTCAAAGGCTTTAGTGTAGTCAGTGAAGCAGAAGTAGATGTTTCTCAAATTCTCTTGCTTTTTCTTTGATCCAGTGGATGTTGGCAATTGGAATCTGGTTCCTCTGCCTTTTCTAAATTCAGCTTGTACATCTGGAAGTTCTCGGTTCACATACTGGTGAAAATCTAGCTTGAAGAATTTTGAACATGACTTTGCTAGCATATGAAATGAATGCAATTGTGTGGTAGTCTGAACATTTCTTTGGCATTGCCCTTCTTTGGGATTGGAATGAAAACTGATCTTTTCCAGTCCTGTGACCATTGGTGAGTCTTCCAAGTTTGCTGGCATATTGAGTGTAGTGCTTTCAGAGCATCGTCTTTTAGGAATTGAAATAGCTCAGGTGGAATCCCATCACCTACTCTAGCTTTGTTTGTAGTGCTGCTTCTTAAGGCCCACTTGACTGCACTCCAGAATGTCTGGCTCTAGGTGAGTGATGACACCATCGTGGTTATCTGGGTCATTAAGATCTTTTCTTGTATAGTTCCTCTGTGTATTCTTGCCACCTCTTCTTAATATCTTCTGCTTCTGTTAGGTCTGTACCATTTCTGTCCTTTATTATGCCTATCTTTGCTTGAAAATGTTTGCTTGGTATCTCTAATTTTCTTGAAGAGATCTCTAGTCTTTCCCATTCTATTGTTTCCCTCTGTGTCTTTGCATTGTTCACTTAGGAATGCTTTCTTATCTCTCGTTATTCTTTGGAACTCTGCATGCAGATGGGTATGTCTTTCCTTTTCTCCTTTGCACTTCACTTCTCTTCTTTTCTCAACCATTTGTAAGGCTTCCTCAGACAGCCATTTTGTATTTTTGCATTTTTCCCCCCCTTGGGGATGGTTTTGTTCACCACCTCCTGTGCTTTGTTACTAACCTCCATAAGGCACTCTTTCTATCAGATCTAATCTCTTGAATCTATTTCTCACTTGCACTGTGTAATCATAAGGGATTTGATTTAGGTCATACCTGAGTGGTCTAGGTATGACTAAGTCTAGGTCTTCAATTTAAGTCTTAATTTGGCATATATATGGAATTTAGAAAGACGGTAACGAGAACCCAGCATGCGAGACAGCAAAAGGAACGCAGATGTATAGAACAGACTCGTGGACTCTGTGGATGAGGGCAGGGGTGGGATGATAAGGGAGAATGGCATTGAAACATGTTAATTAGCATAACAGCCCAGGATTGATGCTAGGGGCTGGTGCATCGAGATTTCCCGGAGGGAGGGAGGAGAGAGGGGGGTTCTGGAGGGGGAGCATATGTAAACCCATGGTGATATCATGTCATTGTTTGGCAAAACTAATAAAAAAAAAGTCTTAATTTGGCAATAAGGAGTTCATGATGTGCTGTAGTCAGCTCCCAGTCTCATTTTTTGCTGACTGTATAGAGCTTCTCCCATCTTCAGCTGCAAAGAATATAATCAGTCTGATTTCGGTATTGACCATCTGGTGATGTCCATGTGTAGAGAAGTCTTGTGTTGTTGGAAGAGGGTGTTTGCTATGACCAGTGTGTTCTCTTGACAAAACTCTATGAGCCTTTGCCCTGCTTCATTTTGTACTCCAGCGCCAAACTTGCCTGTTACTCCAGGTTTCTCTTGACTTCCTACTTTTGCATTCCAGTCTCCTATGATAATGAATATTGAATATGTAAAACTGGCAAACAAGGAGAGTATAAAGAATAAAATAAAGGTTGCTCATTAAACCCAATGATAGATAATCCTATTATATATATTTCCTTCCAGTCATTTTCTATGTGTATGTAAATATGTATTAAAACAAAATCAAGATTTATACAATATTTTTTTCTATCATTTAAATATACTATATCATGTTTTTCCTGTGTCATCAGTTATTTTTGAAATGATTAAAATACATTAACTGTATAATTCACAATAGGGAATTATAGGGGAAAATAGGGAAATAAAGATAAATACCCTGGAATGTGAAGTCAAGTGGGCCTTAGGAAGCATCACTATGAACAAAGCTAGTGGAGGTGATGGACTTCCAGTTGAGCTATTTCAAATCCTGAAAGATTATGCTGTGAAAGTGCTGCACTCAATATGCCAGCAAATTTGAAAAACTCAGCAGTGGCCACAGGACTAGAAAAGGTCAGTTTTTGTTCCAATCCCAAAGAAAGGCAATACCAAAGAATGCTCAAACTACTGCACAAACAATTGCACTCATCTCACATGCTAGTAAAGTAATGCTTAAAATTCTCTAAGCCAGAGATCAAATTGCCAACATTTGCTGGATCATCAAGAAAGCAAGAGAGTTCTAGAAAAACATCTACTTCTGCTTTATTGACTATGCCAAAGCCTTTGACTGTGTGGATCACAAAAAACTGTGGAAAATTCTTCAAGAGATGGGAATACCAGACCACCTGACCTGCCTCTTGAGAAACCTGTATGCAGGTCAGGAAGCAACAGTTAGAACTGGACATGGAACAACAGACTGGTTCCAAATAGGAAAAGGAGTACATCAAGGCTGTATATTGTCACTGTGCTTGTTAAACATATGCAGATTACGTCATGAGAAATGCTGGGCTGGAAGAAGCACAAGCTGGAATCAAGAATGCCAGGAGAGATATCAATAACCTCAGATATGCAGACGACACCACCCTTATGGCAGAAAGTGAAGAAGAACTAAAGAACCTCTAGATGAAAGTGGAAGAAGAGAGTGAAAAAGTTGGCTTAAAGCTCAACATTCAGAAAACTAAGTCCTATCACTTCACGGCAAATAGATGGGGAAACAGTGGCTGACTTTATTTTTCTGGGCTCCCAAATCACTGCAGATGGTGACTGCAGCCATGAAATTAAAAGACTCTTACTTCTTGGAAGGAAAGTTATGACCAACCTCGACAACATATTAAACAGCAGAGGCATTACTTTGCCAGCAAATGTCCGTCTAGTCAAAGCTATGGTTTTTCTAGTGGTCATGTATGGATGTGAGCGTTGGAGTATAAAGAAAGCTGAGTGCTGACGAATTGATGCTTTTGAACTGTGGTGTTGGAGAAGACACTTGAGAGTCCCTTGGATAGCAAGGAGATCCAACAAGTCCATCTTAAAGGAGATCAGTCCTGGGTGTTCGTTGGAAGGACTGATGTTGAAGCGAAGTTGAAACTCCAATACTTTGCCCACCTCATGCAAAGAGCTGACTCATTTGAAAAGATCCTGATGCTGGGAAAGATTGGGGGCGGGAGGAGAAGGGGACGACAGAGGATGAGATGGTTGGATGGCATCACTGACTCGATGGCCATGGGTTTGGGTAGACTCTGGAGGTGGTGATGGACAGGAAGGCCTGGCGTGCTGCAGTCCATGGGGTTGGAAAGAGCCAGACACGACTGAGCAACTGAACTGAAAGGTAAACAAAACAATAAAAATATAATCTAAATAGCCAGTGATAATCACCATTAGCTTTTTACGTTTTATCTTTATATGTATACATATATTTTCTATGAGCATTGGATCCTGTATATACACATAATAATAAGTGCATATGGGAAAACTTCAAGCATTATGGAAAGGTATAAAATAATAAGTTTCCCTTTCCATTCCCCTAACTAGGCTCCTGTCTCTGTTTTACATATATCTACACACACATATATATAATATACTTAAGATATGTCTAATAATTACCATTGTTCATAGTTTTTTTTAAAGATATAAATGTATATGAATGGCTTCCTGGGTAGCTCAGCTGGTAAAGAATCTGCCTATATGGCAGGATACCCCTGTTTGATTCCTGGGTTGGGAAGTTCCCCTGGAGAAGGGATAGGCTATCCACTTCAGTATTCTTGGGGTTCCATGGTGTCTCAGATGGTGAAGAATTTGCCTGTAATGCAGGAAATGTGTGTTTGATCCCTCGATTGGTAAGATCCCCTGGAGGAGGGCATGGCAACCCACTCCAGTATTCTTGTCTGGAGAATTGTCATGGACAGAGAAGCCTGGCAGGCTATACAGTCCATGGGATCGCAAAGAGTTGTACATAACTGAGTGACTAAATGAAATAATATATGTAGCTATATGCTTTTATTTCCACAAATGACATATTTTTCATGCTATATTTTACCATGATTTTTCCATATCAGCATTTATAGATATACCACTTTCTTTTTAATACCTGTGTGATATGGCTATACTGTAATTAGGTCACTTAACCTGTCTGCTTTGTTTGAAATCTATCATCACAATGGAATAATAAAGATCCTGTACACATATTTTTATATATTACACACATACACACACATGCAGGGCCTTGCTTTGAAAATGATGTTTTCAGATCTTTTTCTCTTCATTCAGTAATCCAAGACCATTTTTTCTTGTTAATAAATCTGCTTATGTAATATCTGTAAAACGATTGAATTGTATCCCAGTAGACAGATAAACCATAATTTATTCAGCCAATTTCCTGTTGTTGGATATTTAAATCTACACCTTCCTCTTCCTCCTTCTTTCTGTTTCTTCCCTCCCTCCTTTCATTTATTTTTTTATTACTCCCTTCCCCTCCCATTCCTGCCCTTCCTGTCCTCTCCTCTCCCCTCCGTCTCTCCCTTCCATCTTCCTTCCCTTCTTTCCTTCCTTCTCTTCCAACCTTTATTTCCACAATTTAAATAACTGGAAGTACATTTGCCAAATGAATATATATATATATTCATATACATAAATATGTATATCTTCATCCAAATATATATAATTACAAATAGTCAAATTGTGGTTGAGAACATCATATCAATTTAAACTTCTGCCACCAATATTTAATCATGCCCATTTCCCTATATCCTCACATCTCCAAGTTGAATGCTCTTTAATATTTTCTAAATTATGGTTGATAATAATCATGTATGGCATTGCATTCATTTAATAGTGAGAAATATTTTTGTTTATTTCTTGATAGTTGTATTTCATATTTTGGACTTGGTTACTCTTCTCTGCCCATTTAAAACACAGAGGGTTGTTTTCCTATTGATTTATAAGATTCATATTTTATGAATGGTTGTGTTGTCCTAACTACTCATTGCAGATGTTTTACCCCAGACATTGTCTTTTAGCTTTATGGTGGTTGAGGTGTATACAAAGTTATAAATAAAAGTTTTAAATCAATTTCACCTTTTAGGTTGTGATTTTGAGTGCTGTGTTTAGGAATATCCTTCTCTTTCTAAGAAATACACATAGTGATATATGCTTTGTTCACATTTAAATCATTAATCCATTGTGTATATTTTTCCAATTTATTATCAGTTAATACTATTCATTAAAGTTTTTCCTCCTCTGATTTGAAGGGTTACTTGCTAATTATGGTGTAAAATAAACTTGAATTTGGTTTTGAACTGCCTATTGCTTTCTGTTGATCCGCCTCCTTATTTCCGTACCATCATCATCTATTTCTGTGTGTGGATCCAAGAGGTAAAATTATAGCTAGTAAGAGGAAGGCACAAGAAAGCTCTTTATAATAACTCAGTAACTGAGTTATTGAGAGAGAGCGTCCAAGTTGTAAAGGGGAAAATAGTTAGATGGATGGATTATAAAAAATTTAAAGCACCGTGAAAGACACAAGCACCAAAGTGTGACTTTGCTCTTGAATAATTAAAATAATTGAAAAGGTTTGAAAATAGAACAGTCTCACTTTGTAAGAAAGTGGTATGCCAGTTAGGTGTTCTGTGTAGAATTCTCTCTCACACTGTCCCTTACCTGTTCCTTGCCTTGGGAGTCTATGTGGTTCATAGAATTTTTATGAGGATCAATAAAGATTAACTACTTTCACGACCTTCTGGCACATCCTGGTGCTCAGTATAAGGTAATTATTACAGATGAATAAGCACATTCAGAAGGAAGCCACCTCCTCTTCCCTTCCCAGGTGATGTGACAGGCGCATGGCATGGGAGTCCTTTTCAAACTTGGGGGCTTCCCTGGTGGTTCAGAGGTTAAAGTGCCTGCCTGCAATGTGCGAGACCCGGGTCCTCAGACTTGAACATGCACTGAAATCACCTGAGGTTCTTGTTAAAGCAGTTTTTATCCAGTAGGTCTAAGACAGACTCTGGGTTTCTGCATTTCTAACAAGCTCTCAGGTGATACTGATGCTGCTGGTCTGTGGACCATATTTTTAGTTGCGTGATTGTAGGGGTGATTCAGTAGTTATAGTGGAGGCTGAGGTGAGTGCTATAAGACCCCTTTCAGGCTCCAGATTTTTTCAGTCTGTGCTTGGACAGACTATTCACAATTCCACAAATTGAATCAGCACCAGGAAGAGGTGGTGATAGCACATAATTTAAAAATTACATTGGCATTATTGTAATTTTTTAATAGGTGGTGCTTATGTTACAAAATTTAAAAGATACATAAGGGTACTCAGAGGAAGATAAATTACCTTCCCAACCCTTGTTTCCTGGTCACCTTTATCATTTCTACAGAAACACTAAGTACTAGTTTTTTTTTGTTTATTTTTCTAGAGATAATTTATACAAGTACACATGCATATTTTCTTTTCTCTATTTTTTATGACATGCTTTGTTCACTTGAAACTGTATCTTAGTTATTTTAGTACAGACAAGGCTGCTGCAACTATAAAAATAACTGCATGTTTTGGTATTATAATCAGATCAAATAGTTGATATTTATCAGTTCTAAAACTTGACTAGGTCAAATGTTTCAGTGATCACGTCTCATTTCAAACCACTAGAATACATTCCTAGAAGATGTATTTAAAATTTTGATGGATACTGCCATACTGTTCTCCACAGGTGTTTTGGCAATCCATAGTCAAGTCCTACCAGCCACAAATGGGATGTTTCTTTCCCCATGTGCTGGCATACTCAGTGTTACCAAACATTTTGATCTTTGCCAGACTGATAGATGATAAATGATATCTCACTGTGGTTTTAAGTTGCATTCTACACTGTGAATGATACTAATGCATCTTAATAATTGTTCTTTGGGGGCATTCACATTTCATTTCCAAGAACTATCTGTTAATCTTTCTTACTGATTTGTAGGAGTTCTTTATAAATTAAAGAAAATTAGTCATTTATCTGTGGTATGAGTTGCAGGCATCTTCCCCACATTGTTTACTCAAGAAGTCAGACATAATCAGTTTTATGTGGTCTCATTTATCACTTTTTTTTTTGATGTATGTGTGTTTTCTGTCCAACTTATTATCACCCTCTCCCCCACTTTGAAATATAAAGAGCTCTTATCTTGTGTTTACATCTTCTATTTTTATGTTTTAGTCTTTCACATTTAGATCTTTGATATATCTAGAATTAGCTTCATGTAAGAGGTGAGGTATACATCCAACTTTATTTTTCTTTCTAGATAGCTACCCAGTTGACACAACATCGTGTATTGAATAATGGCCTTCATATATTCTCACACATATTTACATCTATTTCTGAACTTTCTACTTTTAACTATTGATCCATCTGCTCTAGATTCTATCTCAAACTATTTTTAATAGCTTTTAAAACATTAAATATTTGGTAGGACTGGTCCCCACTTATTACTTTTCTCCCTTTTCCCTCCTCAGTAGTAGAAGCAATAGAAGATTGCTCTCAGTTGTTTATTTCCTACGTAAACTATAGAATATGCTTGTCTATACTTGCCTGCTTGAAAAAAATCCCATTAGTATTTTTACTGAAAATGTGTTAAATTTATAGATTGGTTTAAGACAGCCTCTTCCATTTGCTTACTTTTTCTTTGCCTCTGAGTAGCATTTTGGAGTTTTATGTATATAGATCTTAAAGATCTGCTTTCTTTATCTAGATTTTTTTATTCCCAAACTTTCTGATTATATTGTAAATTATTTTTCTTTTATTATATGTTTTAATTGACTATTATTATACAAAAGTTATTCATTTCAGTGTATTAATTTTGTATCCATCCACCCTTAACGCATTCTCTCTTTTTTTCCTTAAACATTTGTCAGTTGCTTTTCTTGGATTTTCTAAGCAAATAATATTGTCTGCAAGTACTCACAATTTTATTGCCTCTTTTCCAACTTTTATATTTGTTACTTCTTTATCTTATCTATTGTGTTGGTGAGTAGATTCAAAATAAGTGTAAATATTAGTGGTGGCAAAGAACTTCCTTGCTATATTTCTGACTTTAATGGAAATGCTTCTTCTAGTGTTTTCCTGATAATCATGATGGGATTTTGGTTAAGATGCATATTTTCTAGTGTTGAAATAGCATCTCTCTGTTCTTAGTTTAAATATTAAAAAAAATTGATTGGATTTTGAATTTTTCAAGCACCTCTCCAGAGTTTGTAGGGATCACATATGATTTTTCCTTTTGACCTACTTCTATGGCAAATTACATTAAACTGTGTGTATTTGAACTCATCTTCCTTATGCCTAGTACTTGAAGGATTTCCTCTATAAACTTCAGTGTCATTTTCATTACACTACCTGCTAGCTTTCTTTGAGGCCCAGGAGGCAGATTATCCAGAGTTATGTATCTGCAGTTACATTGCTTCTTGCCCTTTCTACTCTGAGGTTTCCTGATGCAGCTAAATGTGGCCCTGAGTTCAAGCGACATGGGTAATTTTTCCATTCAAGTCTGAGTTCCCACCTTGTTCTTATTTCAATGCTCAGCTAAAAAGAGGTGGAGAATGAAGAGCTGCTTCTTGAATTTCTATTCTGACAACCCCATGGTACTGGGCTCCCTCCTGTTAGTTATGCACCTGTTAAAAGACCATACTCGGTAACAAGACAGAAAACCGCTCTAGAAGAAAATGAAACTGACTTCCTTGGCAGGAGGCACTCAATATCAATCCTTACATGTGTGCTTGATCAGTTGCCTCACCACCAGGCAGTCATCCACAGCCAACCTCCCAACACTGCCTGGGGTGTGACTGGCACCCACTGATTCATCTAGCCAGGGCCTGGAGATGTGGACTCAGCCAGGCTGGTCCGATATGTACGTCCTCAGCAGTTTCTCCAAGTGCTGAGTCAGCCTGAGTGTTGGTCTTTTGTGAGGCCTGTGATCTTCCAGTATGGAGTCATGATTCCTCAAGTCTCTATCTCCCCATCTCATGCACAGACCCTGGGGTCGTGATGCTTTTCCGTAGGTGGCAAAGATTTCACCCAGGGAAATGTCCTTTTTGCAATGAAGAAAGTGTCAGTTCCGTATAATAGTCATTACCTTTCATTGATCAGTTCAATTTTGGCTGCAGGAGGGGAGAATGAAAAGATGACTATGACTGCCATTGCTTTCAAGGAGTTCTCAATTAAAAAAGAGACCTGATTATATAATTGGAGCAAACAAGTGTTCCATGGATGTTGTGAACTAACCTTTCTGCCTCTAGTCTCTTCCTTTAATCCTCCTTTCACCCAACTTCCAGAGAGATCTTTCTAACATAAACCTAATGTCAGTCTTGTGTTTACATATCTCCTCTTTTCTTTCAGGATAAACTTCAGATTTAACCTGACATATGAGGCCCTTCAGGTGTGGTTTCAATCACAATGACATGCCTCATCTGCCTCTGTCCCCATTTATAGACAATAAAATACATTATCTGAACATAGCACACATTATCTGTATCTTTGGACAAGCTCTGTCCCCTGTATAGAATTCCCTCTCCTGTCCTTTTTGTTGGCTTAATGATCTTCTGCTCATTCCCAAGACTCAGATCTAATGTCCTTCTGGTATCCCTTTCCTGCATTTGGTCCCCCCTTTTTTTCCTAAGCCATGTTAATTTTTCTCCTTAGCATTTTCCACAACATCCTATAAGTCTTCTAGTCTAGTGGCTTTCAAAGTTGGAATTCCCCAGCTCTATTTTTTATATGCTTTATAATGTAGCTAATATGTTGATACAGTGGTACACGTGTGTGTGTGTGCATGGGTGCTAAGTTCCTTTAGTTGTGTCGAACTCTGTGCGACCCTTTGGACTGTAGTCTGCCAGGCTCCTCTGTCCATAGGATATACTTCATGATTAATAAATATACCTATATTGTGGTCATGTGTTCAAAAGTTGTCTTAGGTGACGGGGTTAATAATCTGAAAATTTTGAGGGCCATTGCTCTAGTGTAATAGTTAGATCTTGGGGAGCATGAACACTTTGTTATTTGCAGAAGTTCAATATAATTTAGTTGAATAAGTGAATGGCCTCTGTGCACCTATGTGTATAGAGGGAAATGATGATAAAAGCTTTAAATGGGATATAAACAAGATTCTAAGAGTAGAAATATAATTGTGCATTAGTTCAGAAGTCAGAGTCTGACTTCAAATTACTTAAGAAAGCTTCTTAGAGTCTGTTGTACTATCTAAGGTGTTACTCATTTTTCTAAACCAGGGATGACAAACCTTTTCTGTTAAGAGTCAGATAATAAATATTCAGCTTTTCAGGCCATAGTAGCATTTGCAACTACGAAATCCTGCCACAGCTAAAGAGAATATGTAAACAACTGGCTGTAGCTGTGTTTCAATAAAACTTTATTCATAAAACCAGGGAATTGGTTGGTCTGGGGGTCATATTCTAGATGGTCAAGGTGTCTGTTCTAGATGATGATTCCTAGTTTTTGTGATCATTCTATTATATAAAATACATTTGCAACATGCCTAACCAATGATTTTTTGTTTTAGTTGTTATTAAATAAATGCTTAAAAAATCTCCACAATGATTAGTTCTTTTTTTTATTTTTAATTTATTTTTTATTAGTTTTGCCATACAATGACATGTTATCGCCATGGGTTTACACATGCTCCCCCTCCAGAACCCCCCTCCCTCCTCCCTCCCTCCTCCCTCCCCCCGGGAAATCTCGACGCACCAGCCCCGAGCATCAGTCCTGGGCTGGCAATTGATTACACATATGATAATTAACATGTTTCAATGCCATTCTCCCTTATCATGATTAGTTCTGATTTAGGGTCTTAGAAGAAAAAAAGTTGAGTCTTTAGGTCTGAGTCCTCTAGACAGAGGAGGCAGTGCTGGCAGGGTCTGGAGACAGAATGATCAGGTCTGGGAAACAGCACATGTAAAGGTCCTGCTGTCCTGTTTAAGTGGCCCTGGAAATTGCTGCAGCATCCCTGGGAAATAATACGGCAGAAATAGGGGTAAATTCTCCCCTAACTGTGAAGTAGCAAGTTTCACTCCTTTCCTATAGTGAACATTGGAGAAATGGCATGTCAGACCCCTACTGCTTGATTGTGTCATCTGGCCTGCTGGGAGACATCTTTTGATCCTGACCTCTACCCGCTGTCTGATGCCCAAACTACTGGCTCCTCTGTTTTGCTGAACTGAACTTCCTTCCAGTCTTCATGTTTTGGGCAATTTGCTCTCCATTCTGAGCTCTAACCTACCTCAGCACTTCTTGCTCCACCCCCGCTGGATCAGAATCAGCCATCTTGTAACATCTGAAGCATGGATTAAAAGGGGCATTTTGGCTGGGATTACTTAAGGTGCCATCTGTGGAGCACCTGGACGGAATCACCTGGAAGTGACTGTTAAAAATGGAAATTTCTGGGCTTCATCCAGAGTTCTGGAGTCAGGAACTCTGCTCTGGGGCCCATTGAAAACTCACTTTCAGATTATTCGTACAGACTTGCTGCTCTTCCAAGTAGAGTATTAAAAAAATTTTTTCCCCCAAGGTCTCCCTCTAGGTTGCCTTATCCACCCTCTTAGCTCTTTGAAACCAGTGTAATCAGTGAAAGATGGGAAGTTAAGCCAACCACTAGTTTGCCTTTTTTTTTTCCTACACAAAATTCATTTTAAAAATAACAAATTGTGCAGTAAAGGAGTTTACATCTAAGTAGGTCCTAAAATTGCCAGACTCTTATAATGTGTTTGTTATCAAACAGCCCTGTCCCCAGGAAGAAGCTGTGCGCAGAAATTCCCTGGTTAGAAAGCTCCTGCAGCACTTCTTTCTTTGCAACTTTCTGATTTGCTTTCCTAGGTGGTCTCCCTGGGAGGGAGACTTTACCTTGGATTTTTCTGGTTAGCACTGTCGTGCACAGACTCCCTGTTTAGAACCCTCCTACAGGTCTTTCCTTTCTCAGGTCTTCCCTAATATCCTCTCTAAATCAAAAAAATGGGTTAGGCAGCCTCTGATGACGTTATCTCAGGCATTCTCTGCTTTGGTGATCTTTCAGTCAAGTCAGTATATCTATACGAAAATTCAGTGGCATGTGAGTTTTATCTATTATATATAAAATGTTGTAGCTATCTATTTGTTCATGTATTGATACTATTTGCATCTAAACTTGCATAACAATGTATCAGTCTAATCATTATGTTTGTGTATATGTGTATATTTAATTATTTTCATGATTATGAATGTAAGAAATTTGCACATTAGTGACCTCCTTAATTGTAAAAATTTCTGGCAGAACTATTCTTTCTGTCTTTCAAATGAACATACTGAAGCCCCAGAACTGAAATGATGTTTCCAAGTTCACACAACTGGCACTTTGTTGAGGTAGGGCTCATATGTATAAATTCTTGAACCTGCAAAAGTTTTCTAGCTTCTCAGTTTAGGCCCGGGTCTAATTCCACCCTGGACTCCCTATCCAAATAAAATGAAAGACTTGAAGACACCCCGAGAGAAGAAATCATCGAATATTTTACAAGAAAAAGCATGCAGATAATAAGATGGCTTGGGGTTCTGGCACCCAGCATTTCTTTCTTTTTTTTTATTATTAGTTTTGCCAAACAATGACATGATATCACCATGGGTTTACATATGTTCCCCCTCCAGAACCCCCCTCCCTCCTCCCTCCCTTCTCCCTCCCCCCAGGAGATCTCGATGCACCAGCCCCGAGCATCAATCCTGGGCTGGCGATTGATTAGACATATGATAATTAACATGTTTCAATGCCATTCTCCCATATCATCCCACCCTTTCCCTCATCCACAGCATTTCTAAGCTACAACTGAGGCTCAATTGCGTCTTATGGGTCACACCTCTGGAAAAGCCAAAGGAACCACTAGATGGCAGTATATGAACATTAAAGGGAAAAGGCACCTCCTCTTCATTTTGAATACCTTGAGTTGACCATGGTGAAAGCTTTGGCAAGGACATCCAGTTGGAACTGACCTTCCTAAGACAATGAATTCAGAGATCATTGTGACTTCGGGCTCCAGCCCAAAACACGTGGCCACATTTTGGTTTTATGAGATGCTGGATCTGCGGTTCTCAGCACTATTTGCATATGAAAATCAGCTAGGACTCTGATTTCACTTGTTTTGGGGTGGGTTCTAGGCACCTGTATATTTTGTTAAAAAGCTTCAGGATCTCAGTTGTGTTCCCAGGGTCAGTAATCTGTGCTAGGTGGAGGCCACCTGCCCCTGGGTTGCAAGAACCTAATCAAAGCTCCCGATGAAGCTCCGGGCACAGGAAAGAACACTGTGGCTGTAGGATAAAATGAGACGTTAAAAATGGTCTTTGTACTCAGGAAGCCATAGTTGTAAAGGAGCTGAGATTTAAAATTCCAAATAGGATCTGCAGTGCAGTCCCTGATCTGCTGCATGCTTTGGAGTGTGTCACTTGACTGCTCAATAGTTCACTTTATTTGGTGGGTTTTGATGGGATTCCTCACTAGGAGAAAAAGGATGATGAGCTACAGGCCTCCAAGGATCTATGTAGCTGTGTTCTGAAGGGCTGCATCTTTTTCCTGTCAAGTTGTGTGTGTGCCTAGGAGCAATTTGGCTGTTTTGAAGAGAGATGGACTCCTTGGCCTGGCATTAGCTCAGCACTTCAGGCAGGACAGAGGGACCCTGCTGCTGCTCCTTTAGGGTCTGACTGTTCTCATTTGCATTTTATTTCATTGCAGGGAAAATTAGTTGTTGATGATGAAGCCTTTAAAATATCCCCAAATTACATGTGCTCATTTTGTAGAAATGTGTTCCAGACTAGTGGGACCAGGGGGATGATGGAGGGCATCTCCAAACCACAGAGGGTATCCTCCTGTTCTTACTCCTGTACTCTCATCTTTGTATACATAGCTTCAACATACCACTGGGGTTTCCTCTAAGGAGTGTTCCTGTTCTGGGTTCTTGGACTCCTTACAGAAACTGGTGAGAGGCCGATAAAAAATTCGGGCAAGGCTTTACTGGGACTCCTTCTGCAACAGGAGAGAGCGAGAACAACAGGTTCCCTTGCTTGCTCCCTGAGAAAGGATAAGCTGGTTCTTTACATGGAGTGCGGGTAGGGGCGGGTCCAGGGGTCGGGCCAGAGGGGTGGCTTAGGTAGTTTGCCCACCCTTTGGGGGGTGTTGTGTGCAGGGGCCATGAACAATAAGTACCCTGTTTTTGCTCCTGGCTCTTCAGAAATGGCAGTTAGGTTTTAGGTCTTTCTGTATCTTCTTGTCCCTAATTAGCCTCAACTGAGCATGTACGCAACTATTTTTAGCCCCTTACAGTTTCTTTCTGTTTTGTTGCTCAAGGAGACATTTGTTCAGGTACAAGCACTGCAGCAAAGGTCCTAGGTCCCAGGTTCCAGCCTGTCTCAGGATGACTTCTAGAAGGTTACTTCATTATCTCCCCCTTTTGTGGGGGATTGGTGGGGCATAGAGGCATCAACAGGCATAGCCTGCAAATCCTGAACTACAGTTTATGCTGAAGAAAGACCTGAAGAGTACAGACTAGATCTTACTCATCTCACTCGTTTTAATAACTGGCACAGGAGCTGGTACAGAGTAGGCGTGAGTGAATGTTTGTTGAATTAGGGTTTCTATAGTTGGAGGTATTTAACAATGTCAAGCTGATTCTAAGTATTCACTTCTCAGCATCAGAAATAGCTTTGTTGCTGTTTGTATCTTACAGACACAGAATTTTATGAAATAGACTGTTCCCCTCTTCACATTGACTTCTGAAAAGCTCAGATAAGATAGTGGCCCACCTCTAGCAAATAACTAGGAAAGACAGCTACACATTTGCTTATATGATCAATTAGATGATTATATGTGATCCCGTGATGCCTGCTTTCATTTTATTTTCCTCAAACTTGATAGTTACTGTACTGAATTATTATTGCAAGCTGCCACAAATTCTCTTTGGAACAAGGAACGGGGAAACTTACTAAATCTAAAGCAATGTCTGGGACAATTTCTGGTACATGGTAGGATCTCAGAATATTTATTAGCTGAATGAAATATTTTCATGTGAACCTTTAGATTGAATTCATTGTTTAAGCAAATTTATCAACCTGAAAGTCACAGTCTCTCAAACTGGAATAAATGGGAAGACCTGGGAAGTAGACCCAGTGAGGCAGAGTGGCCTGTCTGAGATGACACAAAAATCCAGTGGCTCCAAGTTAAGCCCAGTTATTTTTGATTCTTGATCTATAGCAGATTCTGTTGCCCTAAAACTACTTCTTTTGATTTTCCAAGAGTGATAACTAGCCTCAAATATTTTCAAAAATGAATATGAAGAAAGATATGTCCATTCAGTTGCCCCTCAGGTAAAACTGGTGATAAAACAGGATAGTGGTACCACCTGTGTTTGATGAAACAACTTTGTTTTTCCTTTGACCAAGTCAATGACAGCTCCTTTGGTGACCCATGATGTGATTTGTGTTCTGAGTTTCATGAGGAGAAGTTAGGGAATGCTGGTAGCCCCAGTGAGCACTCTCCTGAGAGGTTGGGAAGGGATTGTTTTACCGACAGTGTTTATCCTGGTCAGAAGCCAGCTGGCCTGTCGGCTTGAAGCTTGAGTTGCTTTATCTTGTCACACATCTTCGTCCAAAACATGGTCAAAAGAGAAGTGAGGCAGCTGAATTTTGATGGAAATTTCTCTTTCATGTACTCGTTCAGTGTTCCTATAGAGAGCAAAAGAAGTCATGTTCCTATTTAACAGCCTGTCCAATTTTCCAGCATTTTCTGAACCATCGCCCTTTAACTCCACTATTTTTATTACTCTATATGCAAGTGGGAGTGTCTGCCCAGCAAACAGAAAAAATACTCTTTAACCCAGAGAAGTCCTTTTCCTTTCTTAATAACTACCCTTGGATATTTTTATAGGCATGTATACAATTTACTCCAAAGCCAAATATACATCTTCAAACCAGTCGATTTTCACTAGTGTTCCATCAATGGAATGACCAACCTGGGAGCTCTGGCTTAGATGGCATAATGTCCATGACCACCCTCTATGAATGGTTTACTCTTCACTCTCTGTGCTCCTGTAGGGGATCCATCCCCATGATGTGGCATTACTTATGTGGCACCACCACAGTATGTTACTAATATAAGGTTATCTATCTGCTTTTCCCAGTGGGCTGTTAGCTTCTCAAGGACAGGAGCCATTTCTCCTTCATCTGTGAATTTCCTGAGCCCACACATGGCCAAGGGTATAGTAGGTACTCACATTCATATTTGCTCATCCCCATCATTGATTCATTGTGGTTGCTCCTATTGTCTTACTCAGGTTTCTTGCCTGCCCTGTGAGGAGCGGACTCTGCAGAAATCCTGTCCAGAAAGCAATCTGATGTGCTAGTCGGAGCAGCTCACCTGTTGGCTCACTAGTATGAATGTGATGTGAAGATCATGCAGCCCAAAGGCCTTGGCTTTGTTCTCAGGCACAGAACTGTCTTCTGAGTCATGCTCATCCAGCAATCGCCTGAGTCTTAGTCCAGGGATGGAGAAGACCCAACTTCCCTGGAGTTTCTTTTGAGATTTCAGCTGTTGTTTTCAACTCCTGACCTCAGCTTTCTCTGGGGAGTCTTCGAATTTGGCTCAATCCATTGGAGCTGAGATTGTGGAGGCAGATACCCTTGGGAATGGGGAGATCGTCCTTTGGGAGTCTGTATTTAATCCAAGGTGAGATTATGAGTTCTCAGCTGTAGCCAAGCCTACCAGGCAAACTTGAGATCTTTCTCAGGCCAGAGGTATAATGGACTGTGGAAATGTAACTTGTCACCATGGAGGAGACAAACTGTGTCTGGAGCAAAGTCCTAAGACAAAGGAATAGGAGAGGCAATAAATTGCTTATTTTTCATTTGAGAGAATAGAGAAGAACCTCTTAGATTTAGCAAAGGAGAATGCCGTTCAATGATTCTATTTGGAAAAATGTCCTTTGCATTTGAAAGTTGATGTTGGGCATCTATGTGCCTTAAAGCTTTGGGATCTTTAAAATTCAGATACTTGTTTTTTCCCCCTCTTTATCCTAATCTTTGTATCCATTAGGAAAGTCGTTAAACCAAGGCTCATCCCCTGTCTTGCACATACTTGAATTGCTCCAATATACTTTTTCGAGAAAGTTTCAACCAGGAATCTATAGATTCTATAGGTTCTTTAGATTCACAGATTCTGTAGATTCCTGGTTGAAACTTTCTGGAAAAAGTATAAAGGGGAAAAGGAAGAAAAGATTAGAATCTTCAACCTTTGTTTGATTAAATTTGAAATCTAATTACTTGGGAATGAAAAGATAATTTCTTTGCTTAGTTCAATTCAGTTGTGTCTGACTCTTTGCAACCCCATGAACTGCAACATGCCAGGCCTCCCTGTCCATCACCAACTCCCGGAGTCCCCCCAAACCCATGGCCACCGAGTCGGTGATGCCATCCAACCATCTCATCCTCTGTCGTCCCCTTCTCCTCTTACCCTCAATCTTTCCTAGCATCAGGGTCTTTTCCAATGAGTCAGCTCTTTGCATCAGGTGGCCAAAGTATTAGAGTTTCAGCTTCAACATCAGTCCTTCCAATGAACACCCAGGACTGATCTCCTTTAGGGTGGACTGGTTGGATCTACTTTCAGTCCAAGAGACTCTCAAGAGTCTTCTCCAACACCACCGTTAAAAGCATCACTTCTTTGGCACTCAGCTTTCTTTACAGTCCAACTGTCACATCCATACATGACTACTGGAAAAACCATAGACTTGACTAGATGGACCTTTGTTGGCAAAGTAATGTCTCTGCTTTTTAATATGCTGTCTAGGTTGGTCATAACTTTCCTTCCAAGGAGTCAGTGTCTTTTAATTTCATGGCTGCAGTCACCATCTGCAGTGGTTTTGGAACCCAGAAAAATAAAATCAGCCACTCATTCCCCATCTATTTGCCATGAAGTGATGGGACTGAATGCTTTACTTTAGTATTTTTGTCCTTTTTTTGTGTAATCAGAGGGCAGAAATAACTTTGGTGACCCCTCAATAGAGCACCTCACCCCTAACCTCAACTCTACCCCCAGCCTCAGCCCCACTTGTCTTGATTGCTTGAACTGTTGCAGTTCCCAGAAGTCATTTGTGGGTTTAAAGGCAGCACTTCAGAGAGAGGGAATCGGGAGGGAGGTGGGAGAGGGGTTCTGGAAGGGGAACATATGTATACCCATGGCAGATTCATGTCAATGTATGGCAGAACCAACACAGTAATGTAAAGAAAATTTAAAAAAAAAAAAAGGCAGCACTTCCCTTCATCCTGCATACCAACCCAATGGGACCCCCTTTACCTGTTCCCTAGTGTATGCAACTGTTGATTGCTGACTTGAGGGTGCCATTACAGGCCCTGTTATCATCTCCTTTACAGGTCTTGGGTAGTGGAGTGCACAGTGATTTTCTCAAATGGCCCTGTGTGCCCTATATCTGGCAGAAATTTCTCGTTTATTTTGATCAATTCATGATACTATTCCTGAGTTATTTCCTTATTTTAAAAGTAGGCTTGGTCATTTTAACAGAAATTTGGAGATGAAGAAGATTAAATCTATTAGGACAAAATTTAATTTCAACCACATTAGATGAGACAAGGTGGGAAGGAATGGTATACTGTGATGAGGCTGGTTGTTTTGATGATCATAATGTTGCTTTCTTCAGTTTCCAAAGCATTTCCATACATGTTATTTCATTTGATTTTTATAACAGATTTGAATAGGAAAAGTAGCAATGATTACTTGTACTCTGCTAATTCATAAAAACATGCTCAAAAAACTTTTGTAATTTACCCAAAAGCAGAAGACTTGTGACCCTCCTGGATCTTTTGTCTACTAAGACTTTATTCACTCAAGCTATAATAGGTGTACCATCCTTTGGATACCATCTCTCTATTTTTGTAATGCTAACAAGTACATGTAATGATATTTCCTTATTGTTTTTCTTTAAACTGACTTATTTTATAACTTAAATAAACTTAAGAAAAATTCATAGCTCCACAGTAAAAGAAAAATTAACATCACTTTGTAAAACTGGAAAGTAACCATGAAAATAAAAACAATGAGAATGAAGCAGTGCCCTTATGCTTTATCTAGGAATTGGCTGTCATTGAGGTCTCTGATCCTAAGACCTGTTCTGTCTTTCCTGTCACTGAAGTCTTTGATCCTATGTTCTGTTCTCTCTTTCTTAAAAAGAATAATTTTAACATATTTTCAGAGAGATGCTGAAGTCGTATGGCATCAAACCAAATCTTTCTTCTTTATATCATCAGAAGGACTGAAACAGAATTGGAAAAGGAATAATTTTTCCAACATGCAAATCAGTGTTATTTAATATTGTATCCATGTGGATTTCTCTCACACATAATTTTAAAAGTTTTAAGTTGTTAACCACCCTGTGAGAAACACTGCAGAATACCATTGTTATATTATTAAGGAGTAAATGTGGACTATATATTTGAGGGGTTTGGGTAGGCTATGTGGATATCAGTAACAATTGTGCTAATTGAATTCCATAAATCAGTATTACTGTTCATTCATTGTCATCTAATGAGCACCTACTATGTGCTGACCATGCAAAGATGAAGACACAGTCTCATCCCTGAAGGAAGTTTGTGGTCTTATTTTCATTAGCAATTGTATGAATCTTTACATCGTCCATTATGAGGAAGAAAATCGGCCATGAGTCAAGGAAGGCTTCCCAGTGTGGTGATATCTGAGCTGCATATTGAAGGATAAAGGTTTGTCTGCTGTAGATCCCCTAGAAGGACTATAGCTTCTACAAAGAAACAAAAATAGGAAAGGACAAGGTTATCTTGAGGCGTAAGTAACTTCTTGGTTTGAGTCAAGTTATAGAGCTGAAAGGGTAAAAGGATAATGCGGTAGGGAGTTGTCAGAAAAGGAGGCAGAAATGGTAGACACAGCCCAGTCTGAGAAGACTTTTGTGTGCTTTGTCAAGGAGTTTGGACTAGTCCTGTAGACTAGTCCTGGCTCCTTAGTAAGGAGCCATCCAGGTTATGTAAGCAGGGGAATGACATGCTCAGATATACATTTTGGAGAGGTCATTTTGGTAACAGTAAGGAGAGATGAGAAAGGAGAGAGTAAGATGTCAACACAGATGTCTTCTTGGAATGCCAATATCAGCTTAAGTTATTCCATGAAAATTCTATTCATTAGCTCCCCTTGCTCATGTAAAGAGCTTTGGCAGCCACGCTTTGGCCAGAACGGATGATGCTCTGAATGGAAAGTCTTTGCTTTGACCTTGGCAAGATTTTCCCTGGGATTTTTACTCGTGTAGACTGCTTCATGAAAGTGGGCCAGCCCATGTGGGCTGTTTAAAGGGCAGCTTAGCAAAAAACAATATTCATTTCACAACCAAGAAATTACTTCGAAGTTTAGCCTCCTTTTGACTTGTTATAACTTGAGTGATTAGGGACTGATTATGTATATTTTTATATTATTATCAATGCTATTATAATTCCCTCAATTCCCTGATGTACACAAGATGGGAATCTATGTAGCATGACAGGACAAGGAGATCTTCAAGATAATCTAGTCCACTTTCTTGGGAATCTGAGACATGGCACAGGTCCTTAATCACAGTAGGTGCTAAATAAAGGAGCCATAGGTATTCTGCATTTGTTGTACTGTTTTCCATAAACACTTCACAATGTGAATTAATGGTTTAATTTTTCTTTAATAGTTTATATCATTCCTTTCTGTCTCTAAAGTAATGTAATTTTAACCAAAAAGATCGAAAAATAAAGTCTCTCCTGGTGATGATAACATGACACACTATGAACTGGGCACTTTACTGAAAGTCAGAATTTAAGTCTTTACTAGGCCAGTTCCTATATATGTCAGCTGGGACAACTCACTTTACCTGTATGAGACTCACTTCCCTATCAGTAAAATGAATGCTTAGGCTATCCAGACAGACAGATAACTTTCCTTTAATGTGCCATCTTCAGGGGTGTGTTGGTGATTGCCCAGAGTGATGATTCTCAACCTCACAAGAAGTCTTGTCAGACACTTTTTATTCGTCATCATACCCCTTGTGATTTTAATGTCCCAGATATACCATATATCTCTTTATGTACTACAACCCTTTGAAAGGATACATGTATACAGTACTATTGTAACATCAATTTTTTTTTTCATCTTCCAAAACCAAGTTTTGGGCCCTGGGCTTCATGTGGATTTGGATGCTGTACTGTCTGGTTGAGAATGCTTGGCTTAGAGGGACTCTGCTGAGAGGCATTGTGAGGCCATTGTCATGTTAGTTGAAAGTAATTATTGTTTTTCATAATTAATGTATTGGGTGTTGATTAGGTATAGATATAACTCTCAAATAAAAGAATCTCAATTTAGTAGTCATAAGCAGAGAGCCATATCTGTGTAATAGTTATTCATAATCTTTAATATTTCCTGGGTAAGTAAGATGTTCTTCTAAGATAGGACTACGTGCCATTGTAGTTCATTAGAAATTATTCAGTTCTGCTCTTGCAAATTTCTCAGGATTAGTTCTGGAGGCAAAAGCATCAGATGATTTGGTGATACTTCTAGTGGCTCTTTTAAAGCATGCCCCTGAGCTTGATTGAGTAGGGACTCTTTTCTTTTCTTTTTTTTAAAATTCTCTTTACTTTATTGTGTTGGTTTTGCCATACAGTGACATGAATCCGCCATGGGTATACATATGTTTCCCCTCCAGAACCCCCGTCCCTCCCGATTCCCTCCTCCTGGGTCATCCCAGTGCACCAGCCCTGAGCATCCAACCTGGGCTGGCGATTGATTTCACATATAATAATTAACATGTTTCAATGCCATTCTCCCATATCATCCCACCCTTGCCCTCTTCCACAGAGTCCACGAGACTGTTCTCTTTATAATGAGAATGTGTGGGAATAAACCCTGTGCTTTTCTGCTGGATAATTTGTTGTATTCAAATCCTACTTGGAGTCAGGAATTACGATGATGGGGTTGGAGAGATTATCCACTCTTAAGAAGCTTATAGCTTAATGGAGGCTATCAGCAGAAGTAACTCCTATCACCTATAAAACTGTAAAATGAGGTCACATTCCTTTAAGAACTGTTGCTCTTGGCTTGAGCCTTTGTCAGCTTTGATGGCCAACCTGCATCTTCCTTGATGTGTTCTCAATTGGTTCTTACAGTTCCTTTGGATACTGGCTGCTGTGTGTAAATAAATAGATCCCTAGTGTAGACCTATTGGGGCTTCCCACATGGCACTAGTGATAGAGAGTCTGTGTGCCAATGCAGGAGACTTAAGAGAGAAATGCAGGGAAGATTGGGAAGGTCCCCTGGAGGAGGGCATGGCAACTCAAGTAGTACTCTTGCCAGGGGAATCCTATGGACAGAGGAGCCTGGTAGGCTACAGTCCATGGGGTCGCAAAGAGTTGGACACGACTGAAGCAACTTAGCACACGCTCACACATGTAGACCCATTATGACCTCTTTGCCATGCTGTGGAGCTTCTGTTGTTGCCAGTCACTGCCCCATTGGGTATTGGCATCCTCAGCTGATTATATTTCCTCTTTATCATTTCATTTAAATATAGAGCAAGTTCTTAATTTATCACCACACACTTGAGCCTAGATGATAAATTTAGAACACAACTCTGTTGGATGTTAAGGCTTATAGGAGGTAAGTTCAAGCAGTAAATATTCTAGAACTTCTGTTTCCAGTGTCTGTTTTCAAGGACTATAGGTCCAGACTTATTCTCCCAAGGCCTCTGAATGGTCATTCCCTATCCTAGCTATTTCAAAGAAACCATTTTACTTTATGGGAGTCTCTGTGACCTACAGTATATCCCTTTCACCAGTGTTTAGACCTCAGTTTATGAAGGTCCAGGGAAAAAGAGTTTCATTCTCTTTCCCCTTGTCACTGACCAGTCTTGCAGCCTTAGTCCTCGTATATTGTCCTTCTCTTGAGAATAATATACAGCAAGGACATCCCTTCTTTTCAGATGAAATTGTGCTCCTGGGCCTATGATCTCCAAAATACCATCACACCAGAATGCAATATTTCATCATCATTTCACAAAGCCTAGGTTGTTGTTCATCTTAAATAATATCTTATTATAGTTCAAAATGACATAAACATAGCCAATCTAATCTCAACCTCAGCTTAAAGTAAAAACACAGTCTTTCCCATTTTTCTTGTAGTTTTTCAGATTTGTACTTCCAATCTAATATGAAAAAATTCTGGAAAACACACACAGTTCCCCAAGAACAAGCAATGATATACAATCATAGAGAAGATGAAAACTAAAAAAATTTTTGTCTCTAAAGAAGCTACAAAGTCTGCAGAGATGCAGCTATGCTAAAAGAAACATCTGACATATGTATCAAAGAGAATTCTTTACTTCTTTGTACAAACATTTACATTAAGATTAATGGTTACTTCATTTTCCCTCAAATATATATTGCTTTACATCTGGGTAATTAAAGGCCACACTGGATTCATTTTTCAAGAACAAAGGACAAAGGATAGCATGACCCTAAGGTAAGTTTGATTCTTTAGTTCCTAGAAGATAATAACTACTGAGAACTTTGAGACAGTTTTGTTTTTTCAGCATTAAGACCTATTTAAAAAAAATCTTAGCATCCAGTTGAGTGAGAGCAACCTTTTACCTTAGAGCAGGTGTTGGCAAACATCTGTAAAGGGACAGATAGCAAATATTTTAGATTTTGCAGGTCATCTAGTCTCTGTCACAACTACTCAATACTGCCACTAAGTCTGA
The DNA here is from genome assembly GCA_007570785.1 of Antilocapra americana. Lineage (NCBI taxonomy): Eukaryota > Metazoa > Chordata > Mammalia > Artiodactyla > Antilocapridae > Antilocapra > Antilocapra americana. The sequence goes on from ML661897.1 coordinate 3,784,066, forward strand.
TGATGGCCATAGAGAGACGTAAGGAAATGAAATGATCATGGCTATGTGCTACTAAAGCTTCACTTCAGTCAGTCAGTTCAGTTGCTCAGTCATGTCCGACTCTTTGCGACCTCATGGATTGCTGCATGCCAGGCTTCTCTGTCCATCACCAACTCCTAGAGCTTGCTCAAATTCAAGTCCATTGATTCGGTGATGCCATCCAACCATCTCATCCTCTGTCATCCCCTTCTCCTTGGGCCTTTGATTTTTCCAAGCATCAGGGTCTTTTCCAGTGAGTCAGTTCTTTGCATCAGGTGGCCAAAAGATTGGATGTTCAGCTTCAGCATCAGTCCTTCCAATGAATATTCAGAACTGATATCCTTTAGAATTGACTGATTGGATCTCCTTACTGTCCAAGGGACTCTCAAGTGTCTTCTCTGACACCACAGTTCAAAAGCATCAATTCTTAGTCACTTAGCTTTCTTTATAGTCCAACTCTCAAATCTGTACATGACTACTGGAAAAATCATAGCTTTGACTAGATGGTCCTTTGTGGGCAAAGTAATGTCTCTGCTTTTTAATATGCTGTTTAGGTTGGTCATAACATTTCTTCCAAGGAGCAAGTGTCTTTTAATTTCATGGCTGCAATCACCATCTGCAGTGATTTTGGAGCCCAAGAAAATTAAGTCTTTTACTGTTTCCATTGGTTCCCCGTCTATTTGCAATGAAATGATGGGACCAGATGCCATGATCTTCGTTTTCTGAATGTTGAGTATTAAGGCAACTTTCTTCACTCTTCTCTTTCACTTTCATCCAGAGGCTCTTTAGTTTTTCTTTGCTTTCTGCCATAAGGGTGATGTCATCTGCATATCTGAGGTTATTGATATTTCTCCCTGCAATCTTGATTCCAGCTTGTGCTTCATCCAGCCCGGGATTTCACATGATGTACTCTGCATATAAGTTAAATAAACAGGGTGACAATATACAGCTTTGAAGTACTCCTTTCCCGATTTGGAACCCGTTTGTTGTTCCATGTCCGGTTCTAACTGTTGCCTCTTGACCTGCATACAGGTTTCTCAAGAGGCAGATCAGGTGGTCTGGTATTCCCTTCTCTTGAAGAATTTTCCGGTTTGTTGTGATCCACACAGTCAAAGGCTTTGGCGTAGTCCATTAAGCAGAAGTATATTTTTTTCTGGAAACTTCTTGCTTCTTCGATGATCCAACGGATGTTGGCAATTTGATCTCTGGTGCCTAAGCTTCACTTCGGAACACTGAAATTTGAGTTTTATATTGTTTTTGCATATCACAAAATAGTATTATTCCTATACTTTTAAAAAAACAAGTTAAAAACACAAAACCAGTCCTAACTTGCAGGTCATATATAAATAGGTGGCCAGTCATATTTGCACTACAGGTTTGAGTTTGCTGCCCCTTGCACTAGGGCCCTGTATTATATTATACAATTATATCTCCACATTAAGTTTTATGGTGAGTATTAAAATAGAGGAAAACACAGAACACTGTGGGATCATGCAGAACCAATAAACTCAACTTGGAAGAATCTTTACCTTTTCAGACTTTGTGTGTGAATCTAAACACATCTGATTCCTTCCAAGAGCAGCCTGGAATCTTCTGTGATTTCAGAGTGTTTTTCTCTTTGGAAAAAGACAGCTTCCTACATGTCAAGAGAAAAAAAAAAACTTGGAAGGCTTCTGGCTATCCAGACTCAAATGTGAAAGACGATTTTGATGAACTAGGCAGAAATAAGGCAGAAGCATATGGTTTAAATTGTACTTAACAGAGACATGTGCTTCAATCCTGCCATTATGAGAAGTGTGACCAGTTTTATTCCTAATGGTTAGTGAGAAATCTTGGGGCTGGGCCCACAGAAACCTAGTTGAGTGGGTACAGGTGTGTGCAAAGGGACATTCTGAATACGGATAACTTGTGTGTTTGTGTGTGTACATATGTGCGTGTCATGGTGAAGTAACCTAAACTCACTAATCACTTGCCTTTGGTAAAATATTCTTTCTTCACTTCCATCTGTCAAATCCCATTCTTTTATCAAAGTTTAAATCGAATGTCATGTCCTCAGAAACCAGCCCCAATTGCCAGTCAGCCTTCCTGCTGTTCCATTCTCTTGTCAGAATTAGTCCTTTATTTGTTGACTTTTACAAGTCCAATTTGAATGGTAGCTAAATCTCACAAGATTGGGGCTCTTGAGGTAAGAATAATTTATTTTCTCCTCTTTCTAGTATCTTTGCCTCATCTCATACTTGCTACAAGATAGCAATAAAAACAATTTGCTGAATGTTGCAAAGTGTCCCGAGTGTATTACTGATCATGACTAAATGATAATAGTCTAATTTTAGACACCTCGCCTGTTCAGAAAGATGAGGTGTTTAATGATTTTTTTCATATTTGCATGTTTCCATGATTGAGGAGAAGGTCCCTCTTGGGCTCACAGAAACTCATTCTCTCCCATGTCAGATTAAAGAGAACCCTGGGTCGTGGTTGTGTTAACTGTTCTTCCCTCTGGTAGATAGACACCAGCCTTGTGTTTTTAACAGTAACTCATGTGTGTGCCTACATTCCTGCCTAGCCTGAAATATGACTCACTGGGGCTCCGGCCAAGGTGCTGTCAAACGAAGTGCCCATTTCTGCAAACATGGATTCAAGTTTGGGGTGGGAGATGGGGAGGCAGACAAGCTTCCAGTGCAGGCTTTAGGTGCTGGCTGGCCAGGTGAACTTGGAGCAAGACCCTGAATCAGATACCATGAGAGATCATTTAGTCCAACTATTTCATTGTTCCAGTGGGAAGGTCAAGGCCCAAGGGGAATTGCCTGGCTCAAATTCACATGGCTTGTTACTGTGAGAGCTGGCTTCCAACTAGCCCCTAGTGTGAGATTCTTTGAAATTGCCCAGTTAATTAGTTAATTGGCCAAACATCATTAAGACCTACCATTCATCAGGGTTTCTGCTGGGCCCTGGGGGACCCAGATCAATTAGGCATCCTGCTCATCGTTTCAGATCCTTTGCTTCAGTGGAGGCAGAGTGTAGCAGCAGAGGTGTGAGCTTCATGTAGACTTGAGTGTGAGCTCTCCTTCCGCCTTTTTATGATTGTGGAAACTAGAAAAAAATGAAATGTATGTGTCCACATTGTAAAACTATTGTGCAGGTTTAATGAAATAATTCATGTAAAACTTTTAACATAATGATTACTACCTAGTAAGTGCAAATAATTTGTAGATATTGATTACAATAATGAAGACACTCAACCCTTGGGCCAATAAGCTATCTTAGTAACGTTATTTGAAAAGTACAGGTTGGAAGGCAAAATATTTGGGGAAAATTGACCTCAGAAAAGCAGTGCAGGATTAACTCCCTTGCCTCTTATAAGGTTGATTCTCATCTGTCTACTGAAAAGAAAAGTCACTTTCTACCTCTAGCTAGAATTGGATTGCGATGATTGGATGAAGAAGAATTTCATCTGTGTAGAGATAGTTGTATTCACTGCATCCCTGGAAAGTTTAGGCTGCCTGTAATTCCTGCCACGTTTGCATCTTACTTTTCACAGTGAGACATCATTTCTCTTACAAATAGAGGCCAGATTCACATTACCCAGCTGACTGCAGTCCCAGCCCTGCCCTGATTTGGCCACCTCTGGGGCTCCCCCAGAGCCAGGCTAGGGCTCCAGGCTGCTCACTGCTGACTGGTTGGCAGAAGCAGGTCATTGCCTTAGAGGCACTTTTCCAATCTCGTTTATGGCCGGCATCCCATGGGGTGCAGTTCCCCCTGGTTTCATGTGGTGTTGCAATCGAAACTATTGAATCTCAAAATGGAATATAATTAAGGTCGGGTTAATAAAGTGTATTCCACTCATAGCCAGTAAAGGGTGTCATGTTTCTCCTTGCAGCTTTAGGCAAGGAAACTTAATCTCTAGCTTTGTCAAGGCAGACTGAATCACAGGTGTGTCATCGAGCGGAAAGCCTCTTGTTTTACTTGCTGTAGTTACTACACGGCCAGTCTCATCTTGGTGGATTTGTACTGAGTGCACAGAATCCAGCCCATGGCTGGGCCCAAAGGAGAAAGCTTTGCGTAGGAGGAATTAGGGTACTTTCGCTCTCTGCTGGGCTCTGAGAGCAATCCAGGAGAAGGTGCCTCTGAAGTACAGAAGTCCTTGGGAGCACAGGGATGAAAGACTGTGAACAGAAAAGGAAGCCTCAGAGTAGCTTCCAGTGACATCTTCCTAGTCTTGATCTTGTATTTGTTACTGATTTGAGTCCATTTCCTTTCCTTTTTTCTTCCACTACTTAATTTCAGGACGCAACATCACAGACTTCTCTGACCTCCCAAAGTAAGATCGTTAATGCTTATTAGTGCTCCCTTAGTACTGGAGACGACTGTATCATCAAAATTTAACATTTAAGACAACTTACTCTGTTTATTATGGCCTACCTCTATGCTGAACCCATGTGTATGTTACCTAACCCAGTCCTCTTGACAACCCCCATGTTATACATGAGGGAACTAAGGCTCAAAGAAGGTAAATTTCCCAGGGTCATGCAGTGAATTTATTCAACATATGTTTATTCAACACCAGTTACATGCCAGGCCCTGAAGACACATTCCCTAACAAACAGCCAAAAATCGCTATCCTCATAGAATTTATATTCCAGTGGTGTGTGTGTGTGTATGTGTGTGTGTGTGTGTGTGTGTGTGTGTGTGTGTAAATAAGCAGGCAAATTATATAGTACATTAGAAGATGAGTGCCATGGGAAAATGCAGAGGTGAGACTAGGCAGGAATTTGCACCCAGAGCTCGTTTATCCCTGGCATACTCCTAACCACTCAGTTGTATTGCCTGTGAATCTTGGGTCTCCTTGTAATGGCCTGTTTACTTCCAGTCTCCCCCCTCCTAGACTGTACATTTCTCTAGGGCAGGTCTTTTGCTTAGTTAGTTTCCTCTCCTGGCGTACAGCTCGATGACTGGCAGGGAGTCAGCATTCAATGAATGTTTGCCCAGTGTATGAATAAGAGAGTGACCATATGATGACACAAGAATCTACCAGAAAACAGTGATTTCCCAGGCGGCCGGCCAGTGCCGGAGGTTGGGCTCTGCCACAAATGTGTCCTGTTACCCTAGGCAGTTGTTGGAGCCCATAAAATCTGCAGAATGGGAAAAACATAAGGACTGTTTTTGACTTCCTTATAGATATGTCATGAGGATTAATGAGAAAGTGCATGCTCAGATCTTTGAAGAAAAGGACTCATGTTTTTCTGATGGTGTGCTCATTGTTCAAAATTCCAGCAAGGAACTGGCATGGTATTTTCAGGAGGGATTGGTCCCAGAGAAATAAAATTTGTTTTACTGAGAAGGTTTCACAGCAGGCTTTATGAGCTACTTCTTTCTGGCTGTGGGGCTTGGTGAGAGTTTGCTATCACTTGCAGCAACTGTGAAAATGTATTTTTCCCCCTTTGCTAAAGGTGGGCTCTAAGTCAGCTCAAACCCAAATTTTCATGGACATTTCTCTCCCATTGTGAAAGTAAAAGGCTATTTTCATTTGAGTGAAATCCCATTTGTTGGCTCTAGGAGCGCAGCTATTGGAATGCTTGTCGGCCAAGTGCCAAGTCTAAGTTACCAAGAAAAGTGGCTGTGGATCTGTGTTCCCTAGGAGAGGAGGGCTTTGCCACTGGATGGTAGATAGAAGAAATGGGAAATCCAAGAAATGTCAAATATAGCATGAAAACTAAACAGGAAGGTTTGGTTTAATTTTCTTTTGTTGCTGACGAGTCAGCACCCCAAACCTGTCCAGTCACTCCCACAGATAGAATGCAAAAGGAGGCCTTCTTGTTATTTTTCTGTTCATCTGACGCTGTGTCCTTAAGCATAATGATCTCAGTTAACAAAAACCATTGCTAAGATTATATTTGACTAGGTCAGCATTGTAGTATTTGGTTGATATGGACAATATGCATTCTTAGGAGTGGAGACCTGTTTCCTGGTAGGGAAAATCCCCTAGTATTACTCATCAAGGACAGGTAATAAGAGTTTGGATTTCTCTGGTGTCTCTTCTCTAAGAGTCCCAAGGTCTTTCTTCCATTTTACCTTAGTCACCTCTATAGCTCTGTTGTAAAGGCAGAAGCAGGTGTTTTGGAGAAAGGGAAGCTGATGCACATTTTACTAAATTGACCCACTTCATGTTGATTTTGCTTGGGTCAACATCAAGTCTCCTGCCTGATACAGAGTCATTAATCAACTTAGATTAGATGTTGAAGACATTATGTCCCAAGTAGGCTCATCCTGTGCTATGCTTTGCTTAGTCATGTCTGACTGTTTATATATATGCTAGCTTATTTGATAAATATTATTATTGCTGTATAGTAGCTTAAATAGATAATCCAAATTGACCAGTAATTTGCCATGCCTTTACTTATATATTATTGTGCCCAAGTTCAGTGTCTTTGTCTACATCAAGATGCTTCTTTTTGGGACTTCCCTGGTGGTCCAGTGGTTAAGACTCTGCACTTTCAATGCAGGAGGTGTGAGTTTGATACCTGGTCATGGAACTAAGGTCCCACATGCTGCAGGTCATTTCCAAAATAAGAAAAAAAGATGCCTCCTTTTGCCAATAGAAAAATAGAGTTGGCTCTGATACTGAGCTATATTGTTGCCAAGGCCTAGAGACATGGGAGCCTCAGGCAGCTCAGCTAATATGGTATTTGCTCATATCAATGTTTAAAATATATATTTTCACCATTTATTTTAGTGAGAGAAAAATTGATTTTCTACTAAATTAAGTTCCTTTCTTTTATGTTTAGATTGGAAATGGGAAATCCACTACATGCACTGATGCTAATAAAACATTTTCATGTCTCTGGCATAGCTATCCAGCTCACAGTTTCCCCATCACTTATAACTGGATAGTATAAGTCACTCACACACCAGAGGATTGGGGTAGCTTCCAAGAATATAGTTGCACAGTCTCATTCAAAAAGAGTTTAAAAATTGCTTTTCTTGGTTTGGTTTGCCTTTTGGCAAAAATGTTCGACTTTTCTATTTCTCCTTCTCCCTTCAGCTTTTTTTTGGTATGATTTACTGAACCAGACAGCTTCTTGGGAAGCCTATTAAAGGGATTAACATTTAAATATTACACAAAATCACTTGCTGCCAGTAAGTGGCATGACCCCAGGTATGATTTGGTTTCAGATTTTCCCCTGGCTTCCAGGAACAAACAATTGGCTGGTCTCTGACTTGGTGGCCTGGCATTTATTGCATTGAGCAACCTCTGTCATAAAACTAATCAGCAGAGGTAGGGTGACCCCAGTGAGCAGTGAATGTAAACTTTCCAGTTGAGGGTACTTTCTGTTTCAGTGACAGTAGAATTAAGTTCAGTTTTACCAGTTGTGTAAGTGGAAACCTGAGGTAACTGCTGGTGGTTTTTGATATAGTCCCATGATGTTTAGGACTTCGCTGGTGGCTCACTTAGTAAAAGCATCTGCCTACAATGTGGGAGCCCCAGGTTCGATCCCTGGGTCAGGAAGATCCCCTGGAGAAGGAAATGGCAACCCACTCCAGTACTCTTGCCTGGAAAATTCCGTGGATGGAGGAGCCTTGTGGGCTACAGTCCATGGGGTTGCAAAGAGTTGGACACGATCTAGCAACTTCACTTTCATGATATTTAAAATTTTAGGATGGATACTTCTGTTTGTATCCTAAGGAAGATTTCACATTCTGATAAGATGTCTTATCTGAAATAAGATGGGTTATTGCCTAATTCTGGGCAGTGAGCACTGAGTGGAAGTGATATATGTCATTTCTGGCCAACCAGTTTAAAAGCAAGGGCGAGTCCCTTGCTCTCTCCCATCCCTGGCAGTGCTGAAGCCTGAAGCCATTTTTTTAAACTGGTGGTGTCACAACCGGATCGCTTGCCCCACTGCCCGACTAGGTCCCTGAATAACTAGATGGAGCTGAATGCTCTGCTGGCCTGCATTAGATGTGTCAATACTGAGAAGTGTCATACCCTTGCGATCTGGGGAATCTATTTGGCATTCTGACAAATACAACTGGTGTCCTGGGCAGCTACCCGGCTGGCCCACTCCTTTCTCTGATTGGATTTTGTATCTCTTGTATGACTTAATCCCATGTTGCTGTTTAGTCGTTAAGTCATGTCCGACTCTCTTGTGATCCCATGGACTGTAGCCCACCAGCCTCGTCTGCCCAAGGGACTTCTCAGGCAAGAATACTGAAGTGGGTTGCTATTTCCTTATCCAGGGGATCTTCCTGACCCAGGAATCAAACCTATGTCTCCTGCATTGTCAGGTGGATTCTTTACCACTGATCTTCCTGGGAAGTCGAATTCCATGTTCCTTTCTTCTTTATTTGTAAGCCTAAGGTGCGTCATGGACAGTCCAGGTTTGGCTTGACTTTTATTGAACTCTTGAAAGGGATTCTTCATGAGTTCTGGACTGATGAGTGCTGTCAACAAGCCATATAGCACTCACTCAGTTTTGGGTTTTCAGGATAGGAAGCAGAGAAGGGAGTGAACATGGGAAAAAGGAGTGGAAAGAAGAGAGAATAGGACGCTGGGAATAATGAATGTTCTAAAATGATTAGAGTTGGAGGGGAATAGATACAAAGAGAACTAAGGTCTTTTTGCATTGTGGTCATTCATGGACTCAATCAGTAATGCCCTCTTTCTCCCTGCTAAAATAATTTGTCCAGTACGTACATGATAAGATTTGTTCCAGGCCAGATCCTGAGCTACAGAGAGAGGAAGGACATATGCCTTGGCCTCCGGGAGCTGATATTTTGGTAGGGGAAGTGTTCACAGAGAAGGGCATTTGCAGTTCATGGAAGTAGCAAAGCAGTATAGAGCCTGCAGATGCACTAGAGTGGGTGTGAAGATTTCAGGGTGGGGTGAAAGTTGCTGCCAGAGCAGTAATGTCTTTAGGGACTGACCCAAGGCTTTGAGGTCCAAGAACATTATCATGTCAGTGTCCCTAGACATTAGCAAGTTAACTTTTATACTCAGTGAATTCTTACTTCTCACAGTAGTGGTGTAGAAACTAAATATCAATGCCTGAATTTTTAAGATAGAAAGATAACCTTCCAGATACTGTATCAAAGAAGTAACAATAAGAATTTATCACTAAGAATAACTACCAGTGTATTGAGGGCTAAGTGCAAACCTTGTATACTATCTGTGCATTATATCATCTCTTCCCACAAACATCTTACAATGTTGGTGTTTATCTCTTTGTTATAATTTCAGAGACAAGGGAACAGAGCCTCAGAGAGATTATGTTAGTTGCCTAACTAAGAAAATGGTTGTGTTGGGTTTTGAATACTGTAGAGTTTGCTAACATAGGCCACGCTTCTCTTCATTATGTTGTATTGCAAGCCTAGCAAGGAAAGGAAATTAATCCTTGAAGTACCCTGGTGAACATGAAAGAAAAGCAGATGGAACTGGATGGCATGGAGCTGCAGTGATCCCTGTGCCATGATAAAACCTAGCCAGAGGGCTGTTACCACCTAGGGTCAGTGTTGGCTATGCAGGCAGGGCTATACATGCTCTTATAGGTTATTTGTTTAGGGTTACTTTTCTAGACTGGCATATGTCCTCCAGATATGAGCACTTGTTCAGATATCAGAGTGTCAGAATATTAACTTCTAACTCTGACAAATGGAACTATAATAATTACAGTTTATTGACAGAATCAAGGGTATAGAATACTGTCTGAGTTGCTGTTGAGTTACAAAAGCATACAGACCCTCTTCCTTCTCTTTATTAACTTCTCTTCCATAAGGATTTCTTAACATGGATTAGTTTACATCTTTCTCCATCATTACATGGTTGTGTTCTACTTCTCCTGCTTTGAATTGGAAGATAAATCAAATTGGCTCGGTAGAGGGTGGCCTCTTCAGCTGTGGAGACTGCCTTAGATCACTTTTACAGGGACTGCAGGCTCTGAATGAGAACTCCTCTACACACACCACAAAGCACAGAGCTGAGGCAGAGTCCTGGGCAGCATGAGAAGGAACTCAGAGGGGTTCCACATCCCGAGCTGCACCTGTGGTGGGCCATGTGGCTGGACTTGGAAAGCTGAGCAAAATTTTTTTCAGAAAGAGAAGATGGGAAAGACATTCCTTTGGAGGAGGATGTTGCCTGTGCAAAGCGTGGAAGTCTAAAGAATGACCTGAGTGTTCAGGGCAATAGTTAGCAGATTCATGTGGCTGGAAGTCAGGATGCTTATGAAGGCTAGAAGCTTCTGGAGGCCAGAAGTTCTTCTCTCTGCATATCCAGCAAGGGCTGAACAGAGTGGATACTCAACCATAGTTTGTTGCATGAATGTACTGGTGGTTGAACAAATGAAGGAAAAAAAAATCATGGGAAGACCTATACCCTTCCCTAAACTCCTTACTTTAATTAGTACCTTGTTCGATTTTAATGGGAGTGGGGCCACACTTGTCTTTGCTCTGTATCTGTGGACTTTAGACTTATCCTTAAGAGAAGAGGACCTTTTCCTTCTCTTTCTCTCCTTTCGGTAGTTAATTCTGTTTAAAATTTTAACATAATCCGCCTGTCTTTGTTGTTGTTGTTGTTAGTTTCTTTGTTGCTGTATGTAGTATCTGGTTTTAGTGGAGAAAGATCTAGATTTGTAGTCAGAAGCTTTGGATTCTAATCTCGTTTACCCTTCCTGACTCGGTAAACATTTGTAACTCACCTGATCATTTGATGCTTCATTTATAAAATGTGAATAATAATACTTACCTCATAAGAATGTTATTAGGCTCAAATGTACCATGTGAGTGTTTCTCATTGTCTGGTCTGCAGAGTTTTGATAGAAAATGAAGGAAGCATCCATTTTTTGACTCTTTGAGTATGGAAAGTTTAGGTTGGACAAAATACATACAATTCTCAAACTTTTGATGTGTTGAAATATCTTTTGATCACCAAAAGGGGAAGATGGTGGGTGGAAAGTATAAAATTCAATTTTGGGGGAGCAAGCACTGTTTATTGCCTACTTGATATCCCTTCCGTTGTCTTCTAGAAGAACCCTGACTTATTGTAGTATCAAATATGCCCAACAGTTCAGAACTTGGTACTGTAACTCCGTCCTCTCTGCTGGCACAGACTACGGATCAGAGATGATGAGTGGGGCCTTGTGGGGTGGGTAGGAGCTTCCTCGAAGCATAGAAGCCAGAGGTAGGGAACTCTGCAGAAGGCACAAGGCCCAAACCACTCACCATGTCATGGTTTGTGTGTGAGAAGGGCCCTGGCTTACTTAGACCTTTGTCCTGGGTCTGAGTAATGGAGCTTTGTGAAAGTCACGGGTAGAGGGAAATGACATAAATCATTAGCTTCCTCTTCTCCAGTCCCACCATTATTTGCTCACAGGATTGTGCCCTGTGACCTCCCTCTGTTATAATTGCGTGCTGTATATGGGGAAACAGGGCTTTCCCCAGGCCAACTTGAGACACCCTAATCCTCCTTGCTCAAATGCACAGGGAGCAGTGGGGCGGAGCAGCTCTCCAACAATAGTGGAAGCGTTCTGCCTCTCAGAGACTCTTAGGTGCTGCCCCTTGGAGGTAGTGGTGAGTAATTTCTGCATGGAATAGGGCACTGTGAGCCCAAACCTCAGGTTAGCAGCAGCAACTGCCACATCCACGGCCTTTGGTCACTGTGCCTAAAGGTGGAGAGCCTTGTAGGAAACTACCAACGCAGCAAGCAGGTGGGGATGACAGGTGCTCCTCAGAGATAAGTGTGAAGGCAAGGTTGTGCCAAACGGACCCCAAAGGCTACTGACATGCGGGTGGAGAGGGAAAGGCGCACGTGGATGCTCTGGAGCAAGCCACAGGAGGTTCGCTCTGCTTCTGCAGGTGCACCCTTAGACTTCAACCATCAGACCTGCTCAAGAGGGACTCTGCTCCCCTCCCCCCGGTCTGAGTCAGGTGCCCTCCTCTGGGCTGACGCATACCTCAGTCTGTGTTGTTATGACCACCTGCCCTGTTCTGATGATCCCTTCACAAGACTCTCCGCTTGGGCCCCCTTCACACTGAGGGCTCATGCCTTAATTTCCCCAGTACCTCATAAAAGAAGTGCCCAGTGGATGACGGAATACATTTATTTTAAACATCTCAGCAGCACTCAGGCCTGATTTTCTAAGGTTAGCATTATCATCACCACTCTCCACATTCCTTTATTACTCAAAATGACAATTATAATTTTTAATCTGTGACTAGCTGTCATATTGAAAAAAACCACTGAAAAATGCATGGCAGCACTATTTACAATAATGGAAGCAACCTAATTGTCCACTGACAGGGGAATGCATAAAGAAGATGTGGTATGTATATTCAGTGGAATATTACTCAGCCATAAAACATGAAATACTGCTTTTTGCAGCAACATGGGTAGACCTAGAGATTATCATACTAAGTGAGGTAACTCAGACAAAGACAAATATATCACTTATATGTGGAGTCTAAAAAAATGATACAAATGGAATTATTTACAAAACAGAAATGGACTCACAGACTTTGAAGACAAACATATGATTATTAAAGGGGAAAGGTGGAGGGAAGGGATACATTTGGAGTTTAGGATTAACATATACATTCTACTATATATAAAATAGATTATCAACAAGGATCTGCCATATAGCATAGGGAACTCTACTCAGTAGTCTCTAATAACCTATATGGAAAAAAAATCTGAAAAATAATGAGTATATGTACATGGATAACAATCACTTTGCTGTACACCTAAAACTAACACAACATTGTAAATCAACTGTACTGCAATCAGAGGCCACCCTATTGTTTATGTCTGTCATGCCCCGAATTGGAGAAGGTATACAGTTAACAAAAGCATTTTACACACAGGGTTCCAACGTGGTTCTCATAATACCCTTAGGTCAAGATGAAGCTGCCATTCTGTTTGGAGGCAAGGAACCTGAGGCTTAGGGAGACTGGTGACCTGCTCTGGTCAACACTGTGGGTGTGTGGACAGCTGAAACTTGGTTCCCCCTTCTTCTAAGGCTCCACTCAGTAGACCTTCTGCTCCATTTGCTGCCTCACCCAAGTCAAGTGGTTATTGTATAATTACTCCTTTAATAATAAAGGTGACTAATTACCAGGTTTCTCTGTCTTGATGGTTTGAATTCTTTAATAGGCAAGTAAATTGCTTTACAGAAATGCACAAGAAAGAGAATGAATGCTACTCTTTAAAAATAGGTGGTGATATGGTCAGGATTTCTTCCATTTCCTCAGCAATGTTTGATGTCTCACTGTACGTCTTCAGATGTTCTTCCTAAGCGCTCCCATGTTAGGTAACACTGCTTATAGCTTTGGAATTTCAATGAGAGGATATGGTATGAAAATAAAGTTCAAAGTATTTTCTTCTCAGAATTTAGAAGATTGGGAGGAGGGGAGGATCAAATACTTGAGTAAACATGGCAGAGAAGAACAGTTCTAACACATTATAATTCTGGAATTTTTTTTTCTTTTTTAACATTTGTCAGATTCCTCATTTCATGCTCATGCTTGTTACTCAACATTATTGCCTCTGAATGTCCTGATCACATGCTGAAACCAATCTGACCACCCAGCATGAAATTTTTACCTAAGATTCAAGAGATGAGATGAAGCCTCTTTCAGAGTTTCCTGCCAGTGTCTGCACTGGCTTCAGGGTAATAGATCTGGAAGCAAAAGCTGAAGTTTTTCCACTTTTATTCAGCTTAAAGGATTAGCCCCTGTCTTCATCCAAGGCACTGTAATGAGAAACTTTAGAGATTGCCTCTGATGCCATTTTCTGTGTGTTGTTTTCTGGGTAGCCAGGGATAAATACTTTCTATGACCCATAGAAGCTGTGTAGAGTTCTCCCATTCCTCAGGGCTCTGAAATGTGAGCTGCTGAGTGAGAGCTGTAAGGAATATGCAAGTTGAAGTCATTTCTACTCTGAATCCTGGACTTCCCCTTGAGGAGAGGAGAAGGAAGTCCTCTTGGGCCATTAGCTGGGAGCCCTCTTGCTTCAGGGGGCCTCCTGTGGGAGGCCCACGTGGTGAACCCCACCATGAAGCTGAAGCTGGCAGGCCCTCTCCAGACCTCTCTGGCAGTCCAAGGGATGCTCCAGCTGCTGAGCACAGTGTGCTATGGGAACCCTCCCAACAGTTTTGATCCCCAGCCCTGTGTATTTTTGGATTGGCTTGCAGTGAAAGTAGCAGAATAATGTCAAGGACACCCAAAGCACTCAGGAAAGTGGGACTCCTTTACCTCATGGAGCCAAGGGCAAGGAACCTCAGGGTTTGGCGAAGCCTTGATGGCTGTTCAGTCCAGCCTCCCATGGCCTACCTGGCATCTGGCAAGCACACCTCTACAGATAGGGGGTGTTCTGCTTCATCCCTCCATTCTCACTCACCTCATCCCATCCCACCCAGAAGCATCCTGACTCTCTGAACGTTCTCCGTTCAATTCAACAAAATCCAACAAATGTGTACTGGGTGTGTACTGTGAGCCACGTACCATGTTAAGCACTGGGGACATGGCAGTGAACTCCCAAGGTGTCTAACCCCCCGGTGTCTCAAATGAGCCGTGCTACTTCTTCCTCCCTTCTCCAGCTACGCTCATACTTGAGAACAGGAATCATGTCCACTTCCAGTCTTCTTTGCTGCAGACTTAGCATCCTGTGTCCGGGGCTCCGCTCATGTTCTTTGTGTGTATCCTCCTGAAATTTGCATACAGAAGGGAACGCATATACTGACCTTGGATGTAAGGGATGTTACTGGACTTTATAATGTAGTCCTATAGCAAGATGGTGCCTTAGCCAAGCATATCTCAAAATGTGGATCACAATGTTAATTGTGAATAGAACTGAATTTGGGTTACATACAGGAAATAGCAGAAAAATATCTACCCTTTCCCATAAGTCTGACACCCCATTATTCCCAACTCCTTTGATACATTTTTTTGAATGTAATTGACCTAATAGAAAATTCAGTGATCAGTCTCTAGGGGCTTTTTGAGTATGCTCTCGGTTCCTCCTGGGAACCTCTCCCCAGGTGAGAATCACAGACAGAGTTATAAATTTCTTTACTTTAGACTCTCAAAGGCCTTCCATTCACAATTCCCCAGTCTGCTTTGCCCTGGAATCTACTCTGTCTTCCTGACAAGTACCTCCTATGTGCATGTAGGGCTAGGGCTGGAGGTAGTGGTTAAAGGCGTGGCTTTTGCTCCATCCCTTTCTCCATACAGAGCAATTTCTCAGCACCTGGACACTACTGCCCTTCCTGACTGCAGCCACACAGTAGATTCACTGGGCTGTTGGCTCTGCTCCTTGACGACTTGCGTCTGAGAGGAAGATGGTTCTTTCTGACCCTTTTCTTTGTCTCAGGTGTTCTCGCAGGGAGCAGGAGAGTGTGTGTGGGGTGGTGGGGGAGGTGATAGCAAGGGTCCGTGTCTGATCCTCTCAAGCATTCAGTATAGTGCTTAGCACATGGTATATGCTCAGTAAATTTTTACTGAATAAATAAATGAATGAATAATAATAAGTGATTGATGTTGACTCAGAGGAAGCTGTGTTCCCTCTCCAATCTCTCTGGGTACTCTCTCATCTGATGGGAACCAGGTATGAATGAAGAGCTCTTCTTCCTCAGCAGGGAAGGGAAGATGAGTGGTTTTGAACACCTGCTGTGTATTGAGAACTTTACATATCAGTCAGTCAGTTCAGTCACTCAGTCTTGTCACACTTTTTGCTACCCCATGAACCACAGCACGCCAGGCCTTGCTGTCCATCACCAACTCCCGGAGTTTACTCAAACTCATGTCCACCGAGTCAGTGATGCCATCCAACCATCTCATCCTCTGTCATCCCCTTTTCCTCCTGCGCTCAATCTTTCCCAGCATCAGGGTATTTTCAAATGAGTCAACTCTTTGCATCAGGTGGCCAAAGTATTGGAGTTTTGGCTTCAACATAAGTCCTTCTAAGGAACACCTGGGACTGATCTCCTTTAGGATGGACTAGTTGGATCTCCTTGCAGTCCAAGGGACTCTCAAGTGTCTTCTCCAACACCACAGTTCAAAAGCATCAGTTCTTCGGGGCTCAGCTTTCTTTATAGTCCAACTCTCACATCCCTACATGACTACTGGAAAAACCATAGCCTTGACTAGATGGACCTTTGTTGACAAAGTAATGTCTCTGCTTTTAAATATTCTGTCTAGGTTCATCATAACTTTCCTTCCAAGGAGTAAGAGTCTTTTAATTTCATGGCTGCAATCACCATCTGCATGGATTTTTGAGCCCCCAAAATAAAGTGAGCTACTGTTTCCACTGTTTCCCCATCTATTTGCCACGAAGTGATGGGACTGGATGCCATGATCTTAGTTTTCTGAATGTTGAGCTTTAAGCCAACTTTTTCACTGTCCTCTTTCGCTTTCAACAAGAGGCTCTTTAGTTCTTCTTCACTTTCTGCCATAAGGGTGATGTCGTCTGCATATCTGAGGTTATTGATATTTCTCCCGGCAATCTTGATTCCAGCTTTTGCCTCCTTCAGCCCAGTGTTTCTCATGATGTACTCTGCCTATAAGTTAAATAAGCAGGGTGACAATATACAGCCTTGATGTACTCCTTTTCATATTCATTCAGAAAATCCTCACAGCAACCCTTTGAAGCACAGTTCCTCTGTCTTCATTTTACAGAGGAGGAAACTGAGATTCTGATTGGTTCATCACTCGTTCAAGGACATAAAGCAGGTAAACAGCGTGATAAGATTTAGAATACCTCAGTCTGGCTGGCTTCAAAGACTTGCTTGTCTTTACCCTGCACCAAGCTGGCCTCTTGACAGGGTTGTGGTGAGCACTTGCTGGGCCTCTGCACCAGGCCCACAGCCTTACATCCACAGTTTTTCTCAGTACATGCACCTGCGTAGGCTTTAGGTACCAAGAGCACCTACTTGGTACCAGGTTGTCTTCTTGGGCCATCTAAAACATATGGAGGCCTCAGAGCTGCTGCTTACCATGGTCTGAGCAGCGGATCATATTGTAGTCTACCAGGCATTCAGCTTGATTTCCTGGACTGGCTGGTGACCACATGAATGTAAATAGGAATAGTCCCTGGAGAGGCCAATCCTCTGTGCCTAGAGGAGGCAGGCAGAGCATCTTTTGAATATTCCCAGGAACATTTGTCTTTCACAACTGAGTGGTCTGAACACACTCCTTGCCTTTCTCATTTTCTCACTCCAGAGTGATTTGAAGATCAAAGAGTTCTAGCAACATATTGGCCCAGTTTATCTGTGTGGGCTCAGGCCTCTTTGTGCCAAGATTCTTGGGCCTGTGAGTTTCATCACTGAATCCTAAGAGTAGGGCCTGCAGGGTCAGGCAGGTTTGAGTTCAGATGTGCCACAAGGGTACTAGGACCAGTGCTTACTAACTGTCTCAATGTCCTTCTCTGAAAAATAGGAGTAAACATGCCTATTGGAATAATGGAGTACATTAGATGCTAAATAGATACAATTATTACTGTTGTTGAATTGGAGCTAGAAAGTCGTTTAGATATTAGCCTGTGATTTACCTAAAATGTTTTCCAACTCACCCTTATATAGTATTTAAGGTGGATATTATTGGTATTACTATTATTCCTATACATTATGGAAACACAACATCTTAAAAGAGGTTCAGTGAGTTACCATCTTACTTTTAGTGCAGAAGAGTGGAGTGGTAAAGACTGTCAGTTCTGTTGCCACTGTTTGCACTCAAACTTCTTGAGCAAGTGGTCATTGCTGTGCCTCAGTTTCCTCACTTATAAAAATGGGATGATTCTCCTCATGGGGTTGGTTATAAGAGTTAATTGAATTAACACTGTAAAGCATTTGGAATAGGCAAAGAGTGAGCGCTCAGTTGAGCCTTGCTTTGGAGGACACATGGCCGGTAAGCAAGGGATTGGGATTCAGAACCAATTCTCATTCCATACACCACCCACTTTCTGCTGCCCTGGACCATCCCTCACCTAAATGCTTCTTTCAAAATGAAAGACTTTGACATGGTCCAGCCATAGCATGCCTCCTATTATTCGCTTCCTCAACCCCTGACTCTCCACCTCTGCCCCCTCTCCCAACCCTCCTACTTTGTTTTTAATAGATGAGAAAATCTGGAAAGGTTAAGTAACTAAATCTTAATCTCATTTGTGGCAACTCAGGATTACCATCTGAAGCTCCTGACTTCCAGACTTACTTTTTTAGTGAACCTAGCCTCATATCTAGAAATTAAGAAAGGAATGAGATACACCCACACACAGAGTGAAATAGCATATCTTGAATTTCATTCCTCCTTCCAACTAACACTCATAACTCTTGTGATCAGTAATTCATTCCAACAGTTCTTAGTTCTCCACATGTGATTCAACATAGATTAATAGTGGCAAGTAAACAGGGTTTGGGGTCTCCATGGGAAAAGCACTTCTTTAGAAGTTCTGCATGACTGAGCTGTTGCGCATGCTTCTTCTGGACGGTGCCTGGAATTGTAGATTACGTTTGTTCAGTTCCACATCCTCTTTTCCACCTCCCTGAGGGTAGGACCAGTGCAGGCTGGGGTGGTGAGATTCACATGTCAGATAGAGGGAAGATGGGCCCAGTGGCTCCCTGGAGGGTGTGCTGAGGAGGGCTGGCTCATATGCTGGAATTCCCAAATAAAAACAAACAAAAATATCTATCATCACATTGGTGTAGAGTTCTTACTTTTCAAGAGCTGGATTTCCTGGCGCCTGTTTCCTCCTGCTACAGCACAAAATGTTTCTGTAAGTGGGAGCTCCTAGTGCCAAGAGAAGATATATGGATCAGCTTGGGAAATAACTTTGACATTCAAGGTGGCCCTGTAGCATTTAACCTTAGCCTACCTTTGCAGTTTACCTTGCATGACATTTGTTCATGCACCCTGTACTCCAACCAAGGTGAACGGCTCATAATGTCCATGCCCTAGTGGCCTCTTTGACTTGATTCAGACAGGCCTCTTTCCTTGAAATATCTTCCTAGAATGCCCAAGCTCATCCTCTCTACTAGCCTGATCCTTCCTGGTCTTCAAGATATAGCTTACATGCTGCCTCTTAACATCCTGTCTGATCTCTGGAACTGATGTTTCTTCTTCCATCCTCTCAATAGCTTGTCTCCTTATTCATTCGGCAAGTATTTTTTGAGTTCTCCCATGAACCAGATACTGTTCTAGGTATTTGGGGTACTTCAGTGAATAAAGGTCTCTGACTTTGGAGAATTTACCTTATGGTATTTTCCTTAATTTATTGCTAATGCTGGACATACATAGTCCTCCTGACAAATATTATGCCACCCGAGATAAAATTGATGTCATGTCTGATACCTCTGTGTATCCTTTCAATGGCTTCTTATTGCTCTTGGTATAAGCTAATATGTGCTGAACATTCCTTCCTTAACCTTCTTTGTATCCAACCTACATCATATTATTTCCCTTCTAGCATTTTCTATTCCTGCTTTCTTTCAGTCTGCTCTGCTTACTCTGCCACAGTGCCTTTACACATACATTCCTTCTGAATGGAATTGTCTCCTCTCTACTTAGTTACCTTCAGATCTCAGCTGCAGCATTATTTCCTGAAGAGAGCTTCCTTGACTTCCCTGACTAAATTATATACCCTGATAGCATAGCAATTATATCACATTTGCCGGTTTACTTGTATCCATGACTGCGTCACTAATTTCTGTCTTCCATTTCAAATGGTAAGTAACTCATAGGCAGAAGTGGTGTCTATTTTTTTTATCATTAGCATTCCCAGTAGTGAGTAGAGAGTCAGTAAGTATTTGTTGAATGTATCAATGAATGAATACCCTTTAAATATTGTATAGGCAAATTTTCCACAGTGTGCTCATACAATAGATAGTACATTGGACTTTGATCCATAGTGGGCTCAATTGTAAGCACTCTGTTCTTTCTGTGCATTTTTGGTTGTTTGAACATCTGACCTAATTTGTGTTTCAGAAAACAAAGTTGCCCTAACTGGAGCAATGTTCTGTGCATAGAGAAGGTGCTCAGTATATTTTTATGATTGCTAATTGAATAAAGAAATGAATTCAATGTGTGGTAGAATGAGGCAGTTGATGGGAGTGAGAATCACATATCGGTGGGAATTTTGTTGTAGCTAAAGCTGACAGTGATACGTCTACTATGATATGGATGAGCACATTTCAGAAAAGCTCATCAAAGGAGGCTTAGGCCTGCTGGAGGTCTGTTTATATTATGTCAATGAGGGATAAAGTGGATCTCACTGGAACTGTCACTTGAGACCTACAGAGTTTTACCTAAAGACCTTGCTGTCTATGTAGAAGACTAGTTGAAATGGAAGATAAAGTTTTCTTTTAAGTGAGAGAAAAGAGTAACATTGGGTAGTAATTCTTTCTTTTCATGTTATTTGCTTTCTAAAAAGAAATCAATAATTATATCTTAAGTTTACTAAATAAAGGAAAACAGTGTCAGTTTTCAAAGTAAGTTCAAATCTATTAGCTTATTTTTTATCATTATAATGTTCCAGTGAGAGTGATATCATTGTTCCCATTTTTTCTCCCCCACAGATGAGGAAATTGAGGCTCAGAAATCCATGCCCAAGGACATGTGGCTGTTGTTTCAGCCAGGAATGTCTAGGTTATGCTGCGGTAATAAGAATTCCAAAACCTTTGAGTGCAATGTAGATTTGTTTTCTTGCTCATGCTATTTGTTTGTTGTGTATGCTAGGAGACTCTGCACCAGGCCTCATTCCAACATACGATGTTTTCTCCTACCCCTGTGCCTTTCCACAGGTTGTTCCCTTTACCTGGAATCCTCTTCCTTCTTCTCTATCTGGTAAACTTTTACTTGTTCTTCAAGATGTAAATGAAGCTTCACATTTTCTTCTTTTTCTTTTTATTTTTTAGTAGCTGACAAGTAGAAGGTTTATGTTTATTAGAACATTATGTTACCACATTGTCTATGCATCCAGAAGTATATGTACCTCCCTTCCCTCTTATTTACAGAGTCAAGCAATCTATGTTAGCAAGATACCGAGATAAAGGTAGCAAAATCTTGGGGAATCTTGGCTCCTAATGTAGGAATGTACATAAACAAAAAGATGATCAGAAATCTATCTGCCATCCTTGGTCAAATAGCCAAAAAGATTGCACTATAGCACAATAGACATCCCTAAATTCTTTAGCCTAATTAGTATTAGATAACCAGAATGCCTTTGAGTTTCTACTGGCTAAATAAGTAAGCATTTATGCTATTGCTCACACTTATGAGTTATTTTTAATTTAATTTTTATTTTATATTGGAGTAGAGTTAATTTGCAATGTTGTAGTATTTTCAGGTATACAGCAAATTGCTCAGTTATGATATGTGTGTGTGTGTGTGTGTGGGTACATATATATATCCATTCTTTTTCAGATTCTTTTTCCATGTAGGTTATTATAGAATATTGAGCAGAGTTCCCTGTGCTATGCAATAGGTCCTTGTTAATTATTTATTTTATATATAGTACTGTATATATGTTAATCCCAGTATCCTAATTTTTCTGCCTGCCCCCCATTTCTCCTTTGTAACCATAGTGGTTTTTTTTAAAGTTCATGAGTCTGTTTGTGTTTTGTAAATAATTTCACTTGTATAATTTTTTCTTGAAAACCTTCCCTGAGTTGGGTGAAATGGTTCTGAGCCTGACATTCATAAAGTTCTCTGGACTTATGCCATCAGATTATCTTGCCATTTTTGGTTTACTTGACCATCAACTCTGTGCCACAAAGTAGACTTTGTACTGTGCCTTGATTATTTCTGCATTCTCAGTGACTTTCCTGAAGCCTGACTGCAAACAAGTTTTAATTGAATGAAGAATGACTTAAGCATGATGGAGAGAGTTTAGCTTGGGAGAAAGTTGAGAATGATGGGCTGTCCACTCTAGTCATTTATACTGCAGTTCTGGTATGGTGTTTAATTTTGAGAAAGTGGACCCTGTGAGGCATGTCAATTTGATTTACCTATAAACTGTATTCTAGATTAGTTGATGCATATTAAGCTGTTGACTAAGATGTTTAAGACTGACCATTTAATCCTGATGAAAACCTAGCAAGTACAATTGTTTTTCAGACATTCATACAAAGTTTCTTGCTCCTGGCAATAAGAGATCATCAAAACGAACCACATCTCAAGACCATTCCATGTAAATAAATTTGAATAAAATTTAACCTGTCAGTTTTCTCAAGAGTTAGTTGCATCTTTTTTGTTGCTTTTGGATACTTGATATATTGTTGATTTTTCTTTTCTCTCATAGCTCTGGACTTTGACAGGTCATCATTTATAATTTGGTAAGTCGCTTTGGTAATACACCTGTTGACTGATTAATTACAAAGATTGAAAATATGAACTTTCAGTCAGTGGAGAGCAGTGACTTTTTAAATGAGTTTTCTCATTACATCCCATTAGCATCATACAGAAGAGAGTAGTTGTCAGAAAAATAATGGACATATGTTCCAGGCTCTCTCTAAAATTTGTGTGGGCATTTCAACTTTACAGGACTATGTGTGATTTTAGTAGGGCACTGCAGACACGATGTATCTATGTATTCCTATGTGGGCACACCCAGAATATGAATGTGATCAGAAAAACAGGCCTTCTTTTTTGAACCCCAAACTGGGGTACTAAGAGCATCTGTGATGCTTCGAGGTCCTCTGGCCCATTCTCAGGTTGCTGAAGTAGGAGAATGAGCCTGGTTTTGGAATCGAAACACTGGAGTCCACATCCCACTTTTTTGTGCTTGGTTTGTCAAAGATTTATCACACAAGAGTCATCTTTGCTTTCCTCCTGGCCAGCAGCCTTTGGCTCAGGGTTTAATAGGCTGAGAATGCCTGTAGGAAGTCATGGTTTTCAACTGAACTGAGTTTTGCCATTCAGATGTCCCTGCTACATGGTCCTCTTTGATCCTGGGCAAGTTGCTTAAATTCTCTTAGGCATGGTCTCCTTATTTGTTCAGAGGAGGAGAACATTTACCTTACTGAGAGTGGCATTTGTAATATGTCTGGTTGTATTGGTGTTTACTAATGATCAGTTCCTTTTGCAGTTGTTCTCTAGTGTTTGGGGATGGAAGAGACTGATTTAATGATTCCTCCTCTCTTCTCCACAACTCTCAACATACGTCATTCATGAAGGGGACAGGAGAGGCCAACTGGGTCAACCCCAGTACCTAGTATGTGAATCTGGGTGGGGTGAATCTATGTTTTATCTCTGCCAAAACTAACATGTTATGGTTAAGTGTCCTGACACCGAATGTTGGATAACTGAAATGTTGACTGAAATTGGGAAACTTAAAAAAAATATATTTTTTTCCACTTGTTATTGACCTTGTGGCTCCTGGTTCCACTAAAAACCAAAATTAGAGATTTGATGGTACTGCCTTAAAGTCTTTTGAAAGGTCTTTTGGTTAGTCAAACTACAGGGTGCAGGGGCTATCCTGAGGACTTTTTAACCCCCTATGAGATTGGAAGGTAGATTTTTATAAGGGATAGTCATGCAAATACCTCTCTGACTCTTTCCAAATGTTCCAGCTTATTATGGCTTTGGTTATCTTCTGGCATTTTCTTCTATCAATATGAATTAAAAGCTCAAGTACAAAGGAAAGAAAAAAATAATAACCCAAGTCCTAGGATCATCTACAAAGTCTGACTATTTCTTGTTTCAAATAGCAGGGAAAAAATAAGGCTATTTCTTTCTCTGTTCAGCTTTAATATAAAGAGATCACTTTCAGATCGGAAGGATTTTTGAAATTTCTCAGACTTTCCTATACTTCTTGAATATATTTTAGAACAAAAAGCATTGTGATATCACCTATATGTGGAATCTGAAAAAATGATACAAATAAACTTATGTACAAAACAAAAATAAACTCACAGACATAGGAAACAAACTGATGGTTACCAAAAGGGAAAGTGTGTGTGTGTGGGGATGAATCGGGAATTTGGGATTAAAAGATGCACAGTACTATATATATAATAGATAAACAAGGGCCTACTGTACAGCACAGGGAATATATTCAGTATCTTGTAAGAACCTATAATGAAAAAGAATCTGAAAAAGTATATAGATATACACGCACACATAAATACTGAATTAGTTTGCTGTATACCTGAAACATTGTAAATCAACTATACTTTAAAAATTAAAATTATAAAGGATAAAGCAGAATTAATGGACAAATGAAATTGCTGCTAATCAGAATGAAAACAAAATTAGAACTGCCATATGACCTGGCAATTCCACTCCTGGGTATATATCACACAAAAAAACAACCAAACAACCAAAACCACTAATCTGAAAAGATGTATGCACCTCAGTGTTCATAGCAGCATTATTTACAATTGCCAACATATGGAAGCAACCTAAGTGTTTATCAACAGATGAATGGATTAAAAAAAAAAACTGTGGTGTGATATATATACTCAATGGAATGCTTCTCAAACATAAAAAAGAAACAACAAAATTTTGCCATTTGCAGCAACATGAATAGATTGGGGGACATTATGCTAAGACTGTGGTCTTTCCAGGAGAAGGTGAAGGACAGGGAAGCCTGGCATGCTGCAGTCCGTGGGGTCTCAAAGAGTCGGATGTGACTGAGAAACTGAGCAACAACAACAATGCTAAGTGAAAAAAGTCAGAGAAAGACAGATATTGTATGATATCAGTTATATGTGGAATCTAAAATATAAACAACAAACTACTGACTATAACAAACAAGAAGCAGACTTACAGGTATAGAGAACAAGCTAGTGGTTACCAGTGGAGAGGTAGAACAAGAGTGATACAGGGGTGCAGGAGTGTACAAACTGTTGGGTGTAAGATAGTCTACTAGGATGTATTGTACAACATTAGGAACATAGCCAGTATTTTGTAATAACTATACATGGAGAGTAACCTTTAAAAACTGTGTACAAAAGTTGTCATGCCCTTTCACCTAAAGGAATAAAAAGTCCAAATCTTCAGTTCAGTTGCTCAGTCATGTTCAAACAGAAAAGTATATATCAAAACCAACATAAAGTAAAGTAGTATCTTAACAGTGAACATGTAACATATCTAATTTAACCACAGAATATTTGCCATCAGAATACATCAAAGCTGTTACCTGAACAAGCCATAAGTAAATTAATCATTCCTCTAGTTTTTCAAGCATAATGCTGTATTTATTGAGATATTGTTAGTATACAATTCAGATTGCCTTGATTTTGACAGAATTATAAACAGTGTTGGGTAAAATCCCTAAGAAAATAGCATACTTTGAGTGAATCCAAACTCTAGGCATGAAATATGAGGGGTAAAACTTGAAATCCTATTTTCTTCCTTTTTTCTCTCTCCCCTCCTCACTTTCCCTCCCATCCTCCTTTCTTCCTTTCTTTTCCTTTCCTTTCTCCCTCCCTTCCTTCCTTTCTGTTTTTTAAATTTTTGGTATTTGATCCCATAAAGCTATGCCACATTTCTAAGAAAATATTTCTCACCCACTCATTATCAGCACTAGTTTATCAGCTGTAATATTTTCACAGACTTTGGATTATCATGAAAACTACCCCAAACTTGGAAGTAGGCAAATGAGGCTACTGTGTCTTCTGATGTTTCAGTGTCAGTGCAGTTCATCAGACTTTGTACTGACTGAGCTGTTCTATAGCTCAGGTGTCCTCAGCTTCCTGGCCTCAGATCAGTGCCTCCTGTCAGATCAGCAACAGTAGCATTAGGTTAAAAATAAAGTACACAATAAATGTAATGTGATTGAAACATCCTGAAACCTTCCTCTCACTACCTCCAGTCTGTGGAAAGGCTTCTTTTGTTGACATACCTTAGGCACCACTGTGCATCATTCAGAGCTATCTGATCTTTACATAAAATTGTTGCAGGAAAGAGCCAATTCTGACTCCATGTTAGAACTGGTTCCTTGACTTGATTTTCATTGCTTTTGTTATTATGATCATGCATATTGGTTATGCCTCAGATAATCCTGGCCCTCTGCCTGTTAAACTGAAGTCGTTGTTCAGTACCCTGTCCACCTGTGGATGGCAGGAAGGAAGAAGTTAACACATCCCCTGCCTGTGACTTGCCATTTTAGGAGATATTTGCAAGATTAATGGCCTTTTTACTTTGTTTCCAGCTCCAACCCACCCCTCTCACCCCCGCCATTTTATAAAAGAACCTGGCATCCAGACCCGGAGAAGATGGTTATTTGGAGACATTAGTCTGCCATCTTCTCAGTCAGCTGGCTTTTGCCTCAACAGTCTCTCAGATTTCTTGGCCTCTCAGTGCAGGTGAGAAGAGTGAGTTTGGACTTGGTAGGCAACAAAATTACTCTTGTGAGGGGAAGTGTGCTATATAATTATCCCAAGGTTCCCAATATTGGACAGGTCTGAATTCAAACCTCCTCCTCTTTTCAGGGTACTTTGTGTATTTGTCTACCTTCCTAGGAACTATTCCACTATGTGGAGTAAAAACCAGTAAGCACATTTCCAAAGCATAGGAACTTTCTAGAAGGCAAGTTAGCTTTGCCAAAAAGAAGCCTTAAAGCTGATCCTATCTGTTGTTGACTCTTTTATTTCACTTTCCCAATATGATCTAACAAAACTAACTTCATGCACTCATGTTTTACAAAGTTCTTGGCAGTTTATATATATATATATTTTAAAGAAGCAATATAAATACCATGATACAGGGTAATGATCCAATCTTAGTAGGATGTAGTCAACAGTATCTACAAATAATGTTTAATAATGTAAGAAAATAGTTATTGAGTGCTCACTTTGTTCCAGACATTTCTTGTCTGTATTTTTCAAATTTTATGTGATAAACATCTATTAATTTTATGATCATAGCAATGCCATAAATTTTACTTTTTAAAGTCTTTATTCCTATTTTTATGAATAAATTTGTTAACAAGTCTTGATGGTTAAAAAGATGTTAATGGTTAATGTTTGACTAAGACTAATTCTGTTAAGAAATTAATTATCTTTCATTTTACATGTTATAAGCAGTTTGATAAAAGTAAACAAAAAAGCTTTTTGTTATTTAATAGGTCTGTCTTCTGTCTGGCAATACTTTAGCAGTTTCACTTATTTTGTTTTAAAGTCAGAGAGTTATTATTCAGATGTAAATTCAAATTATATTCCTTCTTACTTCCCTTCAACCTCCTCTTCTTAAAGGTTATTCTAAATCAATAATGCTTTGATTTCTTTTAACCTGCATCTAACAACATATATACAAGAGTCAGTTAATTCTTTGGTTGGAGGGAATTGCCAAACCTGCCCAGTCTTCCAATTCATCTGAGGCATATTTTGTTACAAGTGCAGAGAGTTTGTGCTGTTAGCCACTGCCGACCAGGGTTGGAATTTTCCCAGAGGAGCTTGATGGATAGGACAAGAAGTAGACAGAGCAAAGGAGTGATTATGAACTACACTGTGGAAACCCATCTGGGGAAGAAGAAAGTGAGGATATGGTAGAGATGATGGAAAATAACAAATTTGCAAACCCAGTGGATTGGATCTCTTCACTGGGCCAAACAGTTATTGATGTGGACGTGGTAGATTATGTGAACTGGTAAGACAGGAGGTGGGCATCCAAAAATGGGGTGTTAAAGAGAGGAATTCCAGACAGGTGTAGTATTGATTGATAAGGTCCAAGAAGTAACAAGGACAGCAGTGGAGAGGCCAGGCCATAGATGAGTAATCTACATGGATGTTAAATCATCATTACGTTTATCAAGATAGTGAGAGAAGTGGTGAAAGAAAAAGAGCTACCAAGTTCTAAACTCTTCAGGGAATGAAGACACTGACAGTGAGGTGGGTCTAATGATAAATCCTTTAATGAAGCTGACTTATTTGTTTTTGTTTAGGAGTAGGAATTAGGGTATGGGGAGGAGAAATGATGTGCAAGCAGCAGAGGGGATCAAAAAGGGCATTACCCCTGAGATAAAACATTCCTTACAACTTCCATAACTCTGGAGACTCACCTTGGAGACTTCAGGCTGGCAGCTTTTCTCCTTTATTATTCTTACTTTTTCCCTCTCCACTCTACCTAGTTTATAGCTTGACTCTATGTATCTGTTTCTCCCTCTTGATTCTAGATAAAAAATACTTACTGAATGTCAGATAAACAACTCATGTCATTAAAATGTGCTTAGGAAGCTTTCAGTATTTTCAAGATTTTGGTTTTCCACAAATTGGGGAACCAACTTTCTTTGGAAATCTATTCCCTGAGAACCTCAAATAGCTTCATCAAATTCCTCTGATCTTTGAGTCTTGCAGTAGTTTTGGCTTGAAATTCCTCATGGAGGCAGCTAGCTTTCCATCAGCATTTCTTTTCCTAAACAGCTTCTCTCATGTACCTCTACTATTACCTAGTTTCTGGTGTCCCTCAGGGAAGGGTCAGGCTCCCTGGTCTGTACTCTCCACATGTGCAGGCTCACTTGTCTCCCGAGATGTGCAACAGGCCTCTCCTGAATGGAATTTGAATTTGAGTCCTGGCTTACCTAACTGTGAGATCCGTAGAAACTTATGAACATGTGAAAAATTAAGGATCAAAAAGATTGAAAAATTGGCCCAAGATCTTAGAACTCAATAAGTTTTAAAAGTCAGGGTGATGAGATTATAAAATTTGGGCTTTCTCTATTGTCTCAAAATACTTCTCACATGTTTTCTAACTGTTGGCTTTAGGGGAACACTTCTCTCTTACTTCTAACACAGTATCTCTGATCATTATTTCCATTCTTTTTCAACTCAAATGTAGCCTATATAAGAATGACAGTAACAAATCCACTCCTATGCATCAGTAACCTGTCCATCTTCCTGTTAATGTTGGGAAAGATTGAGGGCAGGAGGAGAAGGGGATGACAGAGGATGAGATGGTTGGATGGCATCACTGACTCAATGGACATGGGTTTGGGTGGACTCTGGGAGTTGGTGATGGACAGGGAGGCCTGGTGTGCTGCAGTTCATGGGGTTGCAGAGTCGGACACAACTGAGCAACTGAACTGAACTTCCTGTTAAATAGAATATATCTTTAAATTACATGACTACTATTTTCTCTTGGGTCAGTCCCTAAGGTTGTTTCCATCATAAGCAATGATTCAAATGCTCAGTGTTTGGAAGGAAACACCTTTCCTGCATATCTCGTTCATGTGATGATGGGTAATTAGGATAACTGTGACTTCACTGCAGTCATGAGTTAGGCAACCAGGAGATCACATGTGGTGCATAGAGTGATCTACTTAGCACAAGCCATTTTCCATAAGCTCCTCCTCTGTAGAAATTAGAGGGTTTCAAATAGTAAGCCTATATTCAGTATATTACTGTGCTACCCAGTGGGCAAGGAAAAGAGGCAACTCATTTAAAGTAAAATGGCATGAGACTTGGAATCAAATGTGGATTTGAATCCTGGTCCTGAAAGTTTCTGCCTGTGGATCACCTCATCACTCTTGGTTTCAGAATTTTAAACAATAAAACATGATTCTTACATCCCTTTCTTAGGTCAACAATGACAAACATATGGAGTGCCCATATATACAGGCTCTGAAAGTATTACTTTGTATAAAAGATTTTTTAGAGACTTGGTATCTTAGTATTTATTTCAGAGTTGACTTGATGCAAATAACATTTTAAATTATAACTTTCTTTCAATGCAATATTTTTTAGTATATTAAAGCAAGGACTGATATGGCTATTTGAATGAAGATTTTTTTCTTATGTTTTACATGTCTGTGGGGTTCTAGATGCTGCGTTAAATTTTTTTTTTCAACAAAGAATAATAATGATGTTCCTAGTATGGTTTTGTATATCTTAACACAGTAGGCAAGAACAGATCTTTGTTGAAAGTTAGTTTTCTTAAGAAAACAGAATAAAATTAAATGTTTATTACTTTTACTCATACAACAATAAGAACTTCTTACAAAAGGTACAAAGGACTTTCAGATCTATTATCTTATTAGAACTAAATCCTGAACACTCCTGAGAGGTAGGAGGATTTGCATTTGCTATTGAGCTTAATCTTGATCTGATATTTGAGATATCAGCTTCTAATTAAAATTTGTATAAAAAATTATAAAATTCTTTATACAAATTCAATTTTTGGTCTATTTTTTAGACAAATGAATCACATGTATTCTCTTCATTCTAATTCTCAACTTCTTACTAGTTTTCAACTTGCCCTCTACACACACATCTATAAATCTCATCCATCAACTCAAAATAATAGTGTTTATGCTGCTTGGAGTGGGTGGTGTGTTGGGATGGAAAGCTAACCAGTGCTCTTTCATCCTCTGCAATGCCACCGAACAACTGTCAAAATAATAGTATCCTAGGCCTGTGAGATCCAAAGGCAAGTCTTGGCTTTGTGAAAGGGGGAATACAATGAAAAGAAAACAAACTGTGGAGTTCACCTGAGCCAGGCAGCACTCCATCCTGTTTATTATTTGCCGAGTGCTGGTGTTATTTCAGCCATGTTGTCATTTTGAATGTGGCCACTGAAATTCCTGCCGTTACTGTGAGACTTATTGTAATCTCATGTCCCAGAGATGGACCTTTTGGCCGTTGCTGGTGACATATATGCAGGGGATGAAAAGAGTCTTCAGATTAGCCATGTGTGTAAGTGTGTGTGAGCTTATGTGTGTGTATATGGTTAGATGGGGGAGGGGGTACAGCATTAGTTATTTGGTTTCAGGTAATCAGTTTTTTAGTCTTAGTGTTGGAGGAATGTTAAATGCCATCAGGACTAATCAACCCTTATTTAATTATTTTAGCCTCAAAATATTATACAAACTGTAAATTTACTCTTTAAAATTAGAAAATACATATAAGCAAAGTGAATACAACAACAACAGCAACTCGTGAATAAGAATAATTAAGAATCAGGTGCATTACTGTCCAGAGTCTTTTCTGTAAATGAGATTGTACCATACCTATTTACTTAGCAGTGTATTGCTAAGTATATAAATATGTAGGTTTATGTAATTTTTATAGTGTCCCATTGTCTAGCTTACCATACTTTTTGTAACTAATCCCTTTTTGTTGGATTTTCGTTTCTCTCTCTCTCTTTTTTTTTTTGCTATTGTAAATTATGTAAAATGAACAACCATGAGTTATAAGTACAGACTTAACTATGTTACAAAGGGCACTAAGCCACCGCTAGGTTAAGTCTTCCAGAGACTATCAGATCAAACAGAAAGCCTTTCAGAGCTTCTCTGAGCATTTACAAGCTGCTCTGCTTAGGAGGTCAGGGGCAGGTTCTCGAGTGAGTGCTAGGAAACGTAAAGAGTCTCTATAGCTGGGCCATCTGTCAGGGCTGTAGTGCAGGTAAGATTCTGAAATATCTGACAAGACAGTGGACTGCTCTGTATTTTCTGTCTAAGCTCACCCTGACCTATTTCCAACTACAGGAGTATGTTCAAGTAGATCACTTCTCTGGGGCAAAACTAGTGACCTTGACTGATCTAGGTGGTGAGGCATGGAGAGGAGAGCAGGAACTTCATCAATCTGCATGTAATCCAGGCAAGCCAAGTGTAGGGACAAGCCAGTCAGAGCCCTTCTGATTATCTTCTAATCCTCACTGTTTGGTTTCTTTGCCCATTTTCTTGAAGGAGTCTCAAGATATGGAAACTGTTGCAATTTAATTATAATTTAACAGCCAGCAGGAAAAATAAGTCTGGACAATCCAGATCCATTCTTAGATAGTTTTTGTGTTCCACTGTGGGTCAGAATTGTCTGCGTATGTGCATGTGAGCGCGCACACACACACACACACAGAGGCACAAAGAGTGACCATGGCCGATAAATTACTCTTGTTGCAGAACACACTGAATTCAAGTTGAGGGTAGAGTTCCCTTTGATACAGCCTCCTTGGTAGCTCTTGTTGGCTGAAAGCATGCAACAGTACCTGGAGCATGTGAAAGAATATGTGCACAGAGGGCAGTGTGAGATGATTATGCATGTATTCATCTATTTTTAGAAACTATTTTAGAGATAGGAAGTTTTATTGGATAGGGACAGTTGAGGAAGAGTGTCAAATGGACTAGAGCATGTCATGTTGAAACTATCCTCCTGCACTAATTGGCCTTCATTCTCTTCTCTGGGCACAACTTAGAGTATGTCTTACTATTGACTGTCAGAGGTTGAAAGTGATTCCTGGGTCCTCTCTTATACTGAGATATTAGCTGTGTTTTAGTTACAGTCAGTATTACAGTTCAGTGTCATAGGTAAACGTGGAGCTCTCTGCATCCTGGTTTTGAGAAGGGCAGTAGATAAACAGTAGTTTTGAGAGGGCACTGCCAGTCTGAAGTGGGGAGTGTGGGATTGGGAAGTGGTTTCTAAACCACTTTCCTTCCAGGTGGAAGTAAAGAAGGAAGGCAGTTGATGGAAGGGAAAGTTCTGGACTAGGACCCCATCCTGTCTTTTCATTTCATCTCCTTCTGGAAAAGTCCAAAGGAGGAAGAAGCCAAGGCATCCACCGTTTGGTGTCATAGCTGGGCAGCCCGGCCTCTCTCATGACACGAATGTTTCCTACACAGGTGTGTTAAGAAGCTAACAGGTCAAAGCAACAGCTAAAATGAGAGACTCAGCATTAAAAATGATAGTATCTCTGGACTGAAACTTCATGTCATAGAAGAGAAATCTGAAACCCAAAGAGGGGATGGGATGTGCCCAAGGACACACGTGAAGTAAGGGTAGAACCCAGCCCTCCTGTTTTCTGGGGTGATGGCCTTCTCAAAGCGATACCTTTGAGAGCAATGTGAAGTGAAGCAGTCCAGCTGGGCAGCTGCATCTGATGACCAGCTTTCTCTGAAAGCCTTCCTAAACAAGAAACTGCTTAGATAATTGTGCAGAAGATATTTGACACATTGGAATTCCTTTATTCCAAAATACTACACATTTTTTTTTTCCCCTGGCTTTGCCATTTAGATTTATGGTTTGGCTAGCAGGCAGCAAGGTTGTTTTGCTAGGTTGTTAAATACCTCTCTTCACTCCTTTGTGAGGAGAGTATTCTGCTCTTCCTCTGTGGAATGTTTTTGTCATTTGTTACAAAAAGCAGGTTCACTAAATCATAGAATCAGAAGCAAACCTCCCTGGTCCTGTCAATAGTTTAGTAAGGGTGCTCTTACACTTCCATTAGCAATGGTTTACCAGGGGATTTCCATATTGTTCCTGTTATGCTCTGAGAAATGGTTCTTAGGATCCCCATTTTGGGGCTGTGAAAACTGAGGCTCAGGAACGGAGTTCACGTGCTCTAAGCATTTGTGCAGATTCTCTGCAACTTAGGTTTCAGAAATGCAGCCACAGGACTGGGGCGCAGTGGGGGGATCCATTTATCCCACTTACTGCATTCCCATGTGGAGCTCCACATTTCGGGCCCATCCACAATTACATCCAGGCCTTCCTTTACCTCTTTTCAGTTTAGCAAACCTGATCAACTTTCTATGCGCTGAACATTAGTTGTCCAGATGAAAACTTGGATTATTGCCAGGCTTGATCAAACCCCATTTCACATTTTCACAAAATGTAGGCAATTAACTAGGGCCTTGGTATTCTGTGGTTGCATCAGCTATTTGAAGAGTAAATTTTCTTGGTTGTTTGTAGTTTTCCCCTTAATATTTGAATTGAATTTACTTCCCGTTTTATTCTCATTTTATTATACTTTCATTATTCTGCCATTTGAAAAAATAAACCCATGCTTAAATCAGTTTTTAAGACAATGTGTCTGAGACTGGAAGAGAAGGTTTTATTTCCCAGTTCTTCCTCTCTCCAGATTTATGACGTTGGCTGAGGCTAGTTCCCACTGGGGCTTTAATTTCTTCACCTCTAATGTTAGGGTTTTGGACTCAGTGACCTTTAAGGGCTCTTCCTAGTCTAAAATGCTCTACTTGCATACTTCTTTCTTTTTTAAAAAATAAATATTGACTTTCTAAACTAAAGCTAATGGTGAGGACGTTGGGCCTAGTGCTTTTTTTTTTTCTTAGCAGAATTTGATTATTTTGATTAGATGGAAAGATATGGGAACCAGGCAGGTCAGGCAGGACGGCCTCAGTTTGGGATAATCTCTATAGGTATCTGGATTTCTCAGAAATTGTCTAGGCAAAGGCCTCTCAGCTCCATATCATGGAGACATCGTGTCAGGTGCTACAGTCCCCGGCACTACTCAGTGTCAGGGCCTGACAGCCTGGGGATATGGATGCACTCAAAGTATCACAGTACTCCCAGCAAACTGTTAACAGGTAGAATTGCAGTTTTTATTTGGTGGTTTCTTAAAAAAACATGCTTTACAGCTTCACAGATTATAAACTCGGAGGAAAACTTCAAATCCTCATTTTACAAAGGATGTTACTGAGGCCAAGAGAATAAATGAGAAAGCTATGAGGGCTTGACTCCATCTCTCTTTCCCCATTTGAAACCTACCATTTTAGGTTAAGTTTATAAAGTTAATCTATCATTGGGCTGAAATTCTTTGACTCACATAGGTGCCTTCCCCTGTGTTACACTCAGAGACAGAATTCAAGTTAAAATCCTATTAATATGAGAAGCATATTAAAAAACAGAGACATTACTTTGCCTACAAAGGTCAATCTAGTCAAGGCTATGGTTTTTCCAGTAGTCATGTAGGGATGTGAGAGTTGAACTATAAAGAAAGCTAAGTGCTGAAGAATTGATGCTCTTGAACTGTGGTGCTGGAGAAGACCCTTGAGAGTCCCTTGGACTGCAAGGTGATCCAGCAAGTCCATCCTAAAGGAGATCAGTCCTGGGTGTTCCTTGGAAGGACTGATGTTGAAGCTGAAACTCCAATACTTTGGCCACCTGATGCAAAGAGCTGACTCATTTGAAAAGACCCTGATGCTGGGAAAGATTGAAGGTGGGAGAAGGGTATGACAGAGGATGAGATGGTTGGATGGCATCACCAATTCAATGGACATGAGTTTGGGTAAACTCCAGGAGTAGGTGATGGACAGAGAGGCCTGGCATGTTGCAGTTCATGGGGTCGCAAAGAGTTGGACATGACTGAACTGAATCTGAGAAGTGACACTACTCTTCTCAAATAATGTGGTTTCACACTAGGTTCCAGTTATTGGAAGCCAGTTGGCTTCAGGTACCATGTGGCCATTTTTGGCTGTTGCCCCAGAGAATACTATTCAAACTCCATAGGCCGGCATTCAAGGTTGTTCAGGCTTGAGTTCCAACCTATTTATAATACCTTAACCATGTTTAAGCCTCTTTGGCTCATGGTTCTAAGCCTTTCTAGCCTGTCCTTTGTCTGCTGTCATTTACTCTAGTATTCAGATGACACTCTTGTCTTTAGTAGCTGTCCCACCCTAAGATTTTAGACTCAATGTGAATACTTGGTATTCCCAGTTCAGACTTTACATTTGTCTCAAGGACTTGGCCTGGAGTTTTCTTCATGTTCTAGAGCTTCTTTCCCAGAGAAAGATATCTTTACCTACCTCTTGGAACTCATGCTCTGGTTCTATGTTGCTTGTCTGGCATCCTGGCTGGCCTTCTAGGTCACCTATTGGGGCAGCCCAGGAGTAAGAAAATTCAGGACAACCGTCATGGATCCCATGTGCCAGGCCTTGGGTTAAGCTGGAGATATTGAGATGGATTAGATACTCTCAAGACCCTAGGGCCTGGTAGAGAGGAAAACTGTCTAAATAAGTAAAACTAGTAATACACTGTGGGTGCTAAGAGATAAGTCCATATGGAGTGAATGAGGGATATAGACGGGGGCAAGGCAGTTGCGCCAGGTTGTGGGAATGGTTGACGAAAGCTTTAGTGATAAGGTGTGGAGTCCCCAGGGGCATCTCCTGTGAAGGAAGAATGCTTCATACAGAACCAAATTTCCTTCTTGGGCCCAGGGAATAGATTCTCTAGAAAAGATTAAGTCTTTGGTTTGTTAACGAGGCCTTCGCAGACAGAGTAATGTGAGAAATAGGTCAGAGTCTCTTGGATGGAAATCTTTGACATTTGGGATCCAGAGTGCTCCATGGCTAGCCAGCCTGGTTTTGAGTCTAATTAGGTCTTCTTCAGATAGAAGAAATTCCCAGGGGCGGCTGAAGTGGAAATGCTAAATGTGGAAGGCTGACAGAACAAGACACGTTTTATTTGACTGAAAAGCAGGGGAAATGGCTTTTGATATGACCTTTCTCCCACGGAGGCTGTCTTTTAGACTTGGAAAGCTGGCTCAGAGACAAAATGCCAAATGAAATGATAAGTCCAAAGCGCTGGTGGGTAGTAGTTTTCCCCAGACTGTTCTTCATGTGTGTTATCCGAGAAAGGCACAGTCAGGTGGCTGCCTCATTCCCCTCCCCACTTCACACCCAGAGGGTGTTGAACTGCCTGACTTACTGAGAGGGGTGTTTCATTGGACACACTTTTCCATGGTGACATGGGTGGCAGGGCCCAGTGTCCCTGCAGGAAGTGGAGTGGTGGGAGGAATGGAAAAGAGCAATGTTTTCCAGCAGGACCATTACCTTATGGAAACTGTGACACTGATTTGCAAATATCTTTTTTTCTCTGACTACCTGGGGCTTTTATTAATATCAGATACCATGGTGTTGATGATTCAGAGTTGATGAAATAAAGCTACCTTTGATTAAAATGTATGCAAGTAAATCTCAGTATCATACTACTGAGTGAAAAATAAAAGGCACAGAAGAATACAGACAGTATGGGTGCCTAGACTACATGCTGCTGCTGCTGCTGCTAAATCACTTCAGTCGTGTTCGACTCTGTGCGACCCCATAGATGGCAGCCCACCAGGCTCCTCCGTCCCTGGGATTCTCCAGGCAAGAACACTGGAGTGGGTTGCCATTTCCTTCTCCAATGCAGGAAAGTGAAAAGGGAAAGTGAAGTCACTCAGTCATGTCCGACTCTTAGCAACCCCATGGACTGCAGCCTACCAGGCTCCTCTGTCCATGGGAGTTTCCAGGCAAGAGTACTGGAGTGGGGTGCCATTGCCTTCTCCACTAGACTATATGTGCCAATGTCAAAGGTACCAACATGGATTATATAGTGGCCACAGATCAGTGAGAAGCAGCAGAAGCTAGTGTAGCAATGAGGAAGGAGGGACATGGGATCAATGCTGACCCCAGCCACCAGCTCTGGCGTGTCTCTGAAGAGAGCAAAGACCCGGGACTTAGTGTGGCGATGGAAAGAAACCTGGAGAGAACAATCTACTTCTCTGCTGGGGTCTGCTAATTCAAGATCATCAATCATCAGCTAAGAGTTTACCCTCCCATCTTCCAGCTCCCAAGTCTAGTACTTTGCACCTTATCAGGCTCAATACTGTATAAAACGTTATTTTATGTTTGAAAGGAAAGACAGAAATGAATAATACTTAATTCTTTCCCTCCAGGTACTCTCAATCAAGTAGGGGATATAGATGCATGTATGACTCTCATTCATTAAAATGATTCTAACGTAGCACAAATAACATGTTTGGGGGAATATGTAACACCACAAAGAGGAAAGTATTCTGAGAGGAATGTTTTGGAAAGAATTGATGGACAGGGGAGATTTTTGAACTAGGCCTTGAAAAATGATGATCAGACTTAAGAATGAAGGAGAAGACATTAGAGTTAACATCCTGAGCAAAGCACAGGGTGAGAATGTGAAGGTCCTGTGGGGAATAACTGAGATGATAATAGTGGGTAGGAACAGATGGGAAAGAGCCAGGAGTCGAGTATTGAATCAATATGGGATATAGCATTTATAGCCTATTCTTATGTAAGTAGGAATCAGTGAAGGGTTTTGAGCAGGGATGTGGCAAAACCATATCTCTGTTGTGGAAAGATTGCCTTTGTGGTATGGGGCATATGTTTTGGGCAAGCAGAAGGACTCAAAAGAGCCCAGTGAGGAAGGAGGCTATCACAGTAGCCAGTCTCCCACCACTGTGATATCCCCTAAGAGGCCCTGGACTCCTTAGGGTGATGGAGACAAAACAGAAACTAGCTGAGCTTGCATTACCTTAGGAATATTTATGGATCTCAAGAAGATTTGGAAGAACGACCAGTATCTGTGTTTACACTTGGCAGGCTTCTGCAGTGGGCTGTAGTGGGTCAAGAAATTTGGTCTCTCAGCTTTACTGACCATGAAGCCCAGTAAAACAAGGAAGGGGGTTAGCTAGAGGGTCAGATGCAAGAAGTCCTAGTGCAGGCAGCACTCAGTGGTTCTAGTATCAGTGAGGGAAAAAGGACAGACTTGGAGATGAGTGAGACCCAAGAGGGTTTCACGGATGCTCAGCGGTCATTTCTTATACACTTACCTCATGATCCTGAGAGAATGAGAAGTGGTTTTTACCATTGTGTTCTTTAAGCACATGTGGAGGCAAAGAGTAGTAGGGGCAACATAAGTTTAAGAGTAAGGGATCATAGGTTAATTTGCAACTCTATACTTACTAACTCTCTAACCTCTGATGCAGCTCAGAACCATGCTCTGCCTCCTCTGGCTGTGACTAGAAAAGCAGCCTGGTCAATGGTTAACAGGGAGGGCTCTGGATCCAGGTTATCCTGGTGTAGGGCCTCATGGAATTTACTTAACTTCTCAATGTCTCAGTTTCTTCCTTAGTAAAGTAGGGAAACTAGTATTGCCTACCACCTGGAGTTGTGAGAATTAAATTAGATAATACAAAATAAATTTTTAGCACAATACATGGGACACAGTATAATAATTAATATAGTGTAATTAGCATGTTATATTACCTATGTGTGCATGTGTTCAGTCGTGTCTGACTCTGCGACCCCAGGGACCGTCACCCACCAGGATCCTCTGTTCATGGGATTATCCCAGCAAGAATACTGGAGTGAGTTTCCATCTCTTCCTCCAGGGGAGCTCCCTGACCCAGGGATTGAATTTGGGTCTCCTGTGTCTCCTGCGTTGGCAGGTGGGTTCTTACCACTGAGCCACCTGGGAAGCCGTATTACTAATGCATAGTCATAATTATTAGCAACTGTAAAATGGGCATACAAATCTATAGGTCTGAGAGATTCCGTGGGGATCAAATAATGAATATGAAAATGCTTTTAAACTATAAAACACTGTACAGATGTAAGATATTAATGATGATGATAACAGTGTTCAAAATGAGATGCTCCCCAGGTGCACAAACCGAGCCAGGGCTGCGTGATTGCCGAGGGAACAGTTCATTTCTTCTGGATGCTTAGCCTGCTTTGTCTGTCCTGGCTTCTCTCATTGCCGAGAATTAGCTGATAATTACTCATCTGTCCATACTGCCCTGAGCGGGGTGTTTGGTCTCTTCTTACTGTGGCTCATAGCAAGGATGCTGCTGATATAAGCAGATAATGGATGAAGCCAACGTCCAACCTGAAGGCAGCCTTGGGTGGTTACAAAAGCCACCACCACCACCCAGCCCTTTGATGATGAAGAACGCAGAGCCCACTTGCATTTTGAGCCTTATCACCTACAAAATTGTTAAGAAATTTGCC
This sequence comes from Antilocapra americana, assembly GCA_007570785.1. NCBI lineage: Eukaryota > Metazoa > Chordata > Mammalia > Artiodactyla > Antilocapridae > Antilocapra > Antilocapra americana. Next base: position 3,823,526 of record ML661897.1, read on the forward strand.
CAAAGGTCATGCAGTGGGGAGGTAGAGAAGGCCTCAGTTTTGGAGGCCTGTTCTGATTCTAAACTTTGTGTTCTTTTTGCTTTGTGTTCTTTGTGCCTTTCATTGACCCTTTTGGGGGTGACAGAAGGGGGTTCATTAATGTCTTGGGATGGCGGAAGTTGGCAGAAATACCCTGATGAGTTCAAAAGCCCCCTTGACTGTTGAGTAGAGCCGATCACTGAAGTAGTGGGCCTTAGCCCAAGAGGAGTGCTAAGCATTATCTATTTGAAAAAAGTGATGATTGCCATTCCCAGAAATCATGGCAAGAGCTGATGTTTAGTCCCGGTAATCTTTCCAAGTAAGAATGAGCACTAGGCCAGGATGACCCAGAGCAGAAGTATCTTCTCCCTCCCAATCATTTTGCTCCCAATTTCAGTGAGAAGTAAAAAATTCCTTTAGTTCTAAACCTCAGAATTTAGAACTAACCCCTTCTATATCTTCTTCTGTCTTCAGTCAGCCCTTACGTCTGTTGTTTTTCCCTTCCTAAAGTCTCTGTCTCACAATCCCTCTCTCCCTACAAGGCACTGCTCCATCTATGTCCCACTCACCCTGTGTGTGGGTACCAGAGTGAGCTTTCAGAAGCAAAGCTTTTTTCATGTCAGATTACTTCTCAAAGTACTTCCTGACATGTCCCCAGTGTACTGAATGAAGCTCAAATTCATGGACATGGTGTTCAGGACCCTTTAAGATCAGGCACCTTTGTCATCACTCATGCTTCCCAATAACACCCTCCTTACTTTCTCATACTCATTCTTAAAGGCTGAACTTAAAAATAATCTTCATTGTGAAGCTTTTCTTGATTCTCTTGATCTAAAATAGTCAGTTCTTCCTCTGTATTTCCACAGTTCTGGCTTGGGTGTGCTTATTTCAAACTTTTTTTTAATGTTTTCTGACTTACCTGCATGTTCATTTTCCTGCCCAGATAGTAGGCTCCTTGTGGAAAGAGGCTGGGCATATCCATCTCAGCATCCCAGAGAGCACTCACTGGTCCCAGGGAGCAGGCCACAGACAGGACTGAATTAACACTTACTCCTCTGCCTCTGTTCAACTGCAGCTACCTAGCTGAGCCTCATTAAAAAAGGAGAAACAGACACAGACATTTTGGACACAGGAGGAGAAGGAGAGGGTAGGATGATATAAGAGGATAGCATTGAACCATAGACATTGCCATATGTGAAATAGATAGCCAGTGGGGGTTCCATGTATGATGCAGGGAACCCATAGCCAGTGCTCTGTGTCAAGCTAGAAGGGTCGGATGGGGGAGGAAGATGGGAGGGAGGTTCGAGAGAAAGGGGACATCTGTACATCTAAGGCTGATCCATGTTGATACATAGCAAAAACCATCTCAATATTGTAAAGTAATTATCCTCTAATTTAAAATAAAATATTAAGGCAAACAAAAAAAAACTTTTTACTGGATAACTCATGTATAGAGAGTTTCTGAGCTCATGAGTAGATCTCATGATTTTAGTGTTTGTGCCTAAAAACTGCAGGTAAAAGAGATATCCAGGCATAAAATCAACGAGCAACACATTAACAGTAGAAAAGCAGATGCAGGATACTCTCCTCCCTCTGTTTGCAGCTAACAGTACTGTCCACACGTTTGGACATGGTGGGTATTCATTTGTTGGCTTATTTTATATATTTTTGCATTCTTATTTTTCCTCTTACATTACATACCTTGTCAGGTGTTCCTAAATTGGGATTAAATTATGCAAGCTGTATATATTTTAAAAGGTAGCTTGAGAATATATAATGACACTTCTATATTATGGCCACTTCTATGACACCAAATCCAGGAAATAATAGAGAAGACAGGTATTGAAATAAATCTGTATCTACCTGATATTGGGATAGAAGTGATGGTTTACTCACTAAGTTGTGTCTGAGTCTTACGATCCCATGGCCTATAGCCCACCGAGCTCCTCTGTCCATAGGATTTCGCAGGCAGGAATACTGGAGTGAGTTGCCATTTCCTTCTCCATGGTGTCTTCTAGACCCAGGGATTGAACCCATATCTCCTGCACTGCAGGCAGATTCTTTACCAACTGAACTACCATGGAAGACCAGGAAAAGAAGGGGCCTGGTGAGTCAGGTACCATGAGAAATCTCTGAAAGACAAAAAGCAGATGGATTTGGACTAAAGATGAAAGAACAGCCTGGGACAGGTGTGAGAGGATTATACCATGAAGGTGAGAGCAGTGCCAAGAATGTGTGGGTTCTGGGGCTGGAATAAGTGCAGGAGACACCAAGAGCATGGGTGAGAGGGAGCAGCCAGGTGCGTTGACTTCACTTGTTGCTAGGGGAGAGGACATTTGCTCCCAGGCAAAAGCAGCATGTGGGGTCTTTGAGTCAGAGAGATGGGCCCAAGGTTCAGGTGGCTGGCGGTGCTGGGAGGAGCATTTTAAAAAGTATCCTTAACAATTAGCAAGAGAGAGAGAAACCAGAGCACATGAAACAACAGTGAATGTTGTGCAGACATTTGAGTTGGGAATGAAATAGGGTCACTGACTTAGCAATTCAACAGATGAGAAGTTTCAGCCTTGAGTCCTCATCACTTCGAGTCACAACCATCTCAGTTTGCCCAGGACTGAAGGGATTCCAGAATCACATTTACTGCCAAAACCAAGACACAAGTTGATTACCCCACCGCCATTCTTCTTTTTCTTATCTCATCAATCAAAACAGTGTCTCATTTGACCTCTTGTTTCAAAGTATTTCTGGCTACTCTGTGGATCAGTTTTTTTTTTTTTTTTTTTGCATTTCCCAACGTTGGTGAGTGGGTCTCAGATCACTTACATAATACATCTTATTTCCCCCTGTTATTTATTGTCATCACTGAAAACATTTACAATTATATGAATTTGGTAAATGTTGAATGAGATATATGATCATTATGATGCACAGGAAATAGGAGATCCATATTGTATTTGTCTTAATGATGATGTTTTTTCTGTAGCCAAACCAAGTTTTAGCTTTTATTCTAGATTCTCCAGGTTCTATAACTGATGTCCTTGCCCACCTTAATTACATTGACCTTCTAATCAACTCCGGAGTGGAATTATATACACTTAACTACAGATAAGAAAGCAAAGTTCTGGGTCTGATTGTCTAGCAGTTGGAGATCTCTTGCCTCTAATTTCTCTTTGTGCCCCAAGCTTGAGGAGATATCTGTGGATATTCCTGGGTCCTCATCCAACAGATCTCTCCCTATTAGAGGGTTTCAGCAGCTGTAACCTGTTACCCATTCACAAGTCAGAGTCTTTAAGCATTTGTAACTTTAATTAGTTCATTCAATATTTGGTAAGTTGACAACTGTTTTTTGAGAAACTATAATGTTCCAAAAAGTTCTGGTGTTGAAGATCTAAGAGTGAATAAATCTATGATTTCAGGGCATATATTCTAGTGGGAATGGGACACTGGTAAAAGGATGAACAAAGAACTACAGGACAAGCATCAACAAGAAAGCTGTCAGACAGTGCTGGATGCTTAGCGGACAAATAAAGCTAGGTGCAGTGATGAAAACTTCCTAGGTAGTGACGACTTCTTGATGGTCAGGAAAGCATTTTAAGGAGGTGACATTTAAGCTGAAATTGAATGGTGGGGAATTGGCCATACAGAGATGGCAAAATGGGGCAAAATAGGCACACCTTTTAGAAGGAAAGCTAGGAACAAACTTGCAGATGGAAATAAGCCTGAAGTATCAGAGGATCAGAGTTGACTCACTGGAAAAGACCCTGATGCTGGGAAAGATTGAGGGCAGGAGGAGAAGGGGACACCAGAGGACTAGATGGTTGGATGGCATCACCAACTCAATGGACATGAGTTTGAGCAAACTCTGGGAGTTAGTGAAGGACAGGGAAGCCTGGTCTGCTGTAGTCCATGGGGTCACAAAGAATCAGACACAACTAAGTGACTGAACAACAACAATCTGAGGATCAGCAAAAAACCCAGCAAGGCAGGAGCTGTAGGTTAGCCTGAGATATCAGGAGGCTGTGGAGAAGAGTTTGAATTTTATGCTAAATTCGTGATAAATCTTTGGCGAACTTTGAGTAGGGGAGAGATACGATAGGAATTTCAAAGAATCATTCAGATTGTGGTGGACAGAAAGGATAGAAAGATCTGAATGTGGAGACGAGGAGTCCAGCTGGGCTGCTGCAGTAGTGGTCCAAAGAGTGATGATGGTGGCGGTGGCTTGAATGGTGGTGGTGAAGGTGGCAGGGAGGAAATGGTAATGGGCTGTATGGTGGAAGTCAGTCAGTGGGGCTTGGGACTGATCTGATGTGGGAAGGAGGGTTGAGTTGTGTCCCCCAAAATATGACCACCTGGATTCTCAGAATGTGACCTAATTTGGAATAAGGGACTTTGCAGCTGTAGCTAAGATAAGGATCTTGAGATAAGATCGTTTCAGATTACAGTAGGTCCTAAATTCAATGTGAATGTCCTTATAAGAAATAGAAGAGAGACAGATTCAGAGACCCAGGGAGAAGGTCATGTGAAGATAGAGACAGAGGTTAGAGTCATGCATCGACAAGTCAAGGAATGCCAAGGGTTGCTCACAGCCAACAGAAGGTAGAAGAGATGCGAACCCTTTAAAACCACCAGAAGGAATTAAAGCTGCCAACATCTAGTTTTGGATTTTTGGCCTCCAGAAGTGTGAGAGAATAAATTTCTGTGGTTTTAAGCCAAGTTTGTGGTAAATTTGTTATGGCAGCCACAGGAAACTAATAAAGAGGGGAAGAGGAAAGTCAAACATATCTCCTGAGTTTTTTAGAGGATGATACTATTTATTGACATGGTGAAGACTGGGAGAAGAGCACCTCATCTTCTAGAGGTGGCAAGGGGGATGGAATTCTTCATGAAGCAGAGTTCAGACCTAGTTGGCAAATCCAGGGAAGAGGAGAGAGGTAAGCAGAGATGGTTCCAGGTCTAGGGTTCAAGTATGGGGAGAGGGCCAAGAGCTCTGCTCAAGTAATAGCCTGATGGGGGGATTTAGTGCTGCCTCACCCTAATCTTCCTTCTCATACTTGTGAATGAACTAGGGGCATTTACTTAATTTCTTGGAATCTCATTAGCTTCATGTTAAAATAGAAGTTTAAAAAAATGTAGCACTTTTATTTCAGAGTGAAGAAGAGATAAATTTTATTTTTATAATTTTCCTAAGATATTCTTTTCCTCTTAGGCAAGATCAACACTTTCCTCTTTTTATTCCCCTACAACATCAAGAGAATTAATTGAAATGCATTGATGCGGTTAGGGCTTCCCTTGTGGCTCAGCTGCTAAAGAATCTGCCTGCAATGCGGGAGATCTGGGTTTGATCTCCAGGTTAGGAAGATCCCCTGGCAAAGGGAAAGGCTACCCACTTCAATATCCTGGCCTGGAGAATTCTGTGGACTGTACAGTCCATGGGATTGCAAAGGGTGGCAAAGAGTCGGACACGACTGAGCCACTTTCACTAATCACTAATCTAATGTGGTTAAGGGGAAGAATGCTCCATCAGTAGGAGTGAGCTCTGTCTGTTACCTTGTAGTATTTGGGAACACAAATGTGTTCAAACCAGCTGTGATTCCCAAGTGCCTTAAATGTTATTTCAAAACATTTTCAGGAATTTCCCAACTTTTCATTCAAGAAAATACAAACTCCTTCCTACCCACTGCCAATGCCTGGTCGAAAGGGGATCACTTTACTGTAATATGGTATTTATAAACACATCAAGGTATTTTATTGAAAAGAATTTTCAAATTGAGAAATCTAAGATAAGTCTTTTAAATAAATCATTAAGGCAATTGCCTCTTGCTCTTCATGTAAGATCACAGACACCATGATAAAATGAATGGAATTGCTCAACCCTCCTGTATCAGTTGCCTATAAATTTTCACGATTCACTCAGTAAGCCTCGAATGTGCTGACAGATTCTTTAGGGTTTGGTTTCTGTGGTTAGAAAATCTCTAGGAAGCTGTAAATGATGGCCTCTCTGACTTTGCTCAAGCTGTTTTCTCTGCCTCCCTTTTTCCCATTGTCACATTGTTCCTGCCCACCCACCCCCACCCTCAGTCCTTCAGAGCACTGCTTTAAGGCCCCATTTCCAGGAAAATCATGCCTTTTATTGCACTTATGATGAGGTGGCGACATTGGGAGAACTCTAGGTATTCCTTGCCCCGACCCCACACCAGCCAGCTGTGATCCTATCCTCCTTGAACCTCCTTCCCATGGCAATTTCTGTACCTCTCTCAGCTTGCTGACACTGTCTCCCTTGAGTACTCTAGTCTCCCTTTTCTTGTTTCTTTCTTCTTAGCATCTTGATCTATACTCTCTTCACGTCTGCACTCACTCATCACAGCCTTACACAATGAGGAATGGAAAGGGTCCATGGGCATGGATGGATAGATGCATGCTTGTAGGTGCAGGCATACTGAATACCAGTGCTGTCTGTAAATCTTGAAGTGGTCTTTCTTGGCCCACCTGCTTGCTTTGGCAGTATGCAGCAGGTGCAACATAGATGGAGTATTCTGGCACTTGGGTCTTTTTCAGTTTAGCTTCTTGAACCACCAGTTTGGTTCCTTCCTTTTCTCTCAATTCTCCCTCAATTCCTTTTAACAGTTCAGTTCAGTTCAGTTCAGTCACTCAGTCGTGTCCAACTCTTTGCGACCCCATGAACCGCAGCACGCCAGGCCTCTCTGTCCATCACCAACTCCCAGAGTCCACCCAAACCCATGTCCATCGAGTTGGTGATGCCATCCAGCCATCTCATCCTCTGTCATTCCCTTCTCCTCCTGCCCCCACTCAGTCTCCCATAAAACTTTCCACAATACTCACAGCTGGTTTTCCCTGGATAATAATTCAGTTTATCTCTTGACCATGGCTTTCTCAACTATGGATTCTCTGTTGTGATGAATAGACTCTTGAGTTACCTTGGATAAAACACTTCTGAGTTCAATCCATTTTTTGGGGCTTTCCTTTCTCTCTTCTCCTATTGGATTTATCTTGGTCTTATTAATGGGGTATTTTTTACTTTATTGGTAGTGACTCAGGGAAGAACTTAACTCCAGAGACTTTACACCCGCTCCAGAGAGACAAAGATTTAGAGAAAGCTGTGTGGCAACCCCAGTTTATTTATACATCAGGTTGTATCAAGGTATTTATACTATAGAGTGTATAGAAAAACTACCTGAGCTCTGTAGAGTCATTTTATCAACAGTTTTGGTTTGGGGAGACCCAAATCCATGTAATTACTTTGCCCCACTTGGTAGGGCCCCATAGTATGATGACATGACTAAGGAGAAGGGTAGCTATTAAGACGTAAGACTGTTTTCCCAAAGTTAGGCAAGAAAGTCAGATTTGTTGCTTCTAAAATCCATTTTATATGTTCACATCCACCTCACATTGATACTTTTACTGATGATATAATTTGAAAGATATCACTAAAACAGATTGGATTTCTGAATGTCAGTGTTCAAAGGCCTTTTGAGATGATCTATTGCGATGTTTTCCAAAGTGAGAGATTATATTCTTGTATCACTGAGGTTTTGATAAGGTACATAGATACACTACTAAACACCATTGACTCGTAAGAGGCATTCTCTCTCTTTTTTTTAATTAATTAATTTATTTTTAAAAAATTTTCTTTACATTATTGTGTTGGTTTTTGCCATACATTGACATGAATCTGCCATGGGTATACATATGTTCCCCTTCCAGAACCCCTCTCCCTCCTCCCTCCTGATTCCCTCTCTCTGGGTCATCCCGGTGCGCCAGCCCCGAGCATCAAACCTGGGCTGGCAATTGATTTCACATATGATAATTAACATGTTTCAATGCCATTCTCCCATATCATCCCATGCTTGCCCTCTCCCATAGAGTCCAAAAGACTGTTTTATACATCTGTGTTTCTTTTGCTGTCTCACATACAGGGTTGTCATTACCATCTTTCTAAATTCCACATATATGCATTAGTATACTGTAGTTTTGTTTTTCTTTCTGGCTTACTTCACTCTGGATAATAGGCTCCAGTTCCATCCACCTGAGTAGAACTGATTCAAATGAATTCTTTTTAATGGCTAAGTAGTATTCCATTGTGTATATGTACCACAAGCTTTCTCATCCATTTGTCTGTTGATGAACATCTAGGTTGCTTCCATGTCCTGGCTATTGTAAACAATGTGGCGATGAACATTGGGGTACACGTGTCTCTTTCAATTCTGGTTTCCTTGGTGTGTATACCCAGCAGAGGGATTGCTGGGTCATACGGCAGTTCTATTTTCAGTTTTTTAAGGAATCTCCACACTGTTCTCCATAGTGGCCGTACTAGTTTGCATTCCCACCAACAGTGTAAGAGGGTTCCCTTTTCTCCACATCCTTTCCAGCATTTATTGCTTGTAGACTTTTGGATGGCAGCCATTCTGACTGGTGTAAAGTGGTACCTCATTGTGGTTTTGATTTGCATTTCTCTGATAACGAGTGATGTTGAGCATCTTTTCATGTGTTTGTTAGCCATTTTTACGTCTTATTTGGCATTCTCTTTTTAAAATTCTCCAGCTTTCTGATTAATCAAGGAAAAGCTGCAGTTTGGATCCCAAATGTCTGTATCACCTCTCTGTGACTTACTAATCATCTTTATTTATTCATTTGTTTATTTTTTTTTAAAATGTAAGCATACGCAAGACTCAAATCTTCTGTAGACAACCCTCTTTATGAAGTGAATTTTGTAATGCCTCTTTGTCACACTGTTTATTTTTCATGTTTCATGATTACATGAGTCAAGGAATATTCATTTACTGTTTAACATGGTAATATAAGGCTTCCATTTACAAACATTTATATAAGTAAAATTGTGAGTTAACTAAAAAGGAAATAATGACACTTGTTGAGATCCACAGAGTCTCATGCTTTCGGAAGTCCACAGTGAAAAATAACAATGCAGTCCCCACTCTCTTTAGCATTAAGTCAATGAGAGTTGGGCCATAAAGAAGGCTGGGTGCGGAAGAATTGATGCTTTCCAACTGTAGTGCTGGAAAAGACTCTCGAGAGTTCCTTGACCTGCAAGGAGATCAAACCAGTCAGTCCTAAAGGAAATCAATCCTAAATATTCATTGGAAGGGCTGATGCTGAAGCTGAAGCTTCAATAATTTGGCCACCTGATGCGAAGAGCCTACTCATTAAAAAAGACCCTGATGCTGGGAAAGATTGAGGGCAGGAGGAGAAGCCGGCAACAGAGAATGAGATGGTTGGATGGCATCACTGACTCAATGGTATGGGTTTGAACAAGCTCTGGGAGTTAGTGAAGGGCAGGGAAGCCTGGTGTGCTGCAGTCCGTGGGGTCACAAAGAGTTGGACACAACTTAGCAACAAACAACAATGACAATGACTTGTTGAACCTCACAATCTTTATGACTTACATTTGCCCTTCTAATTTGGAGCTTCTAGGATCATTTCCACCAAGTACATGACTTAGTTCTTCCTTATGACAGTGAACTCCTCAGGAATACACGATGTGATGGGAAGCCAGGCAAGGCGGGGACGTGTCAAGGCATTCCAGGTTGGGGCCACTCCTGCAGGCAACAGGGTTCATGCAAGCCTCCCTCCATTCTATGAGGTGATTTAACTCATGGTTGATCCAGGAAAGAGCTAGTCTTCCAAATGGTTCCATGGCTTCTGTCAGAAGATGGCTGGATACTAGTCTTGAAAGCTCTCAGGACCTCATGTAATCCCTTTCCCCTTGCAGAAGTGGAGTGAAGCCACAATCTGATAAGTTCTTTGGGAACTACTTCCCCTCAATTGTCATTCTAGCTTTCACTTTTCTAAATCAAGTTGGAGGAAAAGATATTGGGGTCTGGTGAACATCTGGGTAACATATTTGTCAAAGGAATCTGTTTCTCTTTTCCTCTTACAATGAGGAAACTATCCTCCATTCCTAGGAAGATGATTAATGATAGCACACGGAAGCCAAAAGGCATATGAGCTTTCACTTTACTTTCTTTTTTCCCCCTCCTACCTGTGAACAGATAGGTATTTCCTATCTGTATTCTGGCTTGGGACACTCGAAGTTCCAGGAATCTCTCAGGTCTGTTTCTTGAAAGGCCTATGGATTTGCTGACTGATATCCTGTTTGGTATACTTGAGCAATGATTTGTTATAGATGACGCAGAAGTTTCTGAAGCATACAAGTCTGCCTTTGCCCTCCACTTCAGTTGTTCTCTATCTGTATCAAGTGAAGGCAAACCACAGCTCAGACAGACAGAAAGGCATGTTCACGAGTGTGTTGTGACCTGAAAGGGTTGGCTGCCTCAAAAGTGAGGTCAGGGTCACCTCCTGTGGCCACCTGATTTCATATACCACAGAGATAACAGAGACCTGGTCCCAAGCCCCAGGCTCACCCCTTCCTGCAGTGGCTTAAGGCCTCAGAGCTCCCTCTTCAGTTTAGAAGTACCTAAAAGCGGGAGTTTTGGTGGCTTCCTGTAGCCTCATGAGGCCAATGTGGTATCTTCTGTCTCCCATAAGACCCTCCCCCTACAACCCTTACTTCCATTTCCATTTTTTCAGCTTGACTGTTCTCCTCTGAGTACTCCCCCATTCCCACGCCTGAGCATATAGGGCAACCTCTTTTGTGATCTGGGTCTATAGCACGCTTCTCTTGCTATATTCCTCCAGATTTGTGCCCCCTGCACTGACTGCCAACTCATTACTTCCCTTTTCCCTGTCCCCTCCTCGCATGCAGAGGCCACAGAAGGCCTCAACTTACAGTGAGATCTGAGCCATGCTGTTACCACAGGGGATGTATACATATGTGCCTTATGCAGAATAGTTTAATTTATAAAAGGCTAGTTCTATTTATGAATATTCATGAATTAGAAATGGGAATAGAAAAAATTATATCGCATGAAGAAATGACAGAAATGATAAAAATTTAGGAAACATTTAACAAGAGACTTACATAACATGCATAAAGAAAACAATTCAGTTTTATTCTTATTTAAGAAACAAATGGTACCTAGTTTCTCCAAGATCTTGTAACCCAGGAGAGATCTGATTGCATCTGCTGAAGTGTGTCATTACTGTATTGTTGCAATGTCCCTCTCCATGTGTAATACCTGATCATTACACTACATAGCTCTAGACTGTATGTAGTTATATGAGCCCATGTTACCTACATAATTAAGCAAAGCTTTAATAATAAAAAAAGAAGCATTTAGTAAATAGCATACATTTTCTATAAGAGAGGGTGGTTAACAAGCTTATTAATAAGGTTAATGAGCACATTAATAAAGTTAATACATCTATGCTCAACAAGTTAACCACTTGACGATACTGACAGTGCTTATTGTAGAGCATAAAGGAATCTAGTAATTAGATCTAAATAGACTCTGAGTTGTTAGTTTCTTTTCATTTTGGAGATATAGAAGGAGATTTTAAGCCAGGGAGAATCTGACTGTCTCTTCAGGTAAGAGTAATTGAAGAAATACTGTACACTTCATTTCAATGTCTCTGTATAACATGTGTTCCTTTTTAGTTTATAAAAGAGATTATAAAAATAAAATGACAAAACATTTTATATTACTGATGTCGCAGTGCTTATATAAGGTATACTTGTAAAATACAAAAAAATAAAAATTATATGTATTTAATGTATACAACATGATCTGATATACATAGTGAAATTATTACTATGGCTAAGTTAATTATTAAATATAATTACCATTTTTGTGTGTGTAGTAAGAGCACCTGATATGTATTCTCTTAGGGGATTTCCAGTGTTCACTATATCATTATTAATAAAGTTTATTTTCTGCTGTATTTTCTTTTTTTTGGGGGGGGGTTGCACAGATCATTTATTTATTTATTTATTTATTTTTAAAAATTTTCTTTACTTTATTTTGTTGGTTTTGCCATACATTGACATGAATCTGCCATGGGTATACATATGTTCCCCTTCCAGAACCCCCCTCCCTCCTCCCTCCCGATCTGCTGTATTTGAACTATAACATATAGTTAGTGCATTGTAAAACAGAACTTATGAGAATATGCAAATTTCTAGAGACTAAATGATATATAGTAAAAATCAGCATAAACAAAATTCTGCTTTAGATCTTAAAGTCAACATATCCCAAAGATAATACATTTTCCCATTAGCCAATTAGTGAGCTGTTTTTACCTCTACCGATTACCTGTATGATAATCTCAGTGTAGAATGCAAAATGGTGTGAAGTTGTAAAAAGTAACAGCTTAACAGTGGCTGTGTGAGGAACTTTCAATTGCTAAAACATGTTCTTAGGTATCAATTTTTTTGAAAGCCCTTCAAAATATATTGATGACAAGTCTGATTTTCTTTTTCAGAAATGTTTGTTGAATTTTAAATTGTTTTACATCATGGTCTATGGAGTAGATATCTGAACACAGGCCATCCATCCTTCTGAATGTTGGTGAAGACTAAAAGCTGTTTTTCATGAAGAAGTGGTTTTTCATGGAGAATCCAGGCTCAATCCGAGGGCAGGTAGCTGTCAGATAGGTGGGCTGGATACAGATGATGGTATATTTCCTGGTCAGGAAGCCAGAGCCTACTAGGACAGTGTTTTTAGTGGGTTGCAACCCACGGGTTGTTGCTGTTTAGTTGCTAAGTCAAGCTCAACTCTTTTGTGACCCTATGGACTGTAGCCCTCCAGGCTCTACTGTCCATGGAATTTCTCAGGTAAAAGTATTAGAGTGGGTTGTCATTTCCATCTCCAGGGGATCTTCCTGGGCCAGGGATTGAACCCATGTCTCCTGCATTGGCAGATGGATTCTTTACCACTGAACCACCTGGGAAGCCCTACAATTCATTAGCAAGTCATAAAATTAGTTTACTCTACTGTTGCCCGATAGAAATATGAGTCGTCTTAAAATTAAAAATTTCTTCTAGCCACACAAAGAAAGCAGTTGAAGTTAATTTCAATAATTTAATCTGTTATGTTAAAATATTATTTTGACATGTAATATAAAATCAGAAAGGAGAAAAAATAAGAAATAAGAAAGCCTTCCTCAGTGATCAATGCAAAGAAATTGAGGAAAACAATAGAATGGGAAAGACTAGCGATCTCTTCAAGAAAATTAGAGATACCAAGAGAACATTTCATGCAAATATGAACACAATAAAGGACAGAAATGGTATGGACCTAACAGAAGCAGAAGATATTAAGAAGAGTTGGCAAGAATACACAGAAGAACTATACAAGAAAGATCTTCATGACCCAGACAACCACGATGGTGTGATCACTCACCTAGAGCCAGACATCCTGGAATGTGAAGTCAAGTGGGCCTTAGGAAGCATCACTTTGAACAAAGCTAGTAGAGGAGATGCAATTCCAGTTGAGCTATTTCAAATCCTGAAAGGTGATGCTGTGGAAGTACTGCACTCAATATGCCAGCAATTTTGGAAAACTCAGCAGTGGCCACAGTACTGAAATAGGTCAGTTTTCATTTCAATCCCTGAGAAAGGCAATGCCAAAGTATGTTCAAACTACCACACAATTGCACTCATCTCACACGCTAGCAAAGTAATGCTCAAAATTCTCCAAGCATGGCTTCAACAGTATGTGAATGGTGAACTTCCACATGTTCAAACTGGATTTAGAAAAGGCAGAGGAACCAGAGATCAAATTGCCAGCATCTGCTGGACCATCAAAAAAGCAAGAGAGTTCCATAAAAACATCTGTTTCTGCTTTATTGACTATGCCAAAACCTTTGACTGTGTGGATCACAACAAACTGGAAAATTCTCAAGAGATGGGAATACCAGACCATCTGATCTGTCTCCTGAAAAATCTGTATGCAAGTCAAGAAAACAACAGTTAGAACCAGACATGAAACAACAGAATGATACCAAATTGGGAAAGGAGTACATCAAGGCTGCATAGTGTCACTCTGCTTATTTAACCTTTATGCAGAGTACATCATGTGAAATGCCAGGCTGGATGAAGCACAAGCTGGAATCAAGATTGCTGGGAGAAATGTCAATAACCTCAGATATGCATATGACACCACACTTATGGCAGAAAGTGAAGAAAAACTAAAGAGCCTCTTGATGAAAGTGAAAGAGAAGAGTGAAAAAGTTGACTTAACACTCAACATTCAGAAAACAATGATCATGGCATCCAGTCCCATCACTTCAAGGCAAATAGATGGGGAAACAATGGAAAGAATGAGAGATGTTATTCTTCTGGGCTCCAAAATCACTGCAGATGGTGACTGCAGCCATGAAATTAAGACTCTTGCTCCTTGGAAGAAAGGCTATGACCAACCTTGACAGCATATTAAAAAATAAAGACATTACTTTGCCGACAAAGGTCCATCTAGTTAAAGCTATGGTTTTCCCATTAATCATGTATGGATGTGAGAGTTGGACGGTGAAGAAAGCTGAGCATGGAAGAATTGATGCTTTTGAACTGAGGTGTTGGAGAAGACTCTTGAGAGTCCCTTGGACTGCAAGGACATCCAACCAGTCCATCCTAAAGGAAGTAAGTCCTGAATATTCTTTGGAAGGACTGATGCTGAAGCTGAAACTCCAATACTTTGGCCACCTGACAGAACTCACTCATTCGAAAAGACCCTGATGCTGGGAAAGAATGAAGGCAGGAGGAGAAAGGGATGACAGAGGATGAGATAGTTGGATGGCATCACTGACTTGATGGACATGAGTTTGAGTAAGCTCTGGGAGTTGGTGATGAACAGGGAAGCCTGGTGTGTTGCAGTCCATGGGGTCTCAAAAAGTCACACATGAAGAGCAACTAAACAGAACTGATAAAATTATTAATGAAGTATTGTACATTAAATTTGTACTTGTTTTTCAAAACCTGGTGTTTATTTTACAGTGGCACTCTAATTCAGACTAGCTACACTTCAAATTCTCAGTAGCCACATGCAACTATTAACTGTCACACTAAACAGCCAAATTTGGTGCCTACCAGTTTATTCATTGAAATATAATGGAATAGTATCCGTTTAGTTCAGTCGTTCAGTCTTGTTAGGTCCATGAATCAAGGCAATTTGGAACTGGTCAAACAGGAGATGGTAAGAGTGAATATTGACATTCTAGGAATCAGTGAACTAAGATGGACTGGAATGGGTGGATTTAACTCAGATGACCATTATATCTATTACTGTGGGTAAGAATCCCTTAGAAGAAATGGAGTAGCCATCATAGTCAACAAAAGAGTCCAAAATGCAGTACTTGGATGCATTCTCAAAAACGACAGAATGATCTCCAAGGCAAACCATTCAATATCATGGTAATCCAAGTCTATGCCCCAACCAGTAACACTGAAGAAGCTGAGGTTGAACAGTTCTATGAAGACCTACAAGACCTTCTAGAACTAACACCCACAGAAGATGTCCTTTTCATTATAGAAGACTGGAATGCAAACTTGGGAAGTCAAGAAACAACTGAAGTAACAGGCAAATTTTGCTTTGGAGTACAGAAGAATGAAGCAGGGCAAAGGCTAATAGAGTTCTGCCAAGAGAACACACTGGTCGTAGCAAACACCCTCTTCCAACAACACAAGAGAAGACTCTACACATGGACATCACTAGGTGGTCAACACCGAAATCAGATTGATTATATTCTTTGCAGCCAGAGATGGAGAAGCTCTATATGGTCAGCAAAAGCAAGACCAGGAGCTGACTGTGACTCAGATCATGAACTCCTTATTGCCAAATTCAGACTTAAACTGAAGAAAGTGGAGAAAACCACTAGACCATTCAGGTATGACCAAATCAAATCCGTTGTGATTATACAGTGGAAGTGAAAAATAGATTTAAGGGGCTAGATCTGATAGACAGAGTGCCTGATGAACTATGGATGGAGGTTCGTGACATTGTACAGGAGACAGGAATCAAGACCATCCCCAAGGATAAGAAATGCAAAAAAGCAAAATGGCTGTCTGAGGAGGTCTTACAAATAGCTGTGAAAAGAAGGGAAGCAAAAAGCAGAGAAGAAAAGGAAAGATATACCCATTTGAATGCAGAATTCCAAAGAATAGCAAGGAGAGTTAAGAAAGCCCTCCTCAGTGATCAATGCAAAGAAATAGAGGAAAACAATAGAATGGAATGTTTCAGCAGGCATTGCTCCTAGTAAGGTAAATACTTTTCCAGGAAATGCAAGGTGTGTTTTTGAATGAGGATTGTGGTTGAAAAGTATGTTTGACAGACTCATAGATGTAGAGCACAGACTTTGGGTTGCCAAGGGGAGGCAGGAAGGAAGAGGGATGGACTGGGAGTTCAGTGTTGGTAGATGTAAACTGTTACCTTTAGAATGGATAAACAACAATGTCCTAATGTATAGCACAGAGAGCTATGTTCAATATCCTGTGATAAACCATAATGGAAAAGAATATAAAGCAGGAACATATATATGAAATGTATTTAACTGAGTCACATCGCTCTATAGCAGAGATTGGCACAACATAGTAAATCAACTATACTTCAATAAAAAAAATTTTTTAAGTATATTTCAAAGCTGGTATAGTACATTCTCCCAGCTAAGTATCTGTGGAGATGTACTAAAGACAGTTGCTCTCTTGGCAACATTAAGAGCTCCATGGAGCACTTGCTAGGCTCACCACTGCTTGGTATCTACTCAAACCTTAGGTAGCTATCAAGTAAGACTTACGGGCTTCCTTGAAGGACCTGCAACTCACCAGTTTGCATGTATACTCAGACTTTTCTGGACAGATTCAAATCAACAGAGAGATGGAGCCCTTGACTCTAACTGGGTTGTTTTTATTATACTTGGATGTGACAGCATTATGATGATGTTCAAAGCTGCTATCACCGTGTATATGGGCACTTTAACATGTTGTTGAGGGAATGTGTATTTGTACAACACTTCTTGTAGAGAACTCAGTGTGGCACACATTAAAAAAATAAAAATAAAAACTGTGTGCCCTAGAACCCAGCACTTCTAGACATTTATTCTGCTTCCAGGAATAAGTGAAGGTGATAAATGTGTATATGAAAGTTCAGCTATACTAAATGCAGGTATGTTGGATTGGATCCTGGAACAGAAAAAGGACATTGGTAGAAAAACTAATAAAATCTGAATAAAGTATGGAGTTTAGTTAATAATAATATGTCAAAGTTTTTTTTTATGTCAACATTAGGAAAAACTGGGTGTGGATGTACAGAAATTCTGTGTACTGTGTTAGTGACTTTTCTGTAAACCTGAAATCACCCTAAAACAAAATGTCTTTAAAATATTTTTTAAAAATTCAATTTTTTATAATAATAAAGATTTTCACTATAGTACTGCCTGTAAAAGCAATAATTTGAAAAATAGCCTAAATATCCCACCTTGATCTCATAGGATGAAATACCAGGCAGTCATTTAAATGATGTTGTAGAATTGTATTCGCCGATAAGTAAAGATGCTCATAATATATTGAGTGAAAAATAGCTTTCAAAATGTTGTTTTATTAAAATGTATGCGTAAAGAGAATTGGCAGAATGTTCACCAAAATGTCAAGAGTGGTTATGTCTATATCAGTGAGATTAGAGAAGGTTTTTTTTAAATGTATATTTGGTGTGTACATGTGTTTTCTAGTTTTCTGTTATGGTAATTGTATTGGCTTTTTAATAAGAATTTTAAAATATTTTTTAATATTTTTAAAGAGCTTTCAGTTCATTTCAGTTGCTCATTTGTGTCCACTCTTTGCGACCCCATGAATACAATTCACATAGCATAAAATTCTTCCTTTTAAAGTGGACAATTCAGAGGTTTATATTTACAGAGGCAGAATGTATGAGTCAGAGTGCCCCGACGTGGCGTGACAGTGATGAGTGTGCTCTCACCACTAACGTGGAAAGGGGACTCGGCTTGCCCTCTGAGAATTAGGCTCAGAGATCAACATCGAAAAGTATTAGCATTGAATTACATGAAATCGCTTTAAAGAATCCGAATGACTCACAGGCCAGAATTAATGCTGGCTACAACCAGGCTTGACATTCCGAGATGCAATCTAGGATGTATTTGTTGAATAATAATTGATAAACGATGAATGTGTCTGAAAGATCACAGATACGGCTGGTGTCCATCTCAGCAGGCCTCTGTTTCTCTTTTTCCATTGTAAGTCTGCCCAGTGGTGAATTGGAAGCATCATCATATTATCCTGCTGGTAACAATAAGCATTTAGATCAGGTTACTTCTCTGACTCTTATCTGGGTTAGGCACACTGAAGAGCCTGCTGGTCTCTTGGATCTCCACAGCTGGTCAGGCTGACATGAGCATCCATCCACTTGACAGTGGGTTTCCTCATTGCAAATTAGCAGATTTGGCAGCAAATTTGATGAATGTCTCCATGAGCATTGTTAGAACGAGTCAGTGCTCTGGGTCCAGTCATGTCCATGGCTTTTGACAGGAGGAATTTATGAACCCAGGTGGGGAGTGGCCAGACTTGGACCCTGTGAATTGCCCAAGATAACAGTCCCCTTTGGGCCTTGTCAGGCATCCTGTTAGCCTCATCTCCTCAATACTATGGATTGTATTTCTCTTTGCATAGGGCAGTTAATTTTTTTTTTGCACAACCCTGCCATTCCATCTAATATTGAGAAAACCAATATTAGACAAGAAAGTCAATCTTGTCCCCCTGGGTAGGGTAGCAGAACCCAGTGAGGTGAATGCTACAGGAACCAGGCCAAAGGACTGAGAGAGACAAGGGACCCTGACCTGACTTCCACTGGAGATTGAGTAGTTTCAGGTATCTAACTGAGGTTGGTCAAGATAGCTCATATCACTGTCGCCATAGCTCTGTTGCGGTAAGAGAAATGCTAAACTTGGAGTCAGCAGGTTTTAGTGTCGTGATTTTGGCCTCATCATCTGGGTGACCTTGCACAAGACAACGTTTGGGTCTTTGACCATGAAGTTAAGAATACATGTAATGCGTGATAATAATATGTACTGCACAGTATTGTAAATTTAAATGCTATGATTGATGGAAGAGTATACTATAAGCTGAAAGAACTTTGTTGTGTTATTTTTTTATCAAGAGCTGTAAGTGGAATTTCTTTGTGTGAGTGATATTTGAAACGCAAGCAAATTGAAATTTTTTATGTACTGGGAAGTGGAGAGCCAAGTTAGTTTGTTATGTAATATATAGAAATCCATCTGTTCCTGAAAAGACAGTCAGCAATGCCCTAGCTTGCTCAAAACTTCATAATTGAATATTTAAGTTATATTAAGAATTCCATCACTAGGTTTTGTTCTGAATGATTGCTTTGCATCCAAAGTAGATTTCCATTTGTTTTATTTTACTATGTTTTACTTGTTTTTGGTTGTGCTGGGTCTCTGTGGCTGCACAGGCTTTCTTCTTTAGTTGTGGTGAGTGGGGGCTGCTCTCCAGTTGCAGTGCGTCGGCTTCTCATTGTGGTAGCTTTTGTTGAAGAGTATGGGATCTAGGTCATGTGGGCTTCAGTATGTGGGCTCAGTAGTTATGGCCCCCAGGCTCTAGAACATAGGCTCAGTAGTTGGGGTCCACAGGCTTAATTGCTCCGTGTCATGTGGGATCTTCCCTAATCAGGAATCAAGCTCATGTCTCTTGCTCTGGCAGGTGGATTTTTTACCACTGGGCCCCCAGGGAAACCTCTACCTTTTTTAAGACGGTTTTATAAAGATGATTCTTTTTCTGCCAAAATTCCAAAGAGCCGCAGAAGCCTTCCGACCTAGAAGACCCTAGAATTCTTATGGGTAATTTTCTTGTGAGCTTAGGCCATATTACCTGATTCCGTTGTCTGGCCTGTGCCCTGCTTCGAAGACTGACTTCACTTGTGACCTTTGCATGGCCACACATGGTGCAGCGAGAGCAAGACCTCCGCACCCGTAGTCGGAAGACACTCACTGTGTGACTTCTGGTGTATCATTTCACCTCTCTGGGTCTCAGACTCTTCTGACAAAGTGGGAAAAAGACTCACACTCTCTGCAGGATGCGGTTTCAGTGGAACACTGAAGATGAAATTACTCTGTAAACTATTTACAGTTCTAGTACTTAATTATCTTCCTATTTTGTTTGTTCCATAAAATGGCAACGCTCAACGTTTTAAACTTATTTCTGAGACTGAGACCTAGTGTAGGGCAGACTGGCATCCCAAACCAGACCATTTGATATTTGGATACCATTCTGCCAGGCTTTCAGGGCCTGGCCATGTGTATTGATAGAAGACCTCCTATTGGTTGAAGTTAGTACTCTGGAGAGCTCTACTTCTGAAATTATTTCTATAAATAGAAATTTGCTTCACTCTTTTCCATTGTTCTTAATTCTTCCTCCTCAAGTGACAATAGGAAAAAAAAGGCTATGCCCTCTTCTGCTCTGATACAAGCTCAGCTTTTGAAGACAGTTGTCAGGTTCCCTCCTCCATGTTTCTCTTTCCATACCTCAATTCCCTCTACTGTTCTTTGTCTGAGATGTTTTTTAAATTCTTCAACGTCTTGGCCTAGCTTTTCCAGATATATGGCAGTGGGTCAACATACATCTTAAGATCCATCACCTGAATGTAGTGATGGGTCTACACTAAATATTAACATGGCTAACATTTATGGAGGACTCTCTTTGTAGTAGACACACTGTTATAAGAACTTTATGTAAATTATTTAGTTCAGTCCTCACAACAACCCTGTGAAGAAGGTATTCTTATTATACCCCCTGCTCCTTTTAGGGAAAAGAAAATAGAGGCATAAATGGTAATTTGCTTACCTGGGGAGTAAGTGGAGAATCTGGAATTTGACACTGGACTACTGTATTATCTGGCCCTGTATGAAAAAGAACATTTGTCACTATCTTTGGAATGATGAGAACAGGAGAAGTCATTCTTCATTCACTCATTGGTTCTATTATTGACGCACTGTGTCTTATTCTATTGCACAAGCCCAGGTGGCTTCTTTCTGTATCTTGGTTTTCCCACCCTTCATCTGAAGGAATTGAACAAGGTAGTTTCTAAAACATCTTTATAGCAGTAATATTTGATAATTTCATGGCCCAGGAATTTACAGTGATAGCAACTTAAAATGTCTGGCCTAATTCCTATGTCAAAATATATCTAAATTATTTAGACTTTCTGAAGCTAGTTGAAAGCAGTTCTCTTATCTAAAAAATAAAGTCCTATTCTGATCTTGGATATTGTTTCTATATGATGAGAGTATTTCGTAGAAAATTGGAAGGCTTCTCTGGTAGTCCAGTGGCTAAGCCTCCCAATGCAGAAGCCCTGGGTTTGATCCCTGGTCAGGCAAATAGATCCTGCATGCGATAACTAACAGTTCAGATGCTATAACTAGAGAATATGCCAAACAAAGACTGAAGATCCTGCATGCCACAGCTAAGACCTGGCACAGATAAATAAATATTTTCTTTAAAAAAAATAAAATTGGTTCTGGTGACACTGGTGAGACTTATTTCAGATCTGCTCTATAGTCCTTTTGATTCTTATTTAGCCCACAGGGCACTTACATGCTGATTTGTCTTTTTGAAGCCTAGATGTGATAGTTTAGTCTGCTGACTGAACATGGTAGTTCAATCATGGCTTCTTGGTGTTACTGAGTGGGGGCTGAACTTACTAGCATGCTATTCATGGTCCTTGATTCATGTTTGCACTCTTTCCTTCCATTGGGCATCTTTACCCGCTATCAGCTGCTGCTTCTTTGGTTCACACTTTTCCCTCTAATTGGTATGCCCTTAACCTTTTTCTCTGTTGAAATTCTACTTGTCTTTCATAGTCAGCACAGATAATACTTTTATTTGAAGCCTTCTTTCCTTTCTTCAGTTAGATAACTTCCCACCTCTAAACTCCTGTAGCTTTTAAACTGTGCTTATCTCTCACTGCATTTACTCCAATTAAGCATCTGCCTACAATGCGGGAGACCCGGGTTCAATCCCTGGGTCGGGAAGATCTCCTGGAGAAGGAAATGACAACCCATTCCAGTACTGCCTGGAAAATCCCATGGACAGAAAAGCCTGGTAGGCTATAGTCCATGGGGTTGCAAAGAGATGGACACAACTGAGCAACTTCATTTTCACTTTTAATAACTATAATAATTATTGGTAAATAGACAAAATGATCTTTGTTTTCATGAATACAAAGCTAAATAAAAGTTCAGATATCATTTCTGAATACTAGGTTATTTTTTAACGAGATAACTGTACAAAAATAGGTAACTGAAAATGAAGTCCATTTCAAGGACAGATTGAGATGTTAAAACTATCTTAGCCATGATAAAGTAGGGTCCATCCTAGAAAGTCTGCCTCAAGAAAAATGTTTGAGGTGAAATCTGACCCCACTTCTAAAATCTCTGGCCCTAAGCGTCTTATTTGTTAAGATGTATAAAAGGGTGTTTGCCCTGTTTGTTATGCTCAGCAACTTTGAATACCATTCTCATACTAGGGGAATATCTTTATAAATTTTGCTTCCTCAAGAAAGAAGCCAGCATTTTCAGGACATATGCATGTGACTACAAGCTCTGTTAGCCAGAGCTAATCTTGTGAGAATTCGTTTTATTTGGAGCACTCTGAGAATCAGCTACTGTAAGAACTCCATCTTTTTTCTTTTTTTGTGCAACTGATGATGTGGCATCTGTTTTTGGGA
This sequence comes from Antilocapra americana, assembly GCA_007570785.1. Classification (NCBI taxonomy): domain Eukaryota; kingdom Metazoa; phylum Chordata; class Mammalia; order Artiodactyla; family Antilocapridae; genus Antilocapra; species Antilocapra americana. The sequence continues at coordinate 3,846,154 of ML661897.1, forward strand.
TCAGCAGTTGCTGACTATTTGTGTCTGGGCCCTATGGTTGGTGGTGCAAGCCATGGTGTCTTTTCACAGCTGAGATAACTTTACTGGAGTACGAATATGTTGCTTCTGGCAGGTAGACTCCAAACTGGATCCCAGGCATTCTTCAGAGGTTCTGTGTACTATTTCAGTAAATCTCTTTTCTGCTTAAATTAAATGGAAGGTCTTATAGTTGCAACCAAGAACTCAGACTAATAAGGGGGACTTAATTATTACAACAGAATGTTAAATGTGATCCTTCCAGTTCCCTGGTAATTTTAGCGAAACTCCCAAAGGAGAATAAAAATGTAATAGGTATCTTTCCTAAAGCAAGGTACCAGATATCTCTGCTGTACCATCTGGGCAACTATAGATCTGGTTCTGTCGATGTTAGCTAAGTCCTTTTCTAAGCTATATGAAATGTGGAAGCTGAATGTCCAGAAGAGTGATGGATTTCTTTGGAGAGAGTTGTCTTTATCCCACGAATTTCAATCCAAGTGAGAGAGCCTTTGAAGGAATCCTCTTAGCAAGTTTGATATTGTGTGTCTCCTCTAGGTTGAGGGATAAAGAAGCAGATACTTAACTCATTCCTTTTCTGTGACTCCAAAGGCCATGATTCAGTGATGCTCATATTTTCTCCATTGCCTCATTGGGGGCTACTACCAGATAAAAATGTATATGCATACATTCATAATTAAGTCATCTAGTTTGTAATCTGTATATACTGCTTACTCCCATCAGCTTTGTATAATCTTTTCATTGTCTTTTTTTAATTGTCTTTTTGAAGCCTTCCATTAAAAAAAATTCCCTGTAGGTGTTACTGTAGCTAATGATCTGGATTGAATGGATCCCAGTTTTTCTGTAAAGACTTTGGTACCTGATAGGAGGAATAGTTGAACAGCTCTACTGCCCTCTACCCTATTATCTCCCCCACCTCCCCAAAACACAACTGTCATTTTTGGAAATTGGATCATATCAGGCATGTATCCATTTGTATTTGCTGGGACTTCTGAATACCCCTAACTCAGTATCTAGCACATGGTGGATGCTTCTTTCCTAGAAAACATCCATTGTGTTTGATATCAGTTTTTGTATCAGTAGCTGACAGCAGTTTTAGCGGCCTAAAATAATGATTAATGCTTATGACTTTCTGGCGTCCAGTAATGTTATCTCCCACTTTCACTCAGGCTGGCAAGGACAGAGATATTACATTTGTCTTACAAGTTTGCTGGGGCAGAGCCAGGGTAAACATTGACTGAAGGTTCCATTTAAGGCCAACTCATTAGAATTTTAGCCAGTTTGCAAGAATAATCTCAATTAGCACAGATCATTAGACTCTAATTGGACTTTAAGCCCTTCCTGTAACCTGGTAGCCTCAGTGGGGCTCCTGAGGATGTGGTCGGGGGCGGATGTCTATAGGGTTGTGTACCTGTGGATGTGCCAAAGAGTTAATTTTCCCATGGCAGGGTGGAGTAATCCAAAGAAAACAAACAAGGAATCAGACTGGCTTGACAAAAACACTATATGATTATAAAAGGCAACAGGACCCAAGCTTTGCATTAAAAAAAAAAAAAGATTTCTTTTTCTTTCTGTCTTATCATAGCCAAAAGATGCTGCTGATGTTAATCTGTGCTCAAGACTGGTCAAAGAAAATGTCTTTGGAGAACGGCCACTGCTCTCTCTCATTCCAGACCAGCTTTAGTTAACCTTAGGATGACTTACTCAGTATGTCATCTAAGCTCTGTCCTGGCCCTAGTCCTAACCAGTACCTATCAAGTGCCTGCAGCAGTGTCTGAGGAGCTCTTCACTCTGGAAGGTATTTGTAAAGTGTCCAACCCATGTTCCGCTTAACTCTTTGTAGATGCCGGTGTTCTGCTTCCCCTTACCATCCTGGAAGTTATGAAATATTTAAAATATGCTGATTTTGGTTGTGAAATACATCACCTCAAGACTCAGAGCACCTACTATCTATTCATGTGTTTGATTCCCAGGAGTTCATAGATCTGGAAGAGAACCCAGAGGTCCCACCCAGTGGAACTTCCAATTTGCATAGCATTCTCAGATGCTCATTGACTTCACTTCCAGTAACAGGCACTCATCCTGCCTTCCTGTCTTCCATCCACTCCAAGTCTTTTAATTTCTGGAGTCCCACTGACAATGCTGAATAAAGCTCCCACACAATGACTTCCTTGACTCTCTTCTTCTTCAGGTGAAGAACTCCTTTCTCCTTCAACCAGTCCTTCAGTGGTGCTGTTGTGAGATCCTTCGCCATCCTGGCTTACAACCCTCCTCCTCTTTGTTACTCTTTCTTAGTTACAGTGAAAGGCTTAAAACAGAAAACATCCTTTTTTCTGCACTCTACCCCCAGTACAACATAGGATATATTTTTACCTTTCTCACCCTGCCCTTTATACTTCTGTTGATAGATATGCAGTATGTGGTACCTTTAGCTTTATCTTTGTCAGACCTCTGGTGCATACCAAGCATCATAGCCTACAAGTGTCCATATGGTCAAAACTATAGTTTTTCCACTGGTCATGTTGGGATGTGAGAGTTGGATCATAAAGAAGGCCAAGTGCCAAAGAATTGATGCTTTGGTGTTAGAGAAGATTCTGGAGAGAAGTCTTTCTATAAAGATTTTGGACAGCAAGGAGATCAAACCAGTCAATCCTAAAGAATATTCATTGTTTAACCTGAATGAAATCTTTAATATTCATTCAGCAATATTCATTGTTCAACCCTGAATATTCATTGGTGCTGAAGCTAAAGCTTCAGTACTTTGGCCACCTGAGGCGAAGAGCTGACTCACTGGAAAAAACCCTGAGTATGGGGAAGACCGAAGGCAGGAGGAGAAGGAAACAATAGAGGATAAGGTGGTTGGATGGCATCACTGACTCAACGGACATGAGTTTGAGCAAACTCTGGGAGGTAGCAAAGGACAGGGAAGCCTGGCGTGCTGCATTCCATGGGGTTGCAAAGAATCAGACATGACTTAGTGACTGAACACAAGCAATGAAGCGTTATATCAACCAACCTCTCATACCCTGGCCTTTTAAATGCAGCAACTCATTTGTGTTTATCAGTGCTGCGGTGACCCTAAGAGCAGGGCTATGTGTCAACCAGATCATGGCATCTGGTCCCATCACTTCATGGCAAATAGATGGGGAAACAGTGTCAGACTTTATTTTGGGAGGCTCCAAAATCACTGCAGATGGTGACTGCAGCCATGAAATTAAAAGATGCTTACTCCTTGGAAGGAAAGTTATGACCAACCTAGATAGCTTATTAAAAAGCAGAGACATTACTTTGTCAGCAAAGGTCCATCTAGTCAAGGCTATGGTTTTTCCAGTAGCCGTGTATAGATGTGAGAGTTGGACTATAAAGAAAGCTGAGTGCTGAAGAATTGATGCTTTTGAACTGTGGTGTTGGAGAAGACTCTTCAGAATTCCTGGACTGCAAGGAGATCCAACCAGTCCATCTTAAAGGAGATCAGTCCTGAGTGTTCACTGGTAGGGCTGATGCTGAAGCTGAAACGCCAATACTTTGGCCATCTCATGCGAAGAGTTGACTCTTTGGAAAAGATCCTGATGCTGGAAAAGATTGAGGGCAGGAGGAGAAGGGGAAAACAGAGGATGAGATGGCTGGATGGCATCACCGACTCAATGGACATGAGTTTGAGTAAACTCCAGGAGTTGGTGATGGACAGGGAGGCCTGGCGTGCTGTGATTCATGGGATCACAGAGTCAGACATGACTGAGTGACTGAACTGACTGATGTGTCAACCTCACTTAACTTTGTCCTGTTGTTTGTATATGGTCATTCTTAGTAACCCTGTCAAGCATTGAGAAATAAGGACTGTCCAAAGCTGTTCCTTAAGGTGAGGTGTAGTCCCTGCCATTCACCTATTGTAACATACTGGGTTTTACTCAGAAAGCCCAATTTGTGATTTTTCTCACTCCCATTGAATTCCAGATTCTAACCTGGTTTTCTGCTCACAGGGCAGTGTCTTAGAAGTGAAGAGAGCTTTGGAGAGGGTGAAAAATAGAGCAGATATTCTTCAACTCTTTTTCTTCCTTTGCTTTCTTTTCAGGGATTGAACAGCTTCCCCTCCAGAATGCAGTCATAGTCTTTCAAACTTGAAATGACATTTATTTCCCTATTACTTATAATCTCATAGAGACCGGGAATGGGGAAGGCAGAAAGCAGTCAGCATGTCAGAGGAGAGATCATGGCATTAGGATCTAGGCTGCTTCCTGGTCACTGACCTGAGCAGTTAGATGAGGCCCTGTGCTCAGAGGAGTCCTGGGTTTGGCTTAATTCTCTGTCATTGCCATCTTGAAATTCTTAACTTTTGAACAGTGGATTCTACATTTTCATTTTGCAGCTGATTCATCTTGATTAGGAGAGTGTTTCTCTCTCCTTCCTCATCTCCAGGCTTGGCATATTGTCTCACCTTATATCTGCTGTAAGGAAAATAATAGTTTCTATCTCCAGCAATCTATGAGTCTAAAACAGAAAAGACAGAAAAAGGGAGCAGTGGACTGTCAGGAAAACTCATATATGTGGAATCTAAAAAGATGGTACCAACAATCATATATATAGGGCAGCAAAGGTGACTTGGATGTAAAGAACAGACTTTTGGACTCAGTGGGAGAAAAGGGCAGGATGATTTGAGAGAAGAGCATTAAAACATTATATTACCATATGTAAAATAGATGACCAGTGTGAATTCAAGGCATGAATCAGGGCACCCAAAGCCAGTGCTCTGTGACAACCCAAAGAGATAGAGTGGGGAAGGGAGGGAGTTGGGGGGGTTCAGGATGGAGGGGACACATGGGCCTATGGGCGGTTCATACTGATGTATGGCAAAAACCATCACAATATTGTTAAGTAATTATCTTCCAATGAAAATAATTAATTAAAAAAAAGAATTTCAGGTAGAATTGAAGCTTCATATAGGTCTTTTGAACTTAGTTCATCTAGGTTTATCATTTTATATTGGAGGAAACTCAATTCTTTTTTTAAAAAAATTATTTATTTTCTTTACATTATTGTGTTGATTTTGCCATACATTGACATGAATCCGCCATGGGTATGCATGAACCGAGAGGGATGGAATCAGGAGGGAGGTAGGAGGGAGTTCTGGAAACTCAATTATTAAAAAAGAAAATTGTCTCACGTCCCATAATCCATTGGAGTGGGGAGGATGACTCTGCTTCCCAGAGGAGCCCACCAGGAAGGTAGCTAATGTAGCCATCATGGCCACTGTAGGCAAGGACATAACCAACGAAGGATCAGGGCACCTGAGATCAGACTGTTTCGTTTCCTTCTTATTCCAGTGCCTGCCTTTGCTTCTTCTGCTCTGTGAAGCACACACATATATTCCAGATAGATTTATGCAGCTGTGTGCAAAGTTCCAGTGATAAATCCAACCCACTCAGAGCCCTAGGTAGAAAATCAGCTCTAGTGTTGTAGAGAAGTATGGAGATACCTGCCCAGGCCAACCATACTTCCTCTGGAGATTCCCAGGATTGACTTGCCTTTTGCATGCCTTAGAGGTACTTTGTCCTTCTTGATGCTGTTCTGTCTTCCTCCTTCCTGTAATTCCCTCTGACTT